>JAGIQG010000001.1:2384713-2507785 GCA_024679065.1 Sphyrna mokarran
CGAATCAAGGAGCACAGGAAAGTACAGAACGGGAGGGTAAGAGGAGCATCAGTACAACAATACACAGCAGCGGAGGGGCTATAATAGCAACAGAATACCGAGTATTGGGAGCTGGGCTAGAGCAGCCACACAGAAAAAGAATGACCGCTGGATAATGAGCACAGTAAATACCGCTGGGCGCTGGAAAGAGCAGCCCACAGTAAATCACAGAATGGAGATGGATAAAGAGCAGCACGTACCGACAGAAGGAGAGCGGGATATGAGCCACAGAAATACAGAATGAGAGCTGGATAAGAGCACAGTAAGTAAATACAGAATGGAGCGGATATAAGAGCAACAGTAAATACAGGATGGGAGCCTGGATAAGAGCAGCACAGTAAATACAGAATGGGAGCTGGATAGAGCACAGTAAATACAGAATGGGAGCTGGATAAGAGCACAGTAAATACAGAATGGGAGCTGGATAAGAGCCACAGTAAATACAGAATGGAGCTGGATAAGAGCAGCACAGTAAATACAGAATGGGAGCTGGATAAGAGCACAGTAAATACAGAATGAGAGCTGGATAAGAGCACAGTAAATACAGAATGGGAGCTGGATAAGAGGAGCACAGTAAATACAGAATGGGAGCTGGATAAGAGCACAGTAAATACAGAATGGGAGCTGGATAAGAGCACAGTAAATACAGAATGGGAGCTGGATAAGAGCACAGTAAATACAGAATGGGAGCTGGATAAGAGCACAGTAAATACAGAATGGGAGCTGGATAAGAGGAGCACAGTAAATACAGAATGGGAGCTGGATAAGAGCACAGTAAATACAGAATGAGAGCTGGATAAGAGCACAGTAAATACAGAATGGGAGCTGGATAAGAGCACAGTAAATACAGAATGGGAGCTGGATAAGAGCACAGTAAATACAGAATGAGAGCTGGATAAGAGCAGCACAGTAAATACAGAATGGGAGCTGGATAAGAGCAGCACAGTAAATACAGAATGGGAGCTGGATAAGAGCCGCACAGTAAATACAGAATGGGAGCTGGATAAGAGCAGCACAGTAAATACAGAATGGGAGCTGGATAAGAGCAACACAGTAAATACAGAATGGGAGCTGGATAAGAGCAGCACAGTAAATACAGAATGGGAGCTGGATAAGAGCACAGTAAATACAGAATGGGAGCTGGATAAGAGCAGCACAGTAAATACAGAATGGGAGCTGGATAAGAGCACAGTAAATACAGAATGGGAGCTGGATAAGAGCAGCACAGTAAATACAGAATGGGAGCTGGATAAGAGCACAGTAAATACAGAATGGGAGCTGGATAAGAGCACAGTAAATACAGAATGGGAGCTGGATAAGAGCACAGTAAATACAGAATGGGAGCTGGATAAGAGCACAGTAAATACAGAATGGGAGCTGGATAAGAGCACAGTAAATACAGAATGGGAGCTGGATAAGAGAGCACAGTAAATACAGAATGGGAGCTGGATAAGAGCACAGTAAATACAGAATGGGAGCTGGATAAGAGCAGCACAGTAAATACAGAATGGGAGCTGGATAAGAGCACAGTAAATACAGAATGAGAGCTGGATAAGAGCAGCACAGTAAATACAGAATAGAGCTGGATAAGAGCAGCACAGTAAATACAGAATGGGAGCTGGATAAGAGCACATAAATACAGAATGGAGCTGGATAAGAGCACAGTAAATACAGAATGAGAGCTGGATAAGAGCACAGTAAATACAGAATGGGAGCTGGATAAGAGCACAGTAAATACAGAATGGGAGCTGGATAAGAGAACAGTAAATACAGAATGAGAGCTGGATAAGAGCAGCACAGTAAATACAGAATGGGAGCTGGATAAGAGCAGCACAGTAAATACAGAATGGGAGCTGGATAAGAGCAGCACAGTAAATACAGAATGGGAGCTGGATAAGAGCACAGTAAATACAGAATGGGAGCTGGATAAGAGCAGCACAGTAAATACAGAATGGGAGCTGGATAAGAGCAGAGTAAATACAGAATGAGAGCTGGATAAGAGCACAGTAAATACAGAATGGGAGCTGGATAAGAGCACAGTAAATACAGAATGGAGCTGGATAAGAGCACAGTAAATACAGAATGGGAGCTGGATAAGAGCAGCACAGTAAATACAGAATGGGAGCTGGATAAGAGCAGCACAGTAAATACAGAATGGGAGCTGGATAAGAGCACAGTAAATACAGAATGGGAGCTGGATAAGAGCAACAGTAAATACAGAATGAGAGCTGGATAAGAGCAGCACAGTAAATACAGAATGGGAGCTGGATAAGAGCACAGTAAATACAGAATGGGAGCTGGATAAGAGCACAGTAAATACAGAATGGGAGCTGGATAAGAGCAGCACAGTAAATACAGAATGAGAGCTGGATAAGAGCAGCACAGTAAATACAGAATGGGAGCTGGATAAGAGCACAGTAAATACAGAATGGAGCTGGATAAGAGGCACAGTAAATACAGAATGGGAGCTGGATAAGAGCAGCACAGTAAATACAGAATGGGAGCTGGATAAGAGCACAGTAAATACAGAATGGGAGCTGGATAAGAGCACAGTAAATACAGAATGGGAGCTGGATAAGAGCACAAGTAAATACAGAATGGGAGCTGGATAAGAGCACAGTAAATACAGAATGGGAGCTGGATAAGAGCACAGTAAATACAGAATGGGAGCTGGATAAGAGCAGCACAGTAAATACAGAATGGGAGCTGGATAAGAGCACAGTAAATACAGAATGGGAGCTGGATAAGAGCACAGTAAATACAGAATGGGAGCTGGATAAGAGCACAGTAAATACAGAATGGGAGCTGGATAAGAGCACAGTAAATACAGAATGGGAGCTGGATAAGAGCACAGTAAATACAGAATGGGAGCTGGATAAGAGCACAGTAAATACAGAATGGGAGCTGGATAAGAGCACACAGTAAATACAGAATGGGAGCTGGATAAGAGCACAGTAAATACAGAATGGGAGCTGGATAAGAGCAGCACAGTAAATACAGAATGGGAGCTGGATAAGAGCCACAGTAAATACAGAATGAGAGCTGGATAAGAGCAGCACAGTAAATACAGAATGGGAGCTGGATAAGAGCACACAGTAAATACAGAATGGGAGCTGGATAGGCAGCACAGTAAATACAGAATGGGAGCTGGATAAGAGCACAGTAAATACAGAATGGGAGCTGGATAAGAAGCACAGTAAATACAGAATGGGAGCTGGATAAGACACAGTAAATACAGAATGGGAGCTGGATAAAGCACAGTAAATACAGAATGGGAGCTGGATAAGAGACACAGTAAATACAGAATGGGAGCTGGATAAGAGCAGCACAGTAAATACAGAATGGGAGCTGGATAAGAGCACACAGTAAATACAGAATGGGAGCTGGATAAGAGCAGCACAGTAAATACAGAATGAGAGCTGGATAAGAGCAGCACAGTAAATACAGAATGAGAGCTGGATAAGAGCAGCACAGTAAATACAGAATGGGAGCTGGATAAGAGCAGCACAGTAAATACAGAATGGGAGCTGGATAAGAGCAGCACAGTAAATACAGAATGGGAGCTGGATAAGAGCACAGTAATACAGAATGGGAGCTGGATAAGAGCAGCACAGTAAATACAGAATGGGAGCTGGATAAGAGCACAGTAAATACAGAATGGGAGCTGGATAAGAGCAGCACAGTAAATACAGAATGGGAGCTGGATAAGAGCACAGTAAATACAGAATGGGAGCTGGATAAGAGCAGCACAGTAAATACAGAATGGGAGCTGGATAAGAGCAGCACAGTAAATACAGAATGAGAGCTGGATAAGAGCAGCACAGTAAATACAGAATGGGAGCTGGATAAGAGCACAGTAAATACAGAATGGGAGCTGGATAAGAGCAGCACAGTAAATACAGAATGGGAGCTGGATAAGAGCAGACAGTAAATACAGAATGGGAGCTGGATAAGAGCAGCACAGTAAATACAGAATGGGAGCTGGATAAGAGCACAGTAAATACAGAATGAGAGCTGGATAAGAGCACAGTAAATACAGAATGGGAGCTGGATAAGAGCAGCACAGTAAATACAGAATGGGAGCTGGATAAGAGCAGCACAGTAAATACAGAATGAGAGCTGGATAAGAGCAGCACAGTAAATACAGAATGGGAGCTGGATAAGAGCAGCACAGTAAATACAGAATGGGAGCTGGATAAGAGCAGCACAGTAAATACAGAATGGGAGCTGGATAAGAGGAGCACAGTAAATACAGAATGGGAGCTGGATAAGAGAGCACAGTAAATACAGAATGGGAGCTGGATAAGAGCACAGTAAATACAGAATGGAGCTGGAAAGCAGAATGGAGCGGATAAGAGCACAGTAAATACAGAATGGGAGCTGGATAAGAGAGCACAGTAAATACAGAATGAGAGCTGGATAAGAGCACAGTAAATACAGAATGGGAGCTGGATAAGAGGAGCACAGTAAATACAGAATGGGAGCTGGATAAGAGCAGCACAGTAAATACAGAATGGGAGCTGGATAAGAGCAGCACAGTAAATACAGAATGGGAGCTGGATAAGAGCAACACAGTAAATACAGAATGGGAGCTGGATAAGAGCAGCACAGTAAATACAGAATGGGAGCTGGATAAGAGCACAGTAAATACAGAATGAGAGCTGGATAAGAGCACAGTAAATACAGAATGATTACCTGTTTCTGTCCTGTTCATTGGTCCACTGTCAATGCTGCCACCTATTCCTCTGAAAGCACAATATGGAGGAGCCCAGCCTTCCTCACAGTGACAGTTTTCATTACTGTTACAAACCTGAAAGAAAAACCACATCTGTTCACATTTCTTCACTGAACAAGGAACAGGATCAGAGCCATGGCCTTCAGTAATCATGCTGTTTGCCTATACCCAAGCTGTGTTTGTGTAAAGAAATCATAAAGTTCAGAAAGAGGCCATTGAACCCATTGTGTTTGCTCCCTGTACATTCCCATCCTGGCTCTACCCACATCCCTACATATTTATCCACAAGTTCCACAAAACTATGCATCTCAGCACACTTGGGGGTAATTTTTAGCGTGACCAATCAACCTAATCCACACATCTTTGGACTGTGGGTGGAAACCGGAGCACCTGGAGGAAACCCACGCAGACACAAGGAGAATGTGCAAACTCCCACACTGACTCATAGAACATAGAACATTACAGCGCAGTACAGGCCCTTCGGCCCTCGATGTTGCGCCGGCCAGTGGACCCTCTAACCTAAACTATTCCAATATCATCCATATGCCTATCCACCGACCATTTGAATGCCCCAAAGTAGGCGAGTCCACAACTGCTGCAGGCAGGGCATTCCACGCCCTCACCACCTTCTGTGTAAAGAACCTGCCTCTGACATCCGTCCTATAACTACCACCTCTTAATTTAAAGTTATGTCCCCTCGTGTTGGTCATCACCATCCGAGGAAAAAGGCTCTCACTAGCCACCCTATCCAGTCCTTTGATCATCTTATACGCCTCCATTAGGTCACCGCATAACCTTCTTCTCTCTAATGAAAATAACCTCAGGTCCCTCAGCCTTTCCTCATAAGGCCTTCCCACCATACCAGGCAACATCCTGGTAAACCTCCTCTGCACCCTTTCCAATGCTTCCACGTCTTTCTTATAATGTGGCGACCAGAACTGTACGCAATACTCCAAGTGCGGCCGCACCAGAGTTTTGTACAGTTGTAACATAACCTCACGGCTCCTAAATTCAATCCCTCTACCAATGAAAGCTATCACACCGTACGCCTTCTTAACAAACAGGGAATTGAACCCAGATCCCTGGAGCTGTGAAGCAGCAGTGCTAACACTATCCCCCCAGAGTGTGGATCCTTCCAATCCCATCCTAGACTGATTTGACGTTGTTTTACAAAAATGACAAGTGAACAATTTTGAAATGTACAGAAAGGCTGCAGGAGTACCAATCATTTCCATGCCTTATCTATCACATAGATGGGACCCTTGTTGTTTGTCGTTTTCATAAATGATCTGGATGAGGAAATGGAGGGATGGTTTCGTAAGTTTGATGACGATACGAAGGTTGGTGGTGTTGTGGATGGTCTGGAGGGATGTCAGAAATTGCAGCGAGACATAGATAGGATGCAAGACTGGGCGGAGAAGTGGCAGATGGACTTCAACGTGGATAAATGTGTGGTGGTCCATCTTAGCAGGACCAATGGGATGAAGGAGTACAATATCAAGGGTAGGAGTCTTAGCAATGTTGAGGAGCAGAAGGATCTTGGGGTCCGGGTCCATAGGATTCTTAAATCGGCCTCACTGATGCAGGTGGAGGATGTGGTCAAGAAGGTATATGGTGTACTGGCCTTCATTAATAGAGGAATTGAGTTTAGGAGTCAGGAGGTAATGTTGCAGCTCTATAAGACCCTTGTCAGACCCCACTTGGAGTACTGTGCGCAGTTCTGGTCGCCTCACTATAGGAAAGATATGGAAGCTATTGAGAGGGTGCAGAGGAGATTTACAAGGATGTTGCCTAGATTGGGGGGGCATGCCTTATGAAGATAGGTTGAGAGAGCTAGGTCTCTTCTCACTGGAGAGACGAAGGTTGAGAGGTGACCTGATAGAGGTTTATAAGATGTTGAGAGGGATAGATAGGGTGGATTCTCAGAGGCTATTTCCCAGAGCTGAAATGGTCACTACGAGAAGATACTGGTTTAAGTTGCTGGGGTGCAGATACAGAGGAGATGTTAGGGGTACGTTTTTCACTCAGTGGGTGGGGAGTGAATGGAATTGGCTGCTGTCGGTGGTGGTCGAGGCGAACTTGCTGGGACCTTTTAAAAGACTCCTGAAAAAATACATGGGATTAAATGGCATTGGGAGTTACAGATAGTTCTATGGCCTGGTAGGTATGGAGCATATCTTACGGATCATATCTGGCGCAACTTGTGGACTGAAGGGCCTGTATGTGCTGTAGGGCTCTATGTCCTAAATCAATCCAATCCCCTTCAGCCTCTTCACCCACCCTGCTCCCCAATACATCTGTTGACTGTTGACTGGGAATAACCCAGGCCAATCTCCCCATGGTCTGATAGCAGACAAATTGGGATTGATGCAGGGGTTAACAGAAATGACTCTTGCTAAAGCTTCTAGAACGTTCTGAGCTGAGAGGATATGACAGAGTGATCACGTTGACCAGGGAATTTTTTTTCTTACCTAGTTTGAGTAGGTGTGACCTTGAGCCTCTGTGCAATCTGCACACTTACAAACATACATGTTAACATAGGAAATAGGAGTGGACCATTCAGCCCTGGAGCCCCTGCTGTACCAGGTCACAAGGTCACAAGTGTTCTGTTGTCTTACAGTATTACAGTCCCATCTACTCCGATAACCACTGATTCTGTTGCCTAACACTGAATAAAATCAGAAAGCAGCAAACAATGACCTGGCTGCTCTGTGTAATTAGAACATAGAACATAGAACACAGAATAATACAAACAGGCCCTTCGGCCCATGAGTTGCGCCGATCACATCTACCAATCCACAGACCTATCTATAACCCCCTATCCTATTCTTTTCCATATACTCATCCAGAAGTCTTTTAAAAGACCCAGTGAGTTTGCCTCAACAACCTCCGACGGCAGTCGGTTCCATTCACTCACCACCCTCTGAGTGAAAAACCTACCCCTGACATCTCTTTTGTATTTGCTTCCCTGCACCTTAAATCTGTGTCCTCTCGTAGTGACCATTTCAGCTCGGGGAAATAGTCTCTGAGAGTCCACCCTATCTATTCCTCTCAACATTTTATAAACCTCTATCAGGTCGCCTCTCAACCTACGTCTCTCCAGTGAGAAGATTCCCAGCTCCCTCAACCTATCTTCATAAGGCCTGCCTCCCAATCCAGGCAGCATCCTTGTAAATCTCCTCTGAACCCTCTCAATAGCCTCTACATCCTTCCTATAATGAGGCGACTAGAACTGCGCACAATACTCCAACTGGGGTCTGACAAGAGTCTTATAAAGCTGCATCATTACCTCCTGACTCCTAAACTCTATTCCTCGATTAATGAAGACCAGTACACCGTATGCCTTCTTGACCACTTTCTCCACCTGCGAGGCCGATTTAAGAGTCCTATGGACCCGGACCCCAAGATCCTTCTGCTCTACAACACAGCTAAGACTCCTACCCCTTATATTGTACTCCTTCATCCCATTAGTCCTGCTAAGATGGACCACCACACATTTATCCGCGTTGAAGTCCATCTGCCACTTCTCCACCCAGTCTTGCATCCTATGTCCCGCTGCAACTTTTGACATCCCTCCACACCATCCACAATACCAAAGACCTTTGTATCATCGGCGAACTTACTAACCCATTCCTCCACTTCCTCATCCAGATCATTTATGAAAATGTACCTTTTAGCTGCGCTTTGCTAACACATCAGTCACTGCTCTGAGAATCTTGATCTGAGGACCTTGCAGAGACACTCTGACTGAGGCCTCGGCACTCCCTCCACTTCCATCCCTACCTCCAGAGGTCCAGCTGACCAAAGACACTGTCCCAAGATGTTCACCATTGGAAGACCTTGTGGTTTCACAGATATCAATCTTTGAAAACAGCAGCACACATTATGGATACAGATGGCATCAAACCTTCAGCTGCATTGGACTGGGGTAAATACAGTAAGAAGTTCCACAATAACCAGGTTAAAGTTGGAAGTTGTTAAAGTTGTGAGACTTTTTTCTGTGTTTACCCCAGTCCAACACCGGTATCTCCACATCATGACTACCTTAGAACATAGAACATAGAACATTACAGCGCAGAACAGGCCCTTCGGCCTTCGATGTTGTGCCGACCAATTATGAAAAAAGCAATGACCCTCCAAACTAAACCATTCCTTTCTCTTCCATAAACTTATCAACTAACCTCTTAAATGTCACCAAACTTGGCGCATCTACAACTGCCGCAGGCAGGGCATTCCACTCCCTAACCACCCTCTGGGTAAAGATACCTTAGTCAGGGAGCAACAGGAAAGTTATGCTGGAATAACAGAAAGTTCTGGAAAAACTCCATATCTCTGCAAGCAGCTGTGGACAGTCCATGTGTTCTTCTCTCTGAGAGAAGCAAAGGTCACAGTGAAGACTCCAGGATGGTAGGTTACCTCCCTGGTCCTGGGGTCATGGATGTCAAGCAGTGGCTGCAGAAAATCCTGGAGGAGGAAGGTACAATAAACAATGTGTTCACTGATACAAACAATGTCGGGAGGCAAAACAAACATCGGGAGCTGAAAACTAGCTAGTGATCTCAGGATTGCTAGCTATGCCACAATCAGAGGATGAATATGTGCCTGAAAAGATAGTGTGAAGTTTGAAGTTAAAGTTTAAAGTTTTTAAAGTGTATTTAATGCTGTTACAAGTAGGTAAAATCAGATCCCTGAAAGTTGGTACTCAAGTTGATGAGATTGTTAAGAAGGCGTATAGCGTATTAGCTTTTATTGGTAGAGGGATTGAATTTCGGAGCCGCAACGTCATGTTGCAACTGTACAAAACTCTAGTGCGGCCGCACTTGGAGTATTGTGTGCAGTTCTGGTCCCCGCATTATAAGAAAGATGTGGAGGCATTGGAGAGGGTACAGAGGAGGTTTACCAGGATGTTGCCTGGTATGAGGGCAGGTCTTATGAGGAAAGGCTGAGGGACTTGAAGTTATTTTCATTAGAGAGAAGAAGGCTAAGAGGTGACTTAATTGAGACATATAAGATGATCAGAGGGTTAGATAGGGTGGATAGTGAGAGCCTTTTTCCTCGGATGGAGATGGATAACACGAGGAGACATAGCTTTAAATTAAGGGGTGGTAGTTATAGGACAGATGTTAGAAGTGGGTTCTTTACTCAGAGGGTAGTAAGGGTGTGGAATGTCCTGCCTGCAGCATTGTGGACTTGCCAACTTTTAACGGTGTTCAAATGGGTCATTGGATAGGCAAATGGATAATATTGGAATAGTTTAGGTTCGAGGGTCATTAGATTGGTTCCACTGGTCGGTACAACATCGAAGGCCGAAGGGCCTGTACTGCGCTGTAATGTTCTATGTTCTATTAACACTGCAATGAAGTTACTGTAAAAACTCCCAGCTGCCACACTCCGGTACTTGTTCGGGTACACTGAGGGAGAATTTAACATGGCCAACCCACCTAACCAGCATGTCTTTCAGATTGTGGGAGGAACCTGGAGCACCTGGAGGAAACCCACACAGACATGGGGACAATGTGCAAACTTCACACAGACAGTGACCCAAGCCGGGAATCGAACCCAGGTCACTGGTGCAGTAAGGCAGCAGTGCTAACTATTGTGCCACTGTGTCGCAGTAAGGGCAGGGTTTCAAATTCCTGGGGCATTGGGACAATTTCTGAGGGAAATAAATTACCCCTAATCTCTTAAGAAACAACAAGATGCAAACACCATTGGTGAGGGTGGTACGCAGATCACCAAACTGTCGGGGTAATATTGGGAAAAGAATTAGACAGGAAGCCAGAGTTTCATCTGTTAAAGGAACTTCTGTGATTATGAGCAATTTTAATCTGCGTATAGATTGGGAGAGTCAAATTTGTCACAATGCAATAGAGGTGGAATTTCTGGAGCAAACTGAATGGATTTTGAAGCAATACTTTGAGGAACCAACAAAGGGAACAGGATATCTGGGACTGGGGTTTGTATAATGTGAAAGGATTAATTAGCAATCTAGTTGTGGAAGAACCGTTGGGGATTAATAACCATAATATGGTAGAATTCTTTGTCAAGATGGATAATGATATCATTGATTCTGAGACCAGGATCCTGAATCTCAGTAAAGGGAAATGATGGTATGAGGCATGATTTGGCCATGATGGACTGGGAAATATTACGGAAATGAAAGACAGAGGACAGGCAATGGGAGGCATTTAAAGAATGAAAAGGTCAATTCCACGGCCTTACTCAACCCGAGATCAGGAAATCCTGCCCGAGGTCAACGGACCTTCCCATTGTCCGGCCATCGCCTGCCCTGATGCCTTTGGTGGGTGGGGTGGTAGAATTCCTCATAGTATTCTAATAAAGATGGCCTGAGTCCTTTGGGAAGCAGTAACATCCTTGTCCAAGTGCAGAGCCCAGGCCGAACACAATGCATCATCTAAGGCCAAATGTAGACAAGACAAAGACTTTGCAAGACAAAGGAATAACTATAGCTCTAGCTCGTTAGAGGGGTCAGTTTTCGTACAAAGTGTGCAGGAAGGTTTTTTGACTCAGTATGTAGACAGGCCAACTAGAGGTGAGGCTACATTGGATTTGGTGCTGGGCAATGAGCCAGACCAGGTGTTAGGCTTGGAAGTTAGTGAACATTTTGGTGATAGTGACCACAATTCGGTTACGTTCACCTTAGTGATGGATAGGGATAGGCATGAAGCTGGGGGCAGTAGGTATAGCTGGGGGAAGGGTAATTATGAGGCCAGCAGGAGAGAATTAGGGTGCATAGATTGGACTAGGAAACTACAGGGACTGGGAACATCTGGAATGTGGAGCTTATTCAAGGAGCAGCTGCTGCGAGTCCTTGATAAGTATGTCCCTGTCAGGCAAGGAGGAAATGGTCGAGTAAGAGAACCATGGTGTACGAAAAAAGTTGATTTGCTGGTTAAAAGGAAAAAGGAGGCTTATGTCAGGATGAGGCTTGAAGGCTCGGTTCGTGCAATGGATAGCTATAGATTAGCCAGGAGGGAGCTAAAGAGTGAATTGAGGAGAGCTAAGAGAGGACACGAGAAGACTTTGGCTGATAGGATTAAGGCGAATCCTAAAGCTTTCTTTAGATATGTTAAGAATAGAAGATTGGTTAGGGCAAGATTAGGGCCAGTCATAGATAGCAGTGGGAAGTTGTGCGTGGAGCTGAAGAGATTGGAGAGGCACTGAATAAATATTTCTCTTCGGTATTCACGCAGGGTGACGTAAATGTAGTTATGGAGAACACTGAGGTACAGGGTAGCAAACTGGAAAGTATCGAAGTAGATAGGGAGGATGTGCTAGATATTCTCGAGGGTTTGAAGTTGGATAAGTCCCCTCGGCCGGACGGGATTTACCCTAGGATTCTCTGGGAGGCAAGAGAGGAGATTGCAGAGCCTCTGTCTCTGATCTTCAGGTCCTCGTTGGTTACGGGTGTGGTTCCGGAGGACTGGAGGATAGCGAATGTGGTCCCATTGTTCAAGAAGGGGAAGAAAGACCTTCCAGGGAATTATAGGCCAGTGAGTCTTACTTCTGTTGTGGGCAAAGTATTGGAGAGAATTATTAGGGATAGGATTTATAGTTATTTAGAGAGAAATGAATTGATTGGGGATAGTCAGCATGGTTTTGTGAAGGGTAGGTCATGCCTTACTAACCTCATTGAGTTTTTTGAAAAAGTGACCAAAGAGGTGGATGGGGGTAAGGCGGTTGATGTGGTATATATGGACTTTAGTAAGGCGTTTGATAAGGTGACCCATGGAAGACTTCTGAAGAAAATGCAGATGTATGGGATAGAGGGTGATTTAGCTAATTGGGTTAGGAATTGGCTAGCAGATAGAAGACAGAGGGTGGTGGTTGATGGGAGATATTCATCTTGGAGTTCGGTGACAAGTGGTGTACCTCAGGGGTCTGTTTTGGGGCCCCTGCTGTTGTAATTTTTATAAATGATCTGGATGAGGGTATTGAAGGATGGATTAGTAAATTTGCAGATGACACTAAAGTCGGTGGAGTGGTAGATAGTGAAGAGGGGTGTTATAGTTTACAGAGTGACTTGGACAAGTTGCAGAGCTGGGCCGAGAGGTGGCAAATGGAGTTTAATGTGGAAAAGTGTGAGGTAATGCACTAAGGCAGAAACAATAAATGTGTAGAGTATAGGGCTAATGGTAGGATTCTTAGTAGTCTAGTAGTAGTCTTGATGATGATTTGCATTCTAATAGTATATTCCGTAAATCTATCAGTCTGATTGGAAACAGAGTAATAACATTCCATACCCCCTTGTTATTGCAGGTCCGATCACAGCTTTGTACATTGAATAAATCCACACTCTGACACTTTGTGTCAATACAGGCCTGTGGAATAAACAAAATATCTCATTACTATCATCACGGTGTCACAATCATTAGGGTTTAGTAATGTGTCAAAACATCTGACTCCAAACTCTGTGAGACTGCGTCCAGGTTCAGGAAGGTTGATGGGATCAGTTGTTGGGGCCGGAGATGATCAGAGTACTGCTGGGTGATGGAGTCTGATTCATTGATTCTGTCACACAGTTAACATGGTGGCAATTCTCAACTGTACAGAGTGAAAACAAGCTCATATCACAACTGGAAAACAGAGAAAACATTACAGCTTTCTCGCCTGAGGAGTGGAAGAGGGAACAGCGGGGGAAAGGTGGGGTGGAAGTGTGGAAAATCACAGATAAACTGAAGCAGACTGGAAATTGTGGAAGGTGAGAATGAACTTCCTTGTGTTTCCACTGAGTGACGACTGGAGATCTGGAGATCAGAGTGGGAATGGAAATTTAAAATGATTCAAAGGGTACAGTCAAACACAACTGTCACAAAGTGATTATTTACTGGGTTAGTCATTCAGAGGCTGAAAGGGGAAGGAGCAGGGGGTTGGGAGGAGGGTGGGGATTCTCCCATTCCGACTTTCCTGTCAGGTCGCTGTGGGAGGCATGCTGAATTCAGTCCCGACAATTGACTTTTTTGCCTGGAGTCTGAAGGCCAGTTTACAGCGCGCTCCCCACTGTGTGTGCGCGCTCCCCACTGTGCAAGGAGGAAATGGTCGAGTAAGGGAACCTTGGTGTACGAAAAAAGTTGATTTGCTGGTTAAAAGGAAAAAAGAGGCTTATGTCAGGATGAGGCTTGAAGGCTCAGTTAGTGCAATGGATAGCTATAGATTAGCCAGGAGGGAGCTAAAGAGTGAATTGAGGAGAGCTAAGAGAGGACACAAGAAGACTTTGGCTGATAGGATTAAGGAGAATCCTAAAGCTTTCTTTAGATATGTTAAGAATAGAAGATTGGTTAGGGCAAGATTAGGGCCAGTCATAGACAGCAGTGGGAAGTTGTGCGTGGAGCCTGAAGAGATTGGAGAGGCACTGAATAAATATTTCTCTTCGGTATTCACGCAGGGTGATGTAAATGTAGTTATGGAGAACACTGAGATACAGGGTAGCAAACTGGAAAGTATCGAAGTAGATAGGGAGGATGTGCTAGATATTCTCGAGGGTTTGAAGTTGGATAAGTCCCCTGGGCCGGACGGGATTTACCCTAGGATTCTCTGGGAGGCAAGAGAGGAGATTGCAGAGCCTCTGGCTCTGATCTTCAGGTCGTCGTTGGTTACGGGTGTGGTTCCGGAGGACTGGAGGATAGCGAATGTGGTCCCGTTGTTCAAGAAGGGGAAGAGAGACCTTCCAGGGAATTATAGGCCAGTGAGTCTTACTTCTGTTGTGGGCAAAGTATTGGAGAGAATTATTAGGGATAGGATTTATAGTTATTTAGAGAGAAATGAATTGATTGGGGATAGTCAGCATGGTTTTGTGAAGGGTAGGTCGTGCCTTACTAACCTCATTGAGTTTTTTGAGAAAGTGACTAAGGAGGTGGATGGGGGTAAGGCGGTTGATGTGGTATATATGGACTTTAGTAAGGCGTTTGATAAGGTGGCCCATGGAAGACTTCTGCAGAAAATGCAGATGTATGGGATAGAGGGTGATTTAGCTAATTGGATTAGGAATTGGCTAGCAGATAGAAGACAGAGGGTGGTGGTTGATGGGAGATATTCATCGTGGAGTTCGGTGACGAGTGGTGTGCCTCAGGGGTCTGTTTTGGGGCCCCTGCTGTTTGTAATTTTTATAAATGATCTGGATGAGGGTATTGAAGGATGGATTAGTAAATTTGCAGATGACACTAAAGTCGGTGGAGTGGTAGATAGTGAAGAGGGGTGTTATAGTTTGCAGAGGGACTTGGACAAGTTGCAGAGCTGGGCCGAGAGGTGGCAAATGGAGTTTAATGTGGAAAAGTGTGAGGTAATGCACTATGGCAGAAATAATAAATGTGTAGAGTATAGGGCAAATGGTAGGATTCTTAGTAGTCTAGATGAACAGAGGGATCTTGGTGTGTATGTGCATAGATCCCTGAAAGTAGGCAGTCAGGTCGAGAAGGTTGTTAGGAAGGCATATGGAGTCTTGGCTTTTATTGGTAGAGGGATTGAATTTCGGAGCCGCAACGTCATGTTGCAACTGTACAAAACTCTAGTGCGGCCGCACTTGGAGTATTGTGTGCAGTTCTGGTCCCCACATTATAAGAAAGATGTGGAGGCATTGGAGAGGGTACAGAGGAGGTTTACCAGGATGTTGCCTGGTATGGAGGGCAGGTCTTATGAGGAGAGGCTGAGGGATTTGAGGTTGTTTTCGTTAGAAAGGAGGAGGCTAAGAGGGGACCTGATCGAAACATATAAGATGATTAGAGGTTTAGATAGGGTGGACAGTGATAGCCTTTTTCCTAGGATGGAGAAAGCTAGCACGAGGGGACACAGCTTTAAATTAAGGGGTGATAGTTATAGGACGGATATCAGAGGTAGGTTCTTTACCCAAAGGGTGGTTCGGGAGTGGAATGCCCTGCCTGCAGCAGTTGTAGATGCGCCAAGTTTGGTGGCGTTTAAGAGGTTAGTTGATAAGTATATGGAAGAGAAGGGAATGGTTTAGTTTGGAGGGGCATTGCTTTTTATATTGGTCGGCGCAACATCGAAGGCCGAAGGGCCTGTTCTGTGCTGTAAAGTTCTATGTTCTATGTTCTATGTGTCTCCCCTCCTGCTGTGGGATTCACCTATGTTTCAGAAGGCATGAGCCAAACCCACGAATCGGCACACACTCACATCTCCCATTCTGAACCAGCCAAAAACTAGTGAGTCAGAATGGAATAATCACGCCCGACATCCGTCCTTAATTAAAGAAAGGAAATAGATGTGGAATATTCAGGGTTGGATTCAGATCCCTTCAGAACGGGCATGGTGAGGGTGGGGCCTATATGAGCCAGATCAAAGCCTCTGGGATCAATGTTCTTGCTCGAAGGTTTCTGGTGCTTTTGGAGAGGGTTCAACCTAGTTTAAAGTATATTTATTAGAGTCACAAGTAGGCTTACAGTAACATTGCAATCAAGTTAATGTGAATAATGCTGAACCACCACAGTCAAATTAATAAATACACCACAAGAGAGTGAGAGAGTGTGTGTGTGTGTGACTGACACAAATTAATAAATACACCCTGAGAGAGTGACAATGTATCCGACTCGAATTAATAAATATCACCCAGAGAGAGTGAGAGAGCGTGTATCTGACTCTAATTAATAAATATCACCCCGAGAGAGTGAGAGAGTGTGTATCCGACTCTAATTAATAAATATCACCCTGAAAGAGTGAGAGAGTGTGTATCCGATTCTAATTAATAAATATCACCCTGAGAGAGTGTGTATCTGATTCTAATTAATAAATATCACCCTGAGAGAGTGAGAGAGTGTGCATCCGATTCTAATTAATAAATATCATCCTGAGAGAGTGTGGGAGTGTGTATCCGACTGTAATTAATAAATATCACTCAGAGAGAGTGAGAGTGTGTGTATCTGACTCTAATTAATAAATATCACCCAGAGAGAGTGAACGAGTGTGTATCCGACTCTAATTAATAAATATCAGCCCGAAAGAGTGAGAGTGTGTATCCGACTCTAATTAATAAATATCACGCTGAGAGAGTGAGAGAGTGTGTATCCGACTCTAATGAATAAATGTCACCCCGAGAGAGTGTGTATCCGACTCTAATTAATAAATATCACCCTGAGAGAGTGAGAGAGCGTGTATCTGACTCTAATTAATAAATATCACACTGAGAGAGTGTGCATCTGACTCTAATTAATAAATATCACCCTGAGAGAGTGAGAGTGTGTGTATCCGACTCTAATTAATAAATATCACCCTGAGAGAGTGAGAGAGTGTGTATCCGACTCTAATTAATAAATATCACCCTGAGAGAGTGAGAGAGCGTGTATCTGACTCTAATTAATAAATATCACCCTGAGAGAGTGAGAGAGTGTGCATCTGACTCTAATTAATAAATATCACCCTGAGAGAGTGAGAGTGTGTGTATCCGACTCTAATTAATAAATATCACCCCGAGAGAGTAAGAGAGTGAGTATCCAACTCTAATGAATAAATATCACTCAGAGAGAGTGAGAGTGTGTGTATCCGACGCTAATGAATAAATATCACCCTGAGAGAGTGAGAGAGTGAGTATCCAACTCTAATTAATAAATATCACCCTGAGAGAGTGAGAGTGTGTGTATCCGACTCTAATTAATAAATATCACGCTGAGAGAGTGAGAGAGTGTGTATCCGACTCTAATTAATAAATATCACCCCGAAAGAGTGAGAGAGTGAGAGAGTGTGTATCCGACTCTAATGAATAAATATCACCCCGAGAGTGTGTGTATCCGACTCTAATTAATAAATATCACCCCGAGAGAGTGAGAGACTCTAATAATAAATATCACCTCGAGAGAGTGAGAGAGTGTGTATCCGACTCTAATTAATAAATATCACCCCGAGAGAGTGAGAGAGTGTGTATCCGACTCTAATGAATAAATATCACCCCGAGAGAGTGAGAGAGTGAGAGTGTATCTGACTCTAATGAATAAATATCACCCCGAGAGAGTGTGTATCCGACTCTAATTAATAAATATCACTCTGAGAGAGTGTGTATCCGACTCTAATAATAAATATCACCCCGAGAGAGTGAGAGAGTGTGTATCCGACTCTAATTAATAAATATCACCCCGAGAGAGTGAGAGAGTGTGTATCCGACTCTAATTAATAAATATCACCCC
The DNA here is from genome assembly GCA_024679065.1 of Sphyrna mokarran. Taxonomy (NCBI): domain Eukaryota; kingdom Metazoa; phylum Chordata; class Chondrichthyes; order Carcharhiniformes; family Carcharhinidae; genus Sphyrna; species Sphyrna mokarran. The sequence continues at coordinate 2,402,636 of JAGIQG010000001.1, forward strand.
GAGAGAGTGAGAGAGTGAGTATCTGACTCTAATTAATAAATATCACCCAGAGAGAGTGAGAGAGTGTCTATCCGACTCTAATTAGTAAATATCATCCTGAGAGAGTGAGAGAGTGTGTATCCGACTCGAATTAATAAATATCATCCTGCGAGTGAGAATGTGATCTGACTCTAATTAATAAATATCACCCTGAGAGAGTGAGAGTGTGTGTATCCGACTCTAATTAATAAATATCACGCTGAGAGAGTGAGAGAGTGTGTATCCAACTCTAATTAATAAATATCACCCCGAAAGAGTGAGAGAGTGAGAGAGTGTGTATCCGACTCTAATGAATAAATATCACCCCGAGAGTGTGTGTATCCGACTCTAATTAATAAATATCACCCCGAGAGAGTGAGAGACTCTAATAATAAATATCACCTCGAGAGAGTGAGAGAGTGTGTATCCGACTCTAATTAATAAATATCACCCCGAGAGAGTGAGAGAGTGTGTATCCGACTCTAATGAATAAATATCACCCCGAGAGAGTGAGAGAGTGAGAGTGTATCTGACTCTAATGAATAAATATCACCCCGAGAGAGTGTGTATCCGACTCTAATTAATAAATATCACTCTGAGAGAGTGTGTATCCGACTCTAATAATAAATATCACCCCGAGAGAGTGAGAGAGTGTGTATCGACTCTAATTAATAAATATCACCCCGAGAGAGTGAGAGAGTGTGTATCCGACTCTAATTAATAAATATCACCCCGAGAGAGTGAGAGAGTGAGTATCTGACTCTAATTAATAAATATCACCCAGAGAGAGTGAGAGAGTGTCTATCCGACTCTAATTAGTAAATATCATCCTGAGAGAGTGAGAGAGTGTGTATCCGACTCGAATTAATAAATATCATCCTGCGAGTGAGAATGTGATCTGACTCTAATTAATAAATATCACCCCGAGAGAGTGAGAGAGTGTGTATCCGACTGTAATTAATAAGTGTCACGCTAAGAGAGTGAGAGAGTGTGTATCCGAGTCTAATTAATAAATATCACCCCGAAAGAGTGAGAGAGTGTGTATCCGACTCTAATTAATAAATATCATGCTGAGAGAGTGAGAGAGTGTGTATCCGACTCTAATTAATAAATATCACCCCGAAAGAGTGAGAGAGTGAGAGAGTGTGTATCCGACTCTAATGAATAAATATCACCCCGAGAAATATGGGAGTGTGTATCCGACTCTAATTAATAAATATCACCCCGAGAGAGTGTGTATCCGACTCTAATTAATAAATATCACCCCGAGAGAGTGAGAGACTCTAATTAATAAATATCACCCAGAGAGAGTGAGAGAGCGTGTATCCGACTCTAATTAATAAATATCACCCCAAGAGAGTGAGAGAGTGTGTATCCGACTCTAATTAATAAATATCACCCCGAGAGAGTGAGAGAGTGTGTATCCGATTCTAATTAATAAATATCACCCCGAGAAATATGGGAGTGTGTATCCGACTCTAATTAATAAATATCACCCCGAGAGAGTGTGTATCCGACTCTAATTAATAAATATCACCCCGAGAGAGTGAGAGAGTGAGTATCCAACTCTAATGAATAAATATCACCCCGAGAGAGTGAGAGAGTGAGTATCCAACTCTAATGAATAAATATCACTCAGAGAGAGTGAGAGTGTGTGTATCCGACTCTAATTAATAAATATCACCCCGAGAAATGTGGGAGTGTGCATCCGACTGTAATTAATAAATATCACGCTGAGAGAGTGAGAGAGTGTGTATCCGACTCTAATTAATAAATATCACCCCAAAAGAGTGAGAGAGTGTGTATCTGACTCTAATTAATAAATATCACCCCGAGAGAGTGAGAGAGTGTGTATCCGACTCTAATTAATAAATATCACCATGAGAGAGTGTGGGAGTGTGTATCTAACTCTGATGAAGAACACCTCAATATCCCCGCTACCCCAGAACCAGATCCAATGTCTCAGGAATGGAAAACCCCTCTCCAGCTATCCATTCCATCCTCCGTTTCCGATACTTACTGCCATGGCGGCTCATGCGGACTTATTTAATGTCACCAAACACTGCTGTTCAGCAAAACATGGAGAGGCAGCAGTTTTAGGAATGGCAGTGAGTTTACTGAGGAGGGTAGATGAGGGGAGTGTAGTTGATGGTATGTATCTGCACTAAGGGGAAGGGGAAGTCAGTGCTGAACAACAATGAGGGTGAGGAATTGGAGCAGAAGATGAATGTGGTAAAGTGGAGGATCTGGGTTGTTAGGGATAGTGTGCTGGAGAAATATAGAAACTAGAAACAGGAGGAGGCCATTTGGCCCTTTGAACCTGCTCTGCTTCAATATCCTGAACCCTCTTTCCCCAAATATGGAGCGGAGAGTGAGAAGTAACATGGGAATGAGGAAGTGGAGCAGTGTTAATCGCTTTGGTGTTAATTGCTGGATATTGACTGGGAATTAGTTACCTTGTTGTCTCCACACTTGGTTCCTTGTTGAACGAGGTCAGGACTACTTGAATCAAAGAAAGAAGAATATGTTCCTCTGCAAGCATAGTTCACACCATTGACAGTCATTTTGGTGGTCACAGCATCGAGTTTCCCTCCTCGGATTGGTAAAGAACTTCCACCCTTACACTGGAGTTTTCCACATGCTACATCCCTGTCGAAGAGAGGGGTAGTTAGGAGCTTCCACATTCTCACTTCACAAAGGCTGTTGCCAGCAGCTCTGATGCAGAGATGCCGGTGTTGGACTGGGGTGGACACAGTAAGAAGTCTCACAACACCAGGTTAAAGTCCAACAAGTCTATTTAGAATTACGAGCTTTTGGAGCTGCCACTCATCTGATGAAGAAGCAGCGCTCTGAAAGCTCGTGATGTGAAATAAACCTGTTGGGCTTTAACCTGGTATTGTGAGACTTCTAATTGCACCTCCACATGGACACATTATGAGAATGGTTGCCCTCATCATGCTTTTGATGAGTTGAGGGTGCTTTGTAACAGTAACTCAGTCAGTCGTACCCTCCTGCCCTTTCTCTACAATATCCCATTGTCTTTAGTTCATGTCGAATTGCCTTTTGAAAACTGCCTCCCACATGCTGTCACACAGGGGGTGATCTTACCATCTTGTTGCGCTGGTCGGTGAAACGAGCGAGTTATAAGATTACAAGGGAGATGGTTCATGCCCGATGTCTCGCCTCTCGCGGACTTACTGGTACCGGCAGTGCGGTGAGATCAGCCTCCAGCCTGAAAGCCGGGGGGGGGGGGGGGGGGTGCTCACTTGTTTTTGAGCCTCACCAGTGAAGTTCCTTACCAGCAAGATCCCCATCAACGATGGCCTTGCTGGTCGGACCAGAGGCCTCAGGGGGGGCAAGGTGGAGTGTCCTCAGGCAGAGCCAGTTTGACACCCTGGTACCGCACACTAGACACCCTGGCAGTGCCCACTGAGCACCGGGCAGACCCAAGGGGATACGGCTGAGGGTCAGGGCCTAAGGCAGAGCCAAGGGGATAAGGCTGAGGATCAGGGCCTACAGCAGAGGCAGGCAGGGGAGGGGGTTGGGGGTACACTCTGAAACCATGGCGGTGGAATATTGCACGCTCTGTAACCACAATCCACTGGTTCCTGCAGAGTGTGGGTTATGGATGTCTGGTCGGTTGATGTGGTGGGATTCAGACAATTGGTCAGTCTGTGCACGAGAGGGGGTATATTCGTGTGGGGGTGGTGGCAATTGGTCACAGACACCAGAGGCCGTTGTGGGAAAGTGACTGAAAGACTTGCACGTGTGCAATGGCGCTGTCTGCTGAATACTGCCTGCTTTCAAATGAACTTAGATTCTGCCCCTTCGCCAATCTGATGTAGAGATGCCGACGTTGGACTGGGGTTAAACTCAGTAAGAGGTCTGACAACACCAATTTTAAATCCAACCGATTTATTTGATAGTAAACTTGCAAGCTTTTGGCTTTTCTAGCCTTCTTCAGCAATCTGTAAACTGTCTGTGCTGATATGTGTGCTATTGCAGACCAGAACACCTCATTCGCCTGACGAAGGCACAAAGGCCGAAAGCTAGCAAGTTTACTATCAAATAAATTGGTTGGATTTAAAATTGGTGTTGTCAGACCTCTTACTGAGCCTTTGCCATTCTGCCAGAAAACAGATTTTGCTTCATTTTCCCTCAGAATGAAGTAAGATTTAATTTTTAACTTGCCTAAAATCCCAGTGCGATGTTCTGCCATTTTCACACACATTGAGCACTGAGAATTATTTTGTGTACATTGTTTACCTGATACACAGTGAAAAGTCTCACAACATCAGGTTAAACCTCAACAGGTTTATTTGATAATAAACGGAGCACTTCTTCAGGTAAGTGGGATTTCTGTTCACAGACAGGGCATATAAAGACACAAACTCAATCTACAAAGTAATAGTTGGATGTGAGTCTTTACAGGTAATCAAATCTTAAAGGTACAGACAGTGTGAGTGGAGTGAGGGTTAAACACAGGTTAAAGTCATAGGGCCCGGTTTTATCAATCAGAGCCTCAGGGCTGGATCCAAGCCTGGAATCCTCTGTGTAGTGCACTGATACATTTCTTACCGGCTCCGATTTGGTCCGTGCCGTGGGTGGGGCTTAGTGCTGCCGGAATGATCGAAGCTCTGAACCGCGCATGCGCAGTTAGAAAACAATCTGCAACAGTGCACCTGGGACAGAAGAGGAAAACAACAGAGAGAACCGGCAGGGGTGGGAGGGGGAGGATGGACTTGGGAGATTCTTGCAAACTTAAAATAATGTGGCATAATTATCCATGGAAAAGGTGATTAAACTGCAGTGTCCTAGTGAGCAATTAGTAACCTGTCTGTCCCTGTAGCCAGGTGCTGAAATATTCAGAGTCATATGGTGAACTTGGAAGATTTGTCCCCACGGTGAACTTGGTGGGAAATAAGATTCAAGGAGATTACTAAATCTGGGAAATCAACCAGAGTGAAAATATGGATGGGGGGAGGATATATTTTGAAATATTGTCCCAAGTTTTTGACTGTTGGGTTTTTAGTCCCTGCGATTATAATTTTGACATTATCTTCCAAAGGGAATTCCTCTAATTCTGTGCAATGTTCAGATGAAAACAACATGAAAGGATCTGGGGCTGCTCCAGAGGCAGATTAGCTGCACCCAGTGTTGCCCATACAAATCACATTCATAAGTAGGACACATCTACCATGGAATGTGAGAGAGAGAGATACCAATGTATAAACTTCTTTTCACTATGGTTGATTTCTCCTTGAATCTCCTTGAATCTTATTTCCAATCAAGTTGCAAGAGGCATGGAACATTAAGGTACTATGCGGACTTTACGGCAATGGATGAGTGAACATCGCTTGATAATCACCAGCCAGGAGTGGTTTCTTCCTGTTGGCGAACACTTCAGCAGTCACAGGCATTCAACTTCTGATCTTTGGGTAAGCATTCTCCAAGACTGCCTTCACAACACATGACAACGCAGAGTTGCTGAACAGAGACTGGTAGCCAAGTTCCACACACTTGAGGACGGCCTCAACCGGCATCTTGGGTTCATGTCACACTATCTGTAACCTCCATGGCTTGCCTGGACTTACAACACCTCACTAACTGTCCTTGTTGGAGACAATACACATCTCTTCAACCTGTACTTAACCCTCTCACCACTCACATTGTCTGTATCTTTAAGACTTGATTACCTGTAAAGACTCACATTCTAACCATTATTTTGTAAATTGAGTTTGTGTCTATATATGCGCTGTTAGTGAACCAAATCCTCCATTCACTTGATGAAGGAACAGCGCTCCTGCACATTCCAAATAAACCTGGTGTTGTGAGACTTCTTATTACAACTTCTTCCCGGCTGCTGTCAGACTTTTGAATGGACCTACCTTGCATTAAGTTGATCTTTTTCTACACCCTAACTTTGACTGTAACACTACATTCTGCACTCTGTCCTTTCCTTCTGTATGAACAATATGTTTCATCTGTAAGTGTGCAAGAAACAATACTTTTCACTGTATGTTAATACATCTGACAATAATAAATCAACACACACAAATATTTAGTGTTTTTGGAATTTTCATTCAGTGAGGGGCTTGTGGTTTAATTAAAAGAATAATTATTTCCTTGAGTTGAAACTGAGCATTGAGAACAGTGTCACAAACTATTACTCCCAGTATAAATTTCTGCAGCTTTCAGCCAAACTTACTGCCTCCGACACTTTATGTATTGATCATGTTCATCCTTGCCACAGTTTCCAAATTGATCTCCTTCCTCATTTGTAACCTGATAGCAAAGATCTTCAGCAGACATGGCACCTATCAGACAGAAAGAGGGAGCATTACAGATACCCAAACTTGGCCGTTCTAGACAATCATCCCCTGTTCCAGGCTCTGATCAAAGGAAATGGGTGATGGGAGAATGAGTGAAAGAGAAAAAGAGAAACAAAGAAACTGACTAGAATGCAACAACAACTTTTATTCATGTAGCACGTTCCACAGTTTAAGGGTATTAGATATCTGAACAGGATTAGATCCAATGGCCGATTGAACTTGCTCCACCATTCAACTCACTTTCCTCCAAATCTGCTTTCTGAGAAAACAGAAACTATCCGTCCCTCAGTCCCTTCAACAATACAAAACCCATAAAGCTGTGCATAGAATATTCCAGAGAGTCACCACCCTTCTCAGTGTTATCCTCAGGCTGTGCCCCCGTGTTTTAGGTTCTCAACCAACAGAACAAATTTCTCAGCACGCCCCCTGTCAAATCTCTTCACAATCGGGTCAATTTCAATGAGATTGCCTCTCAGTCTCAGCCTCCACAGACGATAAACCTGATTTATTTATCTTATCTCCATATTCCAAATCTCCCAGGGACCAATCCCGTCAAACTTTACAGTGCTGTCTTCAATGTATTCATGCTTCGATGTGGAGAGTGAGTGGCATATTGTATTCAGATATGAACCGGAAATCTCCTGTCTCAAATGACCCATCAGTTTATCATGGCCATGCCACCTAATCGGCACATTAGCACTGCTGTCTCACAGTGTCAGGGACCCGGGGCAGCACGGTGACACAGTGATTAGCACTGCTGTCTCAAAGCGCCAGGGACCCATAGTCAGGGATCCGGGGCAGCACAGTGACACAGTGATTAGCACTGCTGTCTCACAGACCCAGGGACTCGGGGCAGCACGATGACACAGTGATTAGCACCGCTGTCTCACAGACCCAGGGACTCGGGGCAGCACGGTGACACAGTGATTGGCACTGCTGTCTCACAGACCCAGGGACTCGGGGCAGCACGGTGACACAGTGATTAGCACTGCTGTCTCACAGACCCAGGGACTCGGGGCAGCATGGTCACACAGTGATTAGCACTGCTGTCTCACAGTGTCAGAGACCCGGGGCAGCACGGTGACACAGTGATTAGCATCTTGCATCAGTGCCCGTACGGAGTTTGCACATTCTCCCCATGTCAGTGTGGATTTCCTCCAACTGCTCCGGTTTCCTTCCACAGTCTAAAGATGTGCGGGTTAAGTAATTTGGCCTTGGTAAATGCCTCAGTTTACAGGGATAGGCAGGAGAGAGTGCCGGGGTAAGTTATTCCATCAGAGAGTCAGTACAAACTCGGTGGGCAGAATGGTCTCCTCTGCACTGTCGGATTTCTATGATTTCTGTATGCTGTTCCAATGCTGGCTCGCCAGCTAAATCTCTCCATATTATTCTGGTTTTATTTCAGATTCCTGAGCCATATATCTAACCAGCTGCAATTTGAACTAATGTTCCAAAGAATTAATCAGGCCTCAGAATTTCTCATCCTGTGACGTTTATGCAACACCCTTTCCAGCAGCTTCACTTCAGTTCCAACACTGGCACTGAGCTGGCAATGTGCAAAATTCCCCACTGGCTCCGTACACAATAACCAGGTCTAATCGAAACAGCTAATAATCTCCCAGCTATCAGTAAAGTGATGGAAAAGGCATTGACAGAACTCACTTAGTCTGACTTCCATCATCACCAATCAGCTCCTGAACCTATTACTATCCTGGACCAAACACAGATGAGAGTTACAGAGTCACAGAGGTTTACAGTATGGAAACAGGCCCTTCGGCCCAAATTGTCCATGCCATCCCTTTTTTTTAAACTAATTCCAATTGCCCACATTTGGCTCATATCCCTCTATACGCATTGTACCCATGTAACTATCTAAATGCTTCTGAAAAGACAAAATTGTACCTGCCTCTACGACTACCTTTGGCAGCTTGTTCCAGACACTCACCACCCTCTGTGTGAAAAAATTGTCCCTCTGGACACTTTTGTATATATCTCCTCTCACCTTAAAGCTATGCCCTCTAGTTTTAGACTCTCCTCCCTTTGGGAAAAGATACTGACTATCTAGCTGATCTGTTCCCCTCGTTATTTTATAGACATCTATAAGGTCACCCCTCAGCCTCCTATGCTCCAGAGAAAAAGTCCCAGTCTATCCAGCCTCTCCTAAGAACTCAAACCATCAAGTCCTGCTACCTACCGAGGAAATCTTTTCTGTATTCTTTCCGGTTTAATAATATACTTTCTACGATAGGATGACCAGAATTGCACACAGTATTCCAAGTGTGGCCGTACCAATATCTTGTACAACTTCAACAAGACGTTCCAATCCCTGTATTCAATGTTCTGACTGATGAACGCGAGCATGCTGAATGCCTTCTTCACCACTCTATCCACTTCTTTCAAGGAGCTATGAACATGTACCCCTAGATCTCTTTGATCTGTAACCCTCTCCAATGCCCTACCATTAATTGAGTAAGCCCTGCCCTGGTTCAATCTACGAAAATGCATCATCTCACATTTGTCTAAATTAAACTCCATCTGCCATGCGTCAGCCCACTGGCCCAATTGATTAATATTGAATTATAATCCCACATAACCTTCAATGTTCAGCATGCCAATGATCTTAATGTTATCTGCAAACTTGCTAACCACGCCCTCTATATTCTCATCCAAATCATTAATTTAAATAACAAATAACTATAGACCCAGCACTGATCCCTGAGGCACACCACAGGTCACAGAACTTCAGTTTGAAAAACAACTCTCTATAACCACCACAGAAGCCAATTTTGTATCCATTTACCTACCTCACCCTGGATCCTGTGAGATTTAACCTTATGCAGCCATCTACATGTGGTATTTTGAGGTGAGATAATAGTTACTGCCCTTAGCACAACCATCTTCAACTTAACATAATTAAGTACAAAGTAGCCCACTTGATTTGCAGCCCATCGACACTTCAGTCCACACTGCATCCGCCATTGATGTAAACATATGTAACAAAAGTGTGAATAGGCTATTCGATCCCTCAAGCCTGCCTCACTATCCAATACTATCACGGCTGATCTGATTGCAGCCTCAATTCCAGGTAACCACTTTTATTAACAGTGGGGTTGAGTTTAAGAGCAGTGGGGTTATGCTGCAACTATACTGGATGTTGGTGAAACCACATTTGGAATATTGTGTTCGGTTCTGGTCACCTCACTATAAGAAGAATGTGGAAGCATTGGAGAGAGTGCAGAAGAGATTTACCAGGATGCTGCTTGGTTTGGAGGGTAGGACTTATGAGGAAAGGTTGAGGGAGCTGGGGGCTTTTCTCTTTGGAGTGGAGGAGGATTAGAGGCAACTTAATTGAGGTTTATAAGATGATGAGAGAGATTGATAGAGTGGATGTGCAGAGACTGTTTCCTCGGGTGGATGTAGCTGTTACTAGGGGGCATAACTATAAGGCTCATGGTGGGAGATATAGGAGGGATGTCCGAGGTAGATTCTTCACTCAGAGAGTGATTGGGATGTGGAATGCACTGCCTGCTGCGATAATGGAGTCAGACACTTTAGGAACTTTCAAGCAGTTATTGGATAGGCACATGGAGCACTCCAGAATGATAGGGAGTGGGATAGCTTGATCTTGGGAATTGGACATAGCTCGGCACAACATTGAGGGTCGAAGACCCTGTACTGTGCTGTTCTATGTTCTATAAACATCATCACCTGAAATGTTGCTGTTTTCTGTCTTCACAGATGCTGCCTACTAGCTGACTATTTTCTGGGATGTTTGGTGTTTGACTATAACTGTAAGAGTATAGGAGATTCTGTACTTACCCTCACCCCAGATTTCCTGGCACTGCTTATCTGCAGACTGACAGATCCCATCGCTGCAGTATAAATTTCCATTGCTGCACGTGTTGCCATCTTTCAGAAATACATTGACGGGGCAGTATGAGGAGGTTCCTGTGCAGAACTCTGGCAAGTCACATTCTCCCCTCGATGGTCTACAAATGGTCGCCGCTGGAAGGAACTGCAGAGCAAAGTGATCAGGTTTCAATCAGTTCATTGTTCAGGCAGGGCTGAGAGTGAAGTGTAATTGCTGAGAATGGGTTGGAGAGAGAGAGAAGGTTGAGGCTGAAGGAGCTGATCAGGATCTAGGGATTAGGGGTGTACAGCGACCTATCGTTCGAGCATTGGAATATAGCTCAGTGAGTCTATATTCAACAGCTGTGATGGGCAACAAGAAAAATTGAGTCATAAAATTCTGAGAGAAACGTTCTAGTGAGAAGCTGATGGGAAGTGGAGTAATGGCTTTAGGGAAATTGATAGGATTCAAGGTGGATAGATCTCCAGGTCCTGATAATCTTCATCCCAGAGTAACTTAACGAAGTGGCCCTGGAAAAACTAAATGCATTGTGGTTATTTTCCAAAATTCCTTGGACTCTCGAACAGTTCCTACAGATTGCAGGGTAGCTAATATAAGTCTGCTATTCAAAAAGGGAGCTAGAGAGAAAACAGGGAACTATAGACCAGTGAGGCTAATGTCAATACTAGGGAAGTTACTGGAGTTCATTATCAAGGATTTTAGAGCTTGGCATTTGGAAGACAGTGGGATAATCAGACAAAGTCAACATAGATTTACACAAGGGAAATGCTTGATGAATCTATTGGAATTCTTGGAGGATTGTGCACAGTTCTGGTCACCTTGTTATAGAGAAGACACTGATAAACTGCAAAGAAGATTGACCAGGATGTTGCCAGGATCAGTGAGCCTGAGTTAAAGGGAGAGGTTGGTTAGGCTAGAACTCCAATTCTTGGAATGGAGGAGAATGAGGCGTGACCATGTTAAGGTGTCTAAAATCATGAGAGCACAGATATCATGACTAGTCTTTTTTCCAGGGAAGGGAATTGAAAGCAAGAAAGCATAGTTTGAAGGTGAAAGGGGAAAGATTTAAAAAGGATCTGAGGAGCCACTTTTCACACTGAGAGTGGTGTGTGTGTGTGGAATGAGCTGTCGAAGAAAGGAGGTACAATAGCAACATTTAAAAAAGCATGCGGATAAGTATGTGGATGGGGAAGGGTTAGAGTGATATGGGCCAAACATGGGCAATTGGGACTATTCGGGAGGGGACCATGGTCAGCATGGACCAGTTGGGCTGAAGGACCTGTACTGTATTGCTCTATGACTCTATAGTCAGTATTTTTCGGGGAAGCTGCACCTGTCCCGATTCCAGAGCGGGTGTGCCAGTAAAATTCTAGCCTATGACTCCAACTGCGAACCATCCCAAATCATAGGGACTGTTGGAATGGTGGCAACAAACTTAGAAGACTATATTGAGGGGCTATAGCCAGGATTACCAAGAGGATTAGGATAAAGGAATTCTATTTGTACTTTCTGCCATAAACTGACTGAATTCAATCCATTTAGAATAATTTTAAGTCATGACGTAAGAGGACCACGTAAATTATGAAGGAGAAATTGGTAAGTCAGCATTCTGAGGTGACATTGTTGGAGCATGTGTCAAACTTTTAGTGAAGATTTGGGCTGGTGAATAGCTAGACAGCACAGGGTTAAAAATTATAGAATCAAAGAATCCTTATCATTCAGCCCATCGAGTCTGCACCAACCACGATCCCATCCAGGCCCTAGCCCCATAACCCCATGCATTTACCCTACCTAGTCCCCTTCATTCTAAGGGGCAATTTAGCATGGCCAACCTACCTAACCCACGCATCTTTGAAGTGTGGGAGGAAACTGAACACCCGGAGGAAACCCATGCAGACTGGAGGGGAGCGTGCAAACTCCATCCAGGCAGTGACCCGAGCCGGGAATCGAAGCTGGGTCCCTGGCACTGAGAGGCAGTAGTGCTAACCACTGTATCAAGAAGCAAATAAATCAAAAATGTATAACTGTACCAATGGTGGGTGATTTCACAGTGAGTAATAGTAGGTCTTACCAAATTAATAGAAACTGAAGTGAGATGAATTATTCACTAAGGATCAGATTGAAGGATCAGGAAGGAAAGCAGAAGGAAGATATGTTTGTTTCAACTCAGAGTGAAGACGCAAATGCAGATGATGAACTTACACATTGAGGAAGTAATCAGAAATTGGCAGAAATGACCTTCCAGAGAAGAGAATTGTTGTAATCACATGGAGTTATATGTGGGAATAAGCTGGGAAGAAGTAACTGTGCATGAAGAAGATGGAGGAAATGCTGTTCCAATTAAGCAACATCTTGACAAATTCAATCCAATAAAGTTGGCACAGCTTCAAGAGGAGTTTGAAAGCATGCTTAAGAATGATATCATTGAGGTGAGTTTAAGCAATTGGGAACTCACCCATCAGATGGTACACAATGGTTATGTATAGAAAAGTCAATCTGGTTACGATCTGTATTCTATTTCTCAATTGGAAGGCTGTGCTAAAAAGTGGGATGGTCAACTCCATTCCCAAACTTCACTTATTTAAAGGATGTTGGTAATGATCTTTATCGGGGAAGATAAAGGAAGTTTTGACACCAAATGGTCTGTGTCAGTTTAAAGCCACGCCACTTACACTGAGAAATATGACAGCAGCATTCTAAAGACTTGCCAGCAAGATCATTCCTGGACTAAATAATTGTGCAGTGAACAAAGTCATAAGTTTCGGTCAGATGGGGAAGGAACATTTGGAACATTTAATGGACTTGTTTGATTGACCACAGGAGTTAGCCTTGTGGTAAACTTCCCCAAAAGTGAAGTTACAAAAGCCCAAATCACCTCCTTAAGCTACACAATTGGACATGGGCAGGTATTCCCATGTAATGTGGAACAAAAATGCTATCAGTAAGAGAACATAGAACATAGAACATTACAGCGCAGAACAGGACCTTCGGCCTTCGATGTTGTGCCGACCAATTAGGAACAAGCAGTGACCCTCTAACCTAAACCATTCCCTTTTCATCCATAAACTTATCTACTAACCTCTTAAACGCCACCAAACTTGGCGCATCAACAACTAACGCAGGCAGGGCATTCCACTCCCTAACCACCCTCTGGGTAAAGAACCTACCTCTGATATCCGTCCCAAAACCACCATCCCTTAATTTAATGCTATGTCCCCTTGTGCTAGCTTTCTCCATCCTAGGAAAAAGGCTGTCACTGTCCACCCTATCTAAACCTCTAATCATCTTATATGTTTCAATAAGGTCTCCTCTTAGCCGCCTCCTTTCTAACGAAAACAACCTCAAATCCCTCAGCCTCCCCTCATAAGACCTGCCCTCCATACCAGGCAACATCCTGGTAAACCTCCTCTGTACCCTCTCCAATGCCTCCACATCTTTCTTATAATGTGGGGACCAGAACTGTACACAATACTCCAAGTGCGGCCACACTAGAGTTTTGTACAGTTGCAACATGACGTTGCGGCTCCGAAATTCAATCCCCCTACCAATAAAAGCTAAGACTCCGTATGCCTTCTTAACAAATTTATCGACTTGATTGCCAACTTTCAGGGATCTATGCACACATACATCAAGATCCCTCTGTTCATCAACACTATTGAGATTCCTACCATTAGCCCTATACTCTACACATTTATTGTTCCTGCCAAAGTGAATTACCTCACACTTTTCCACATCAAACTCCATTTGCCACCTCTCGGCCCAAAAGTTGGGCTGAAGGGCCTGTTTCCATGCTGTAAACCTCGATGATTCTACGACTAATGCTGAGATTCCTGGGTGTGGGTGGTTTCCACAGGAACTTTGTGTCGGAATTTAGCTGTGTACTTGCTCCACTCACTAATGTGGTGAAAAAGCTCAGGAAATATCAATGAATGTCTGAATGACAGCAGGTGTTTGACAATCTGAAAATGGTGTGAATTGCTGCACCAGTTTAAGTGCAGGTGGCCACTGAAATGAGAAGTGGGTGTCCGTGCGAAACCATTACAAGGAGCTGATAAAGAGGTAGAAAGATAGGCTGGTTAGTTTTCCAGAAAAATAAATATTCATCAGAAGAACTATTCGATCATCAAGGAGGAGGAATTGAGTTTGGTGCTGACATTGCATTATTTTAACATGTATGTTGTCATCAGACAATTATTTGTTCTATGTTCTATAGAGGTTTATAAAATGTTGAGAGGAATAGATAGGGTGGATTCTCAGAGACCATTTCCCCGAGCTGAAATGGTCACTACGAGAGGACACAGATTTAAGGTGCAGGGAAGCAAATACAAAGGAGATGTCAGGGGTAGGTTTTTCACTCAGAGGGTGGTGAGTGAATGGAACCGACTGCCGTCGGAGGTTGTTGAGGCAAACTCACTGGGGTCTTTTAAGAGACTTCTGGATGAGTATATGGAAAAGAATAGGATAGTGGGTTATAGATAGGTCTGTGGATTGGTAGATGTGATCGGCGAAACTCGTGAGCCGAAGGGCCTGTTTGTGCTGTATTGCTCTATGTTCTATTTACACTGACCACAATCCATTGAGGTTTTTGGAGAAGTATGAAAGTAAAAATGCCAGACTGTTTCGATGAACTTATTATTTCAGCCATTTAATTTCAATACTATCCTTGTAGCAGAAGGACAGAACGTGATTGCAGATGCTTCATCACAACTTGGATGAAGAAGGTGAAAACATTCAACATTGGAAAAGAAAGACTGAAAGCATTAGCAGTTGAATTAATAGTTGAAGACAATTACAGGCTTTAGAAAAATGAGGCCATCTTTTCATATTGTTGGTTCATTTTTAAGGAGGCAGTGTGATGACAGTAGGCCATTCATATACTTTATGTTTAAGGGGAATGTTTTAAAATTCAGTTTCTACAGGCAGTCGGTACTTTTGGAGGGAATACACCTCAGATGTTGGGAGAGTGGGATAACTTCTCATTTTACTCATGTAGTATTTACTTAGGATGGAGTGAATGGATCTTTGTTTATCAATGAAGATTTCACCTAGGCTGATTGACAGGGTCATGTGATAATATGGTCAATGGGTAGAGCTAATTTTGTCACAGAGAAACAGCTTTCTGTATGGCTGGGGCTTGTATAAAGATAGAAGCATGTTGCTTATTTGGAACTGTTCCTTTTTTTTAATACTGTTTAATGGATAATAGTTAAGTTGCTTCATTTGTTAGAGTTATACTAAAGCTGTATGATTAAATAAAGTTTGTTTTACTGTAAAAGATCCTTAATTTGCCAGGGGAATCACTCCTGGAGCGATATCTCCCATTCTCATATTTATGCTAAAACTAGAAAGTTATTGGGGACGAGTCTGGTTTGCTGATGCAATCTGAAGTTCTGGTTCAGGAGGCAAACAGCAGCATCATCATGGAAAAGGTCAAAGATAGAACAGCAGTTTAACTGAGAGGATGATGGCCTACTGGTTTTATCATTAGTTATTAATCTAGCAACTCAGCTAATGTAATGTTCTGGGGTCCCGGGTTTGAATCCAGCAATGGCAGGTGGTGGAATTTGAATTCAATAAAAAAAAATCTGGAATTACGAATCTACTGATGACCATGAAAGCATTTTTGATTGTTGGAAAAATCCAGCTGATTCACTAATATCCTTTAGAGAAGGAAATTTTCTGTCTGACCTTGTCTGGCCTACAGATTCCAGACCCACAGCAATGGGGTTGACTCCCAACTGCCCTCGAGCAACTCAGGATGGAAAATAACTACTGGCCAGCCAGCGATAGCCAACTGAATAACACAAGTAACATTTTTAAACTGGGGAAAGAAGCTGGGAGTTTCACTGTTGAAAGCTGACTGGTTCCAGCCATTTGAAGGGATATCGCTGACAGACCAATAGGAGGGATTTAACAGTGAAATTCTGCAGACACAGTGTAGGCAATGTAACCAATGGCAACATGTTGTGGTGGTCAGCTGACCAGCTGAGCCAATAGGAACAGTAAGAAGGTGGTGACTGGGACAGGCTGAGTCCAGAGAGTGTCCAAGAGGTTGTGTAATAAAGGATTTTTATTAAATCTTTATTTTGGATTTACTTTTTGAATGTTTATTATTACGTGCTACTGGAGGACTCTTACTGCCGGATGAACAAGTCCAGGCCCATTTCCACTGGGTTTTAGAAGAGTGAGCAATGGTCTGAATGAAGTCAATAAGATTCGGAATGGTGGATGTGGAAAAGATGTTTCCTTTTGTGGTGGCTCCAGATCAGGGGGGGCCCTGTTTTAAAGTTAGGAGTTGCCTGTTTGGGAAGGAGGTGAAGACTTGTTTTCCTCTTAGAGGACTGTGTGATTCTGGAACATTCTGCCTCAGAAGGTGATGGAGGCACACTCACTGAATATTAAGGCCGAGGTGGTCCCTGCTGGACAAATGACATCAGAGGCTATTGGGGTAGATGGAAATGTGGTTCTAGATACAGATAGACCAGCCATGACCTTATTTAATGGTGAAACAGGTTGAATGATTGAAAGGGCCAAATGGCCTCCTTCTGCTTTTATTTCATTACTTCATCTATCTTAGGTTTGTGTGAAGAATGATTTAATCGGGTCTTACCAGGCAGTTCTCACAACAAGCACCAGTGGATGAACATTGTGCACCAGGTTTGAGTTTACAAGTCGAAGCCTCGCAGCAGGAATCAGAACATTCCTGAGGGGAAAGTAGAAACAGAAACTTCCAGTGAGTGGAACAACAAAATCACAATCGGAAAACCAGCAGATGCTGCAACTCATAAAGAAAAGAAACAGGAAACAGTGAAAATTTTCTGCATCTCAGATAGCCATCATGTATACAGTAGCACTGCCCCCCAGCTGGAGCAAAGCAAGATCCCAACGTCCAAATCTACACCCACTGCCCCACAGCTGGAGCAAAGCAAGATCCCAATGTCTGAATCCACACCCACTCCCCCCCAGCTGGAGCACAGCAAGATCCCAATGTCTGAATCCACACCCACTGCCCCACAGCTGGAGCAAAGCAAGATCCCAATGTTTGAATCCACACCCACTGCCCCACAGCTGGAGCAAAGCAAGATCCCAATGTCTGAATCCACACCCACTGCCCCACAGCTGGAGCACAGCAAGATCCCAATGTCTGAATCCACACCCACTGCCCCACAGCTGGAGCACAGCAAGATCCCAATGTCTGAATCCACACCCACTGCCCCCCAGCTGGAGCACAGCAAGATCCCAATGTCTGAATCCACACCCACTTCCCCCCAGCTGGAGCACAGCAAGATCCCAATGTCTGAATCCACACCCACTGCCCCACAGCTGGAGCAAAGCAAGATCCCAATGTTTGAATCCACACCCACTGCCCCACAGCTGGAGCAAAGCAAGATCCCAATGTCTGAATCCACACCCACTGCCCCACAGCTGGAGCAAAGCAAGATCCCAATGTCTGAATCCACACCCACTGCCCCACAGCTGGAGCACAGCAAGATCCCAATGTCTGAATCCACACCCACTGCCCCACAGCTGGAGCACAGCAAGATCCCAATGTCTGAATCCACACCCACTGCCCCCCAGCTGGAGCACAGCAAGATCCCAATGTCTGAATCCACACCCACTTCCCCCCAGCTGGAGCACAGCAAGATCCCAATGTCTGAATCCACACCCACTGCCCCACAGCTGGAGCAAAGCAAGATCCCAATGTTTGAATCCACACCCACTGCCCCACAGCTGGAGCAAAGCAAGATCCCAATGTCTGAATCCACACCCACTGCCCCACAGCTGGAGCAAAGCAAGATCCCAATGTCTGAATCCACACCCACTGCCCCCCAGCTGGAGCAAAGCAAGATCCCAATGTCTGAATCCACACCACTGCCCCACAGCTGGAGCAAAGCAAGATCCCAATGTCTGAATCCACACCCACTGCCCCACAGCTGGAGCAAAGCAAGATCCCAATGTCTGAATCCACACCCACTCCTTCCCAGCTGGAGCACAGCAAGATCCCAACATCCAAATCTACACCCACTCCCCCCCAGCTGGAGCACAGCAAGATCCCAACATTCCTCCCAAGCTGGTCCAGTCCAAATTTCCAACATTGTATCCCACTCATTTACGAATGATCTAAGGGGGAAACTACAGCTTGTCACTCACACTGGCAGAGCAGAGACAACAATGCATGTGAAAAGCTCTAATGCCTGCTGACCTCTGCTGACCTAATGGAGATTTGGTTTGTTTGGTATTGAGGACTTGTCCTTCGATCTCACTAGAAGAGCTTTACTCTGGCAGGTCCATGCCGGGAGCTACCTGAAAACACAAGCCCTGATCTACCTTTGCTAGAATTGGGTTTCACAGTCTTCATGATGTTCTAGGGAGTGATTGTTTCCCATTCCAATGTCTGCAGTATTCTGCTTATTCTCAATGTCTTTATGTCACTGTGGCCCAAGTCTCCCTCATCAACTGAAACACCCCCCCCGCCGCACTGATGTTCTGAACATTTGTAGCAAGACTTCCTTACTTTTATATTCCATTCCTCTTGCAATAAAATGGCAATATTGCATTTGCCTTCCTAATTAATGTTGTACCTGTGTATTAACATGTTATGATTTGTGTATAAGGACGCCCAGATTCCTCTGCAGCACACCGCAGTCTCACTTGACTGAAACATGTTTCTGATATGTGAAATGTGATGTGAATGTGGAGGGTGAACTGAGCCCAGCAGGAGATAGGTGCTCAATCACCATCAGAAAGACAGTGACCTGCATTCCAAACCCCATTCCAGGACACATCTGGAGCAATGTGTGAAATCTCCCAACCTGCTGCTCACCTCTGCATTACTCCATCTGGAAATGGGATCGTGAATCCATGTACTTCAGCACTATTCCTGAAAGAGTTAAAAGACTCAGGATATCACTGGATTTCCCGAGGCGCATGTGACCATCAAAACTTCTGGAGCAGCCTCCATCATAAAGCAAACTCTGAATTCCTCTGGCATTGCAAATGAATCCTTTAGCTGCATGAATATTTCTCATCTCACCTACAGACTAACATAGCCCAAGGTTCCTGACCATTTCACACTCCCACACAGAAAGAACAAGGCCATTCGGCCCAATGTGTTTGTGCTAGGCAGATAAAACAAAACAGCCGTTCATTTTAATTTCATTTTCCAATCCTGGCTGATTGTCTCACAGGTCACATCACTTTAGATACCAGATCCAGCTTCCCTGAGTTTCAGTCTCATCAATTGAACAGTGAATTCCGGATGACTCCAGATTCTCCAATCGCTTTAAATCAGTGTCCTGGTAATTGCCCCCTCAGTAAAGTTTTATAACACCAATTTTAAATCCAACCAATTTATTTGATAGTAAATTTGTGAGCTTTCGACTCTATGGTCTTTGTCAGGCAAATGCAGTGTTCTGGTCTGCAATAGCACACATATCAACACAGACAGTCACAGATTGCTGATTAGAATGCGAATCCTTACATCTAACCTGCTATTCAAGTGTTAAAGTGGCTAACAATCGTGTGAAGGGAATCCTGAGCATTGGTTAGAGAATTGTGTATTTTCTCCAGACAGCACAGTAAGTGAGGTTTTTTTGCTAACCCAGGCAAGTTACAGGGGTTACAGATAGTGTGACATGAAGCCAAGATCCCTGTTAAGACCGTCCTCATGTGTGCGGAAATTGGCTATCAGTCTCTGCTCAGCGACTCTGTGCTGTCGTGTGTCACGAAGGCCCCCTCAACCAGGGGAATCAGCTCTTTCTTGGCTGTCCTATCTAAGCCCCTCAATCTTATAAAGCTCAATTTGCTCCATCATTCTGGACCCAGCATCTTGAATGTCCAATGCAGATAGCTCAACAGGTGAAATATTGACCTGATTCTGATTTGCCCTTAGCTACAAGACCATCATCTGTAGCTTGCCACAAAGAACTCTTGTACATCATCACTCTTTGACTGTTCCTTACCGAAGGTTTGCCGCAGTCACACTCTTCCCCTCTCTCCACGTACAGGTTGCCACACTCGTGGCCTCCGACCAGCTGGTCAGTATTCGGCAGATTGTAAAGACAACTTCCTCGGCCAATGAGCAAGCTTCCCTCTAAATCCCTACGGCTGCAGGAGCTGAAAGTCGTTGGAGGTTGGAAACTGAAGTTCAGAACACACAAAAACATAAAGATCAAAACACAAAATAATTTTCACATACATTTCTTAAAGTTTACTTATTATTGTCACAAGTAAGGTTTACATTCACACTGCAATGGAGGCACTGTGAAATTCCCCCAGTTATCACATCGAACCAGTATATCTTTGGACTGTGGGAGGAAACTCAAACAGACATAGGGAGAATGTGCAGACTTCACGCAGACAGTGACCCAAGCCAGGAATTGAACCCGGGTCCCTGGCACTATGAGACAGCAGTGCTAATCACTGTGTCACCGTGCTGCCCCGGGTCTCTGACACTGTGAGACAGCAGTGCTAATCACTGTGTCACCATGCTGCCCTGGATCCTTGGCACTGTGAGACAGCAGTGCTAATCACTGTGTCACCGTGCTGCCCCGGGTCCCTGGCAACTGTGAGACAGCAGTGCTAATCGCTGTGTCACCGTGCTGCCCCGGGTCCCTGGCACTGTGAGGCAGCAGAGCTAATCACTGTGTCACCGTGCTGCCCTGGGTCCCTGGCACTGTGAGACAGCAGTGCTAATCACTGTGTCACCGTGCTGCCCTGGGTCCCTGGCTCTGTGAGACAGCAGTGCTAATCACTGTGTCACCGTGCTGCCCCGGTGTCCTGGCACTGTGAGACAGCAGTGCTAATCACTGTGTCACCGTGCTGCCCCGGGTCCCTGGCACTGTGAGACAGCAGTGCTAATCACTGTGTCACCGTGCTGCACCGGGTCCCTGGCACTGTGAGACAGCAGTGCTAATCACTGTGTCACCGTGCTGCCCTGGGTCCCTGGCACTGTGAGACAGCAGGGCTAATCACTGTGTCACCGTGCTGCCCTTGTCTTCAACAGTAACTCCCAATTCTGTGGTTTCTGCTGCATCAAAGGAGAAGAGCAGCAGATACAGAAGTACATCACCAGTTATGCTTTTTGATTTATACACCATAGAGCATTACAGCGCAATCCAGGCCCTTTGGCCCTCAAAGTTATTCCGAGCTTTGCACAAACCCAATCCCTCTCATTCTGGAGTGCTCCATGTGCCTATCCAATAACCACTTGAAAGTTCCTGAAGTGTCCGACTCCACTATCACAGCAGGCAGTGCATTCCACACCCCAACCACTCTCTGAGTTAAGAATCTACCTCGGACATCCCTGCTATATCTCCCACCATGAACCTTATAGTTACGTCCCCTAGTAACAGCTATATCCACCTGAGGAAATAGTCTCTGCACGTCCACTCTTTCTATCCTTCTCATCATCTTATAAACCTCTATTAAGTTGTCTCTCATTCTCCTCCGCTCTAAAGAGAAAAGCCCTCAGCTCCCTTAACCTTTCCTCATAAGACCTACCCTCCAAACCAGGCAGCATCCTGGTAAATCTCCTCTGCACTCTCTCCAATGCTTCCACATCCTTCTTATAGTGAGGTGACCAGAACTGAACACAATATTCCAAATGTAGTCTTAACAAGGTCCTGTATAGTTGTGGCATAACCCCACGGCTCTTAAACTCAAACCCCCTGTTAATAAACACTAACACACTATAAGCCTTCTTCACGGCTCTATCTTCTTGAGTGGCAACATTTAGAGATCTGTGGATATAAACCCCAAGATCTTTCTGCTACTCGGTGTTCCTGAGAATCCTGCCACTGACCCTGTAATCCACATTCAAGTTTGTCCTACTAAAATGAAATTTATTATCTTATTTATCCGGGAAATATAATCTCACCCTTTCTAAATTACAGGCAATGGAATGCTCTATCGGAAGGATGTCTGCCGGTGTACAGAGCAGAATGTTGCCAGGGGTGGGCTGGTTTCCATGGTGAGATGAGAAACACTGACGATTTGCCTCAACGCCGTGAGGATTAAAGAGAGTACTCATTGAGATAAATGTAGGGAAAGGGTGGGATTTTACAGCCTTGCTCGCCCCAAAACAGAAACATCAGTGACCTTTGTCTGGCTGCTCCGGTTCCTGTGGGGTGCGGGCAGCAACTCGCCAGGCAGAGTGATTCTTGTGACAAACTGTTAGTAATCAGAGAAGATAACTGGTTGTTATGAAATGAGGTGAATATTTCTGAGACAACGTTTTTCACCAAGAGGGTGGTGAGACATGAGGCAGCACAGTGACACAGTGATTAGCACTGCTGTCTCACAGTGTCAGGCACCGGGGGCAGCACGGTGACACAGTGATTAGCACTGCTGTCTCACAGCGCCAGGGACCCGGGGCAGCACGGTGACACAGTGATTAGCACTGCTGTTTCACAGCATTAGGGTCCCGGGGCAGCACGGTGACACAGTGATTAGCACGGCTGTCTCACAGTGCCAGCGGCCAGGGGCAGCGCGGTGCCAGAATGATTAGCACTGCTGTCTCACAGTGCCAGGGACCCAGGGCAGCATGGTGACACAGTTGTTGGCACTGCTGTCTCACAGTGCCAGGGACCCAGGGCAGCACGGTGACACAGTGATTAGCACTGCTATCTCACAGTGCCAGGGACACGGGGCAGCACGGTGACACAGTGATTAGCACTGCTGTTTCACAGCATTAGGGTCCCGGGGCAGCACGGTGACACAGTGATTAGCACGGCTGTCTCACAGTGCCAGCGGCCAGGGGCAGCGCGGTGCCAGAATGATTAGCACTGCTGTCTCACAGTGCCAGGGACCCAGGGCAGCATGGTGACACAGTTGTTAGCACTGCTGTCTCACAGTGCCAGGGACCCAGGGCAGCACGGTGACACAGTGATTAGCACTGCTTTCTCACAGTGCCAGGGACCTGTGGCAGCACGGTGACACAGTGATTAGCACTGCTGTCTCACAGTGCCAGGGACTCAGGGCAGTACGGTGACACAGTTATTAGCACTGCTGTCTCACAGTGCCAGGGACCCGGGGCAGCACGGTGACACAGTTGTTAGCACTGCTGTCTCACAGTGCCAGGGACCCAGGGCAGCACGGTGACACAATGATTAGCACTGCTGTCTCACACTGCCAGAGACCCGGGGCAGCACGGTGACACAGTGATTAGCGCTGCTGTCTCACAGCTCCAGGGACCCTGGGAAGCACGGTGACACAGTGATTAGCACTACTGTCTCACAGTGCCAGGGACCCAGGGCAGCATGGTGACACAGTTGTTAGCACTGCTGTCTCACAGTGCCAGGGACCCAGTGCAGCACGGTGACACAGTGATTAGAACTGCTGTCTCACAGTGCCGGGGACTCGGTGCAGAATGGTGACACAGTGATTAGCACTGCTGTCTCACAGCGCCAGGGACCTGTGGCAGCACAGTGACACAGTGGTTAGCACTTCTGTCTCACAGTGCCAGGGACCCGGGGCAGCATGGTGACACAGTGGTTAGCACTGCTGTGTCACAGTGCCAGGGAGCCAGGGCAGCATTGTTATACAGTTGTTAGCACTGCTGTCTCACAGTGCCAGTGACCTAGAGCAGCACGGTGACACAGTGGTTAGCACTGCTGTCTCACAGCTCCAGGGACCCTGGGCAGCACGGTGAAACAGTGATTAACACTGCTGTCTCACAGGTCCAGGGACTCGGGGCAGCACTGTGACACAATGGTTAGCACTGGTGTCTCACAGTGCCAGGGACCCAGGGCAGCATGGTGACACAATTGTTAGCACTGCTGTCTCACAGTGCCAGGCATCAGGACAGCACGGTGACACAGTGATTAGCACTGCTGTCTCACAGTGCCAGGAACCCGGGGCAGCAAGGTGACACAGTGATTAGCACTGCTGTCTCACAGTGCCAGGAACCCGGGGCAGCAAGGTGACACAGTGATTAGCACTGCTGTCTCACAATGTCAGGGACCCGGGGCAGCAGGGTGACACAGTGATTAGCACTGCTGTCTCACAGTGCTAGGGACCCGGGGCAGCAGGGTGACACAGTGATTAGCACTGCTGTCTCACAGTGCTAGGGACCCGGGGCAGCACGGTGACACAGTGGTTAGCACTGCTGTTTCACAGCATTAGGGTCCCGGGGCAGCGCGGTGCCAGAATGATTAGCACTGCTGTTCACAGTGCCAGGGACCCAGTGCAGCATGGTGACACAGTTGTTAGCACTGCTGTCTCACAGTGCCAGGGACCCAGGGCAGCACGGTGACACAGTGATTAGCACTGCTTTCTCACAGTGCCATGGACCCAGGGGAGCACGGTGACACAGTGATTAGCACTGCTGTCTCACAGCGCCAGGGACCTGTGGCAGCACGGTGACACAGTGGTTAGCACTTCTGTCTCACAGTGCCAGGGACCCGGGGCAGCACGGTGACACAGTGGTTAGCACTGCTGTAAAACAGTGCCAGGGACCCAGGGCAGCATTGTTACACAGTTGTTAGCACTGCTGTCTCACAGTGCCAGGGACCCGGGGCAGCACGGTCACACAGTGGTTAGCACTGCTGTCTCACAGCTCCAGGGACCCTGGGCAGCACGGTGAAACAGTGATTTACACTGCTGTCTCACAGCTCCAGGGACCCTGGGCAGCACGGTGAAACAGTGATTTACACTGCTGTCTCACAGCTCCAGGGACTCGGGGCAGCACAGTGACACAATGGTTAGCATTGGTGTCTCACAGTGCCAGGGACTCAGGGCAGCATGGTGACACAATTGTTAGCACTGCTGTGTCACAGTACCAGGGATCAGGACAGCACGGTGACACAGTGATTAGCACTGCTGACTCACAGTGCCAGGGACACGGGGCAGCACGGTGACACAGTGATTAGCACTGCTGTCTCACAGCGCCAGGGATCAGGGCAGCACGGTGACACAGTTATTAGCACTGCTGTCTCACAGTGCCAGGAACCCGGGGCAGCAAGGTGACACAGTGATTAGCACTGCTGTCTCACAATGCCAGGGACCCAGGGCAGCACGGTGACACAGTCATTAGCACTGCTGTCTCACAGTGCCAAGGACCCGGGGCAGCATGGTGACACAGTGATTAGCACTGCTGTCTCACAGCGCCAGGGACCCGGGGCAGCACGATGACACAGTGATTAGCACTGCTGTCTCACAGTACCAGGGACTCGGGGCAGCAGGGTGACACAGTGATTAGCACAGCTGTCTCACAGTGCCAGGGACCCGGGGCAGCACGGTGACACAGTCATTAGCACTGCTGTCTCACAGTGCCAGGGACCCGGGGCACCACGGTGACACAGTGATTAGCACTGCTGTCTCACAGTACCAGGGACTCGAGGCAGCAGGGTGACACAGTGATTAGCACTGCTGTCTCACAGTGCCAGGGACCCGGGGCAGCACGGTGACACAGTGATTAGCACTGCTGTCTCACAGTACCAGGGACTCGAGGCAGCAGGGTGACACAGTGATTAGCACTGCTGTCTCACAGTGCCAGGGACCCGGGGCAGCACGGTGACACAGTCATTAGCACTGCTGTCTCACAGTGCCAGGGACCCGGGGCAGTACGGTGACTGTGATTAGCACTGCTGTCTCACAGTGCCAGGGACCCGGGGCAGCACGGTGACACAGTGATTAGCACAGCTGTCTCACAGTGCCAGGGACCCGGGGCAGCACGGTGACTGTGATTAGCACTGCTGTCTCACAGTGCCAGGGACACCAGGGCAGTACGGTGACTGTGATTAGCACTGCTGTCTCACAGTGTCAGGGACCCAGGGCAGCACGGTGACGCAGTGATTAGCACTGCTGTCTCACCATGCCAGGGACCCGGGGCAGCAAGGTGACACAGTGGTTAGCACTGCTGTCTCACAGTGCCAGGGACCCAGGGCAGCATTGTTACACAGTTGTTAGCACTGCTGTCTCACAGTGCCAGGGACCCGGGGCAGCACGGTGACACAGTGGTTAGCACTGCTGTCTCACAGCTCCAGGGACCCTGGGCAGCACGGTGAAACAGTGATTTACACTGCTGTCTCACAGCTCCAGGGACCCTGGGCAGCACGGTGAAACAGTGATTTACACTGCTGTCTCACAGCTCCAGGGACTCGGGGCAGCAAGGTGACACAATGGTTAGCACTGGTGTCTCACAGTGCCAGGGACCCAGGGCAGCATGGTGACACAATTGTTAGCACTGCTGTGTCACAGTACCAGGGATCAGGACAACACGGTGACACAGTGATTAGCACTGCTGACTCACAGTGCCAGGGACACGGGGCAGCATGGTGACACAGTGATTAGCACTGCTGTCTCACAGCGCCAGGGATCAGGGCAGCACGGTGACAGTTATTAGCACTGCTGTCTCACAGTGCCAGGAACCCGGGGCAGCAAGGTGACACAGTGATTAAACATAGAACATAGAACATAGAACAATACAGCACAGAACAGGCCCTTCGGCCTTCGATGTTGTGCCGACCAAAATAAAAAGCAATGCCCCTCCTAACTAAACCATTCCCTTCTCATCCATATACTTATCAACTAACCTCTTAAACGCCACCAAACTTGGCGCATCTACAACAGCTGCAGGCAGGGCATTCCACTCCCTAATCACTCTTTGAGTAAAGAACCTACCTCTGATATCCGTCCTATAACTCATACCCCTTAATTTAAAGTTGTGTCCCCTCGTGCTAGCTTTCTCCATCCTAGGAAAAAGGCTATCACTGTCCACCCTATCCAAACCTCTAATTATCTTATATGTTTCAATAAGATCCCCCCTTAGCCGCCTCCTTTCTAACGAAAACAACCTCAAATCCTTCAACCTCTCTTCATAGGACCTGCCCTCCATACCAGGCAACATCCTAGTAAACCTCCTCTGTACCCTCTCCAATGCCTCCACATCTTTCTTATAATGTGGCGACCAGAACTGCACACAATACTCCAAGTGCGGCCGCACTAGAGTTTTGTACAGCTGCAACATGATGCTGCGGCTCCTAAATTCAATCCCCCTACCAATAAAAGCTAAGACTCCATAAGCCTTCTTAACAACTTTATCCACTTGACTGCCTACTTTCAGGGATCTATTGACACATACACCAAGATCCTTCTGTTCCTCAACACTATTAAGAGCCCTACCATTAGCCCTATACTCTACACATTTATTGTTCCTGCCAAAGTGCATTACCTCACACTTTTCCACATTAAACTCCATTTGCCACCTCTCGGCCCAGCTCTGCAACTTGTCCAAGTCACTCTGTAAACTAAACACCCCTCTTCACTATCTACCACACCACCAACTTTAGTATCATCTGCAAATTTACTGATCCATCCCTCAATACCCTCATCCAGATCATTTATAAAAATTACAAACAGCAGGGGCCCCAAAACAGACCCCTGAGGCACACCACTCGTCACCGAACTCCACGATGAAAATCTCCCATCAACCACCACCCTCTGTCTTCTATCTGCCAGCCAATTCCTAATCCAATTAGCTAAATCACCCTCTATTCCACACATCTGCATTTTCTGTAGAAGTCTTCCATGGGCCACCTTATCAAAAGCCTTACTAAAGTCCATATATACTACATCAACCGCCTTACCCCCATCCACCTCTCTGGTCACTTTCTCAAAAAACTCAATGAGGTTAGTAAGGCATGACCTACCCTTCACGAAACCATGCTGACTATCCCCAATCAATTCATTTCTCTCTAAATAACTATAAATCCTATCCCTAATAATTCTCTCCAATACCTTGCCCACCACAGAAGTAAGACTCACTGGCCTATAATTCCCAGGAAGGTCTCTCTTCCCCTTCTTAAACAATGGGACCACATTCGCCATCCTCCAGTCCTCCGGAACCACACCCGTAACCAACGAGGACCTGAAGATCAGAGCCAGAGGCTCTGCAATCTCCTCTCTTGCCTCCCAGAGAATCCTAGGGTAAATCCCGTCCGGCCCAGGGGACTTATCCAACTTCAAACCCTCGAGAATTTCTAACACATCCTCCCTATCTACTACAATACTCCCCAATTTGCAACCCTGTACCTCAGTGCTCTCCACAGCTACATTTCCAGCACTCTGCGTGAATACCGAAGAGAAATATTTATTCAGTGCCTCACCAATCTCTTCAGGCTCCACGCACAACTTCCCACTGCTGTCTATGACTGGCCCTAATCTTGCCCTAACCAATCTTCTATTCTTAACATATCGAAAGAAAGCTTTAGGATTCTCCTTAATCCTATCAGCCAACATCTTCTCGTGTCCCCTCTTAGCTCTCCTCAATTCACTTTTTACCTCCTTCCTAGCTAATCTATAGCTATCCATTGCACTACCTGAGCCTTCAAGCCTCATCCTGACATAAGCCTCCTTTTTCTTCTTAACCAGCAAATCAACTCTTTTCGTACACCAAGGCTCTCTTACTCGTCCATTTCCTCCCTGCCTGACAGGGACATACTTATCAAGGACTCTCAGCAGCTGCTCCTTGAATAAGCACCACATTCCAGATGTTCCCAGTCCCTGTAGTTCCCTAGTCCAATCTACGCACCCTAATTCTCTCCTGATGGCCTCATAATTACCCTTCCCCCAGCTATAACTACAGCCCCCAGCTTCATGCCTATCCCTGTCCATCACTAAGGTGAACGTAACCGAATTGTGGTCACTATCACCAAAATGTTCACTAACTTCCAAGCCTAACACCTGGTCTGGCTCATTGCCCAGCACCAAATCCAATGTAGCCTCACCTCTAGTTGGCCTATCTACATACTGAGTCAAAAAACCTTCCTGCACACTCTGTACGAAAACTGACCCCTCTAACGAGCTAGAGCTATAGCTATTCCAATCAATATTAGCAAAGTTAAAGTCCCCCATCACAATTACCCTACTACTTTCACTCCTAATCAGAATTGACTTCGCAATCCTTTCCTCAACCTCTCTAGAACTATTAGGAGGTCTGTAAAAGACTCCCAGCAGGGTGACCTCTCCTCTCCTGTTTCTAATCTCAGCACTGCTGTCTCACAATGCCAGGGACCCAGGGCAGCACGGTGACACAGTCATTAGCACTGCTGTCTCACAGTGCCAAGGACCCGGGGCAGCATGGTGACACAGTGATTAGCACTGCTGTCTCACAGTACCAGGGACTCGGGGCAGCAGGGTGACACAGTGATTAGCACAGCTGTCTCACAGTGCCAGGGACACCGGGGCAGTACGGTGACTGTGATTAGCACTGCTGTCTCACAGTGTCAGGGACCCAGGGCAGCACGGTGACGCAGTGATTAGCACTGCTGTCTCACCATGCCAGGGACCCGGGGCAGCACGGTGACACAGTGAATAGCACTGCTGTCTCACAGTGCCAGGGACTCGGTGCAGCATGGTGACACAGTGATTAGCACTGCTGTTTCACAGCATTAGGGTCCCGGGGCAGCACGGTGCCACAATGATTAGCACTGCTGTCTCACAGTGCCAGTGACCCAGGACAGCATGGTGACACAGTTGTTAGCACTGCTGTCTCACAGTGCCAGGGACCCAGGGCAGCACGGTGACACAGTGATTAGCACTGCTTTCTCACAGTGCCAGGGACCTGTGGCAGCACGGTGACACAGTGATTAGCACTGCTGTCTCAGAATGCCAGGGACCCGGGGCAGCATGGTGACACAGTCATTAGCACTGCTGTCTCACAGTACAGGGACTCGGGCAGCAGGGTGACACAGTGATTAGCACAGCTGTCTCACAGTGCCAGGGACCCGGGGCAGTACGGTGACTGTGATTAGCACTGCTGTCTCACAGTGCCAGGGACTTGGGACAGCACGGTGACACAATTGTTAGCACTGCTGTGTCACAGTGCCAGGGATCAGGACAGCACGGTGACACAGTGATTAGCACTGCTGTCTCACAGTGCCAGGGACCCGGGGCAGCACGGTGACACAGTGATTAGCACTGCTGTCTCACAGCGCCAGGGACCAGGGCAGCACGGTGACACAGTTATTAGCACTGCTGTCTCACAGTGCTAGGAACCCGGGGCAGCAAGGTGACACAGTGATTAGCACTGCTGTCTCACAATGCCAGGGACCCAAGGCAGCACGGTGACACAGTGATTAGCACTGCTGTCTCACAGTGCCAAGGACCCGGGGCAGCATGGTGACACAATGATTAGCACTGCTGTCTCACAGTACCAGGGACTCGGGGCAGCAGGGTGACACAGTGATTAGCACTGCTGTCTCACAGTGCCAGGGACTTGGGACAGCAGGGTGACACAGTGTTTAGCACAGCTGTCTCACAGTGCCAAGGACCCGGGGCAGTACGGTGACTATGATTAGCACTGCTGTCTCACAGTGTCAGGGACCCAGGGCAGCACGGTGACGCAGTGATTAGCACTGCTGTCTCACAGTGCCAGGGACCCGGGGCAGCACGGTGACACAGTGATTAGCACTGCTGTCTCACAGTGCCAGGGACCCGGGTCAGTACGGTGACTATGATTAGCACTGCTGTATCACAGTGTGAGGGACCCAGGGCAGCACGGTGACACAGTGATTAGCACTGCTGTCTCACAGTGCCAGGGACCCGGGGCAGCACAGTGACACAGTGATTAGCACTGCTGTCTCACAGTGCCAGGGACCCGGGCAGCACGGTGACACAGTGATTAGCACTGCTGTCTCACAGTGCCAGGAACCGGGGCAGCACGGCGACACAGTGGTTTGCACTTCTGTCTCACAGTGCCACGGACCCGGGGCAGCACGGTGACACAGTGATTCGCACTGCTGCTCACAGTGCCAGGGACACGGGCAGCACGGTGACACAGTGATTAGCACTGCTGTCTCACAGCGCCAGGGATCAGGGCAGCACGGTGACACAGTTATTAGCACTGCTGTCTCACAGTGCCAGGAACCCGGGGCAGCAAGGTGACACAGTGATTACCACTGCTGTCTCACAATGCCAGGGACCCAGGGCAGCACGGTGACACAGTCATTAGCACTGCTGTCTCACAGTGCCAGGGACCCGGGGCAGCACGGTGACACAGTGATTAGCACTGCTGACTCACAGTGCCAGGGACACGGGGCAGCACGGTGACACAGTGATTAGCACTGCTGTCTCACAGCGCCGGGATCAGGGCAGCACGGTGACACAGTTATTAGCACTGCTGTCTCACAGAGCCAGGAACCGGGGCAGCAAGGTGACACAGTGATTAGCACTGCTGTCTCACATGCCAGGGACCCAGGGCAGCACGGTGACACAGTCATTAGCACTGCTGTCTCACAGTGCAGGACCCGGGGCAGCATGGTGACACAGTGATTAGCACTGCTGTCTCACAGTACCAGGGACCCGGGGCAGCAGGGTGACACAGTGATTAGCACAGCTGTCTCACAGTGCCAGGGACCCGGGGCAGCACGGTGACACAGTGATTAGCACTGCTGTCTCACAGTGCCAGGGACCCGGGGCAGCACGGTGACACAGTGATTAGCACTGCTGTTTCACAGCATTAGGGTCCCGGGGCAGCACGGTGCCACAATGATTAGCACTGCTGTCTCACAGTGCCAGGGACCCAGGGCAGCATGGTGACACAGTTGTTAGCACTGCTGTCTCACAGTGCCAGGGACCCAGGGCAGCACGGTGACACAGTGATTAGCACTGCTTTCTCACAGGCCAGGGAAGACCCGGGGCAGCATGGTGACACAGTCATTAGCACTGCTGTCTCACAGTGCCAGGGACCCGGGGCAGCACGGTGACACAGTGATTAGCACTGCTGTCTCAGAATGCCAGGGACCCGGGGCAGCATGGTGACACAGTCATTAGCACTGCTGTCTCACAGTACCAGGGACTCGAGGCAGCAGGGTGACACAGTGATTAGCACAGCTGTCTCACAGTGCCAGGGACCCGGGGCAGTACGGTGACTGTGATTAGCACTGCTGTCTCACAGTGCCAGGGACTTGGGACAGCATGGTGACACAATTGTTAGCACTGCTGTGTCACAGTGCCAGGGATCAGGACAGCACGGTGACACAGTGATTAGCACTGCTGTCTCACAGTGCCAGGGACCCGGGGCAGCACGGTGACACAGTGATTAGCACTGCTGTCTCACAGCGCCAGGGATCAGGGCAGCACGGTGACACAGTTATTAGCACTGCTGTCTCACAGTGCTAGGAACCCGGGGCAGCAAGGTGACACAGTGATTAGCACTGCTGTCTCACAATGCCAGGGACCCAAGGCAGCACGGTGACACAGTCATTAGCACTGCTGTCTCACAGTGCCAAGGACCCGGGGCAGCATGGTGACACAATGATTAGCACTGCTGTCTCACAGTATCAGGGACTCGGGGCAGCAGGGTGACACAGTGATTAGCACAGCTGTCTCACAGTGCCAAGGACCCGGGGCAGCATGGTGACACAATGATTAGCACTGCTGTCTCACAGTACCAGGGACTCGGGGCAGCAGGGTGACACAGTGATTAGCACTGCTGTCTCACAGTGCCAGGGACTTGGGACAGCAGGGTGACACAGTGTTTAGCACAGCTGTCTCACAGTGCCAAGGACCCGGGGCAGCACGGTGACCATGATTAGCACTGCTGTCTCACAGTGTCAGGGACCCAGGGCAGCACGGTGACGCAGTGATTAGCACTGCTGTCTCACAGTGCCAGGGACCCGGGGCAGCACGGTGACACAGTGATTAGCACTGCTGTCTCACAGTGCCAGGGACCCGGGTCAGTACGGTGACTATGATTAGCACTGCTGTATCACAGTGTGAGGGACCCAGGGCAGCACGGTGACACAGTGATTAGCACTGCTGTCTCACCGTGCCAGGGACCCGGGGCAGCACAGTGACACAGTGATTAGCACTGCTGTCTCACAGTGCCAGGAACCCGGGGCAGCACGGCGACACAGTGGTTTGCACTTCTGTCTCACAGTGCCACGGACCCGGGGCAGCACGGTGACACAGTGATTAGCACTGCTGTCTCACAGCGCCAGGGATCAGGGCAGCACGGTGACACAGTTATTAGCACTGCTGTCTCACAGTACCAGGAACCTGGGGCAGCAAGGTGACACAGTGATTAGCACTGCTGTCTCACAATGTCAGGGACCCGGGGCAGCAAGGTGACACAGTGATTAGTACTGCTGTCTCACAGTGCCAGGGACTTGGGGCAGCAGGGTGACACAGTGATTAGCACAGCTGTCTCACAGTGCCAGGGACCCGGGGCAGTACGGTGACTATGATTAGCACTGTTGTCTCACAGTGTCACGGACCCAGGGCAGCACGGTGACAGAGTGATTAGCACTGCTGTCTCACAGAGCCAGTGACCCGGGGCAGCATGGTGACACAGTGATTAGCACTGCTGTCTCACAGTGCCAGGGACCCGGGGCAGCACGGTGACACAGTGATTAGCACTGCTGTCTCACAGTGCCCGGGATTTGGGTTCACTGTCTGTATGGAGTCTGCATCTTTTCCCCGTGTGTGCGTGGGTTTCCTGGGGGGGCTCCATTTTCCTCCCATAGTCTGAAAAATATGCTGGTTAAGTGCATTTACCTGAATGGTGCCAGAGTTTTGCGAACAGGGGAATTTCACAGTAACTTCATTGCGGTGTTAATGTCAGCCTGTCGTGATAAATATTTGCTTTCAATGGAACAGATGAATCCATGAGTGTTTAAAGTGTTGAAATAATCTGCAAGTGCATCACAGCCAGGATTCTCTGGAAAAAAAAGTGCCCAGCATGGGGGAAAATGGGAGAATTTTCTCCAGTTGTTTTGGGCACCCTGAGCTTCAGGAATCTCCAGCTCTCAGTGCTTAATCAACAGGATATAGATCAATTGGAGACTTGGGTGGAGAGATGGCACAGAGAGTTTCTGTACCTCAGTCAAATGTGAGGTAAAGCATTTTGGAAGGTCTAATACAGATGGGAAATATACAGTAAATGGCAGAAGTATCCTTAGGAGTGCTGATAGGCAGAGGGATCTGGGTGTACAGGTACACAGCTCACTGAAAGTGACAATGCAGATGGAGAAGGTAGTAAAGAAGGCATACGGCATGCTTGCAAATTGGAGGCCTGTGACCAGTGATGTGCCTCAGGGATCAGTGCTGGGCTCACTGTTCTTTGTCATTTTGTATTAATGAGTCGGATGAGAATGTAGAAGGTATCCCCACTATCCACTACTCCTTGAATTTTTGTATCATCTGCAATTTACTAATCAGGCCACTTACAATTTCCCCCATATATATATTACAAACCACAGAGGCCTCAATATTGATTCTTGATAAACACTGCTTATCAGAGACCTCCAGTTTGGAAGTATCCTTCTACTGCTACTCTCTGTTTTCTATGTCCAAACCAGTTTTGTTTCCATCTTACCAGCTCACTTCAGATTCTATTTGCTTTCACCTGTTGTATCAGCCTGCTGTGAGAAACCTTATCGAAGGCTTCACTGAAGTCCATGTATGAAATATCCATTGCCCTACTCTGGACAATTTCTCTTGTCACTTCCTCAAAGAGTTCAATCACAACCTCCCCTTCACAAAACTATGCCGCCTATTGCTGATAAGCCTGTTGTGAACACATCTTGTCCCTAGGAATCTTCTCCAATAATTTCCCCATTACTGAGATAAGGCCACAGGCCTGTAATTTCCCAGATTGTCTCTTCTGCCCTCCTTAAACAGAGGAACAATGCGAGCTGCTCTCCAACCCTTTGGTAACTTGCTTGCGGCTAAAGAGGATACAAAGATTTTGGCCCAAGTCTCAAGAATTTCTTCCCTTGGCTCTCTTGCTGCTTCTTCTCTGCTGCTGTTAGACTTTTGAATGGATTTACCTCACATTAAGTTGACCTTTCTCTACACCTTAGCTGTGACTGGAATACTACATTCTGCATCCTCTTATTTCCTCCTCTATGAATAGTATGCTTTATCTGTATAGTACACAAGGAACAATAAGAAATCAAATCAGTGTTCTGGGACAGACATTATCTGGGCCTGGGGAATTGTCCACCTTAATGTTTCTCAAAACCTCCCTTTTTATCTGAGCCTGTCTGACTGTTTGGTGTCGATGTGGGGCTGATCTTTAGGCCACATTCCTTTTCAGGATCAGTGCACGGTCTGCCAGGTGCTAGGAAGGCAGAAACCACCCCCCAGGAGCTCGGGATAATCAGGAGGGATATTGTCTTTCTTTCATTCGTTTCATGGGATGCATTCATCAATGGGTAGGTGAACATTCATTGTCCATTCAACGGGCTTTGGGGAGGCAGAAGGTGGGTTACTGGCTGCAGGATTCTCAGTCTCTGGCCTGTACCTGAAGCCACGGTATTTATATAGCTAGTGCAGGTCAGGTTCTGGTCAATGGTAACCCCCAGGATATTGATTATAGGGGATTCAGCAATGTTGATGCCACTGAACCTCAAGAGGCAATCACCTCACCCTCCTCCCCCCCGGCCATGGTCCTGTTAGCTCTCCCTTTGTATCAGGAATGCTTCCAGCTAATGGAGGCTGCTCCCCCAGATTCCCACTCACTGCAGCTTTGTGAGGGTTTGCTGATGCCAATCCTGTTCAAATGCTGCCTCTTAGCACTTGCTGGAGACATTTGCAAATGCTTCAAAATAATTGTGAAAAGACAGACACATAAAACATGATGCTTTTCTCTCCCCTCTCAAAATGCTTCAGCAGCAGCTGGCCATTCACAGAGATTGCTTTTTATTATTTTGTTCTTCTTGTTCTGGCCTTCACATCACAGGAGCTGCAGATGTTTGTGGAGGCTTTCACTGCAGCTTGAAGCAGCAATATTCCAATTATTCCAAAACACACACAATTTCACCCAGCTTTACAAAAACAAGTCTTCCCACTGACCTTGTGTTAGAAAGAGAGGATTGTTTAACTAACAAAGCAAAGAGTGGGGGTAACTGGATGTTTTTCAGGTTGGCGATCAGTGACTAGTGGTATGCCTCAGGGATAGGTGTTGGCACTGCAATTGTTCATGATTTATATAGATGATTTGAAGTTGGGGACAAGTGTATTGTGTCAAAATTCACAGATGGCACTAAGATGAATGGCAGAGTGAAATGCGCAGAGGATGCTGAAAGTCTGCAAAGGAATATAGATATTCTGAGTAGGTGAGCGTCTGGCAGATGGAATATAATGTTGGTAAATGTGAGGTCATCCATTTTGGTAAGAATAACTGTAAAATTGACTATTATTTAAATGGTAAAAAATTACAGCATGCTGCTGTGCAGAGGGACCTGGGTGCCCTTGTGCAGGAATCTCAAGGATATCTCTTCTTTTACTTCAGGTGATTCGGTCCATCTTATTGATCAACAAGGGGCATACACGCGGTGGGTTGTGCGAGGGCTGCTCTTGGATGTGGTTTCAAGAGTTGCCTTGTGTTTCACGTCGTTAGTGTATGGTTAAACTGGACCATCTGATGGGCAACACGACAGCTCAGCGACTATCGCTGTGCTGTGCAGATACATGGATTTGGGCCTGTGTCTGTGGGAGTTTGCACATTCTCCCCGTGCTTGTGTGGGTTTTCTCCGGGTGCTCCGGTTTCCTCCCACATCCCAAAGATATGCTCTTAGGCTAATTGGCAAAACAAATTGTCCCTAAATTAGTCTTCCCTCAATCTTCCCAATAGGTGTAGACAAACGTCATAGGTAGAGGAGGGCACTCAATGTTAAAATGGCAGCGCAGGCTCATTGGGCCGAAGGTCCTGTTTCCCGTGCAGTATTGTTCTTTGTTCTTTGGTTTGCAGGTACAGCAGGTAATGAAGAAGCAAATGGGATTTTGTCCTTCATTGCCAGAGGGATGGAGTTTAAAAACAGCAAGGTTATGTTGCAGCTGTATAAGGTGCTGGTGAGGCCACACTGGAGTACTGTGTACAATTTTGGTCTCCTTATTTGAGAGAGGAGATACTGGCACTGGAGGGGGTGCAGAGGAGATTCACTAGGTTGATTCCAGAGTTGAGAGGGTTGACTCATGAGGAGACAGAGTAGATTGTGGATTTACTCATTGAAATTCAGAAGAATGAAGGAGATCTTACATAGAACATAGAACACTACAGCACAAACAGACCCTTCGGCCCACAAGTTGTGCTGATCATATCAGTACTTATAGAAACATGTAAGATTATGAAGGGAATAAACAAGATAGAAGCTGGAAAGTTGTTACTGGCAAGTATAACTAGAACTAGGGGCATAATCTCAAAATAAGGAGAAGCAAATTTAGGATTGAGGAGGAACTTCTTCACACAAAGGATAGATAAATATTTGATCAGTCAGGGAATTAAGGGTTATGGTGAGTGGGTGAATAAGTGGAGCTGAGTCCGTGAAAAGATCAGCCATAATATTGTTGAATGGTAGAGCAGGCTCAAGGGGCCAGGTGGCTGACTCCTGCTCCTAGTTCTTAAAGTAAGGCTGGTAGACATTGCATAGAGAATGTGAATCACAGGCACAGTGTTTCAGTGAAGTTCTCACCCCCATGCTTCTTCCATGATACAACCAGCTTTCCGATCTGTACATTTACAATCCCACGAGTCAGTATCATGTGATATTCCCAAATTGTGCCCTATCTCATGGGCAAGAGTTGCGGAAAGACCCAAAATGCTTGCTCGAGTGTCCTGAGAGGGAAGAGAAGGAAGTATCTGTCATTGCATTTCAATATCCTCACATGCAGACAATAAGGGGTTGGATAGATTGGTTGACACACACACACAAAACCTCCTCACTGCCTGGTACTCAGTCTGCCAGCTCTCTGGCACACATAGGGACAGGTAATAAATGCTGGTCTATTCAGAGACCTCCACTTCCCATCAAATTAATTAAAAATAATTCTCTCTTCTGCACTCAGGTTTCTTATTATGTGTGTATGTCAGTGATTGGGGATAGGCAGTTAGCCCCCCTCAGCCAGTGGGAATGAAGGGGGTATTGGTGTGGAGAGGGGCAGAAAGGGTCCCTATTGGTATGAATGACAGGCAAGAAGGATGATGAAATTCTGCAGCAGCAGTGTGGGGAATTAGGTAGAAAGTTAAAAAGCAGGATGTCTCGGGTTGTAATCCCAGGATTACTCCCTGTGCCACGTACCAGTGAGATTAGGAATAGGAAGATAGTGCAACCCAACACGTAGCTAAACAGCAAGTGTAGGAGGAAGGGTTTCAGATATCTGGACCAATGGGGTCTCTTCTGGGGAAGGTGGACTTGTACAAGGACGGGTTGCAGCGAAACTGGAAGGGCACAAATATTCTGCTGGAAGGTTTGCTAGTGTCATACATAGAACATAGAACATTACAGCGCAAAACAGGCCCTTCGGCCTTCTATGTTGCACCAACCAATTATGAAAATAAAAAGCAATGACCCTCCAAACTAAACCATTCTCTTCTCTTCCATAAACTTATCAACTAACCTCTTAAACACCACCAAACTTGGCGCATCTACAACTGCCGCAGGCAGGGCATTCCAATCCCGAACCACCCTTTGGGTAAAGAACCTACCTCTGATATCCGTCCTATAACTATCACCCCTTAATTTAAAGCTGTGTCCCCTCGTGCTAGCTTTCTCCATCCTACAGGGGGGGGTTTAAGCTAGATG
Source organism: Sphyrna mokarran (assembly GCA_024679065.1). Taxonomy (NCBI): domain Eukaryota; kingdom Metazoa; phylum Chordata; class Chondrichthyes; order Carcharhiniformes; family Carcharhinidae; genus Sphyrna; species Sphyrna mokarran. The sequence continues at coordinate 2,441,386 of JAGIQG010000001.1, forward strand.
GGGAAAACAAACAGGAATTGGCTGAAGGAGAACCAGAGAATAGGGCCAGTAAGACTCAAGAGTTATAGAGTCAGACAGGTTTACAGCAGAAAAACTTGGCTCAACTTGTCCATAGCGCTCTGTTTTTAAACCCTCAAGCTTATCCCAATTGTCTGCATTTGGCCCATATCCGTCTGTATCCATCGTATCCATGTAACTGTTTAAATGCTTTTTAAAAGATAAAATTGACCCGACTCTATGATTACCTCTGGCAGCTTATTCCAGACACTCACCACCCTCTGTGTGAAAAAAATTGACTCTCTGGACACTTTTGTATCTCTCCCCTCTCACCTTAAACCTATGCCCGCTCATTTTAGACTCCCCTACTGTTAGAAAAAAGATATTGACTATCTAGCTGATCTGTGTCCCTCATTATTTTATAGACCTCTATAAGGTCACCCTTCAGCCTGCTACGCTCCAGTGAAAAACCTCCGTCTATTCAGCCTTTCTGTGAGAGCGGTGGATGTGGTTTCCATGGACTTTAGCAAAGCATTTGATAAGGTCCCCCATACAAGGCTTCTTGAGAAGGTGAGAGGGCATGGGATCCAAGGGGCTTTGGCCTTTTGGATCCAGAACTGGCTTGCCGGCAGAAGGCAGAGAGTAGTTGGGGATGGGTCTTCTTCTGCATGGAGATCAGTCACCAGGGGAATGCCCCAGGGATCTGTTCTGGGACCCTTGCTGTTCATCATTTTCATAAATGACCTGGATGAGGAAATGGAGGGATGGGTTAGTAAGTTCGCTGACGATATGAAGGTTGGTGGTGTTGTGGATAGTTTGGAGGGATGTCAGAAGTTGCAGTGAGACATAGATAGGATGCAAGACTGGGCGGAGAAGTAGATGGACTTCAACGCGCATAAATATGTGGTGGTCCATTTTGGCAGGTCCAATGGGATGAAGGAGTATAATATCAAGGGTAGGAGTCTTGGCAGTGTTGAGGAGCAGAAGGACCTTGGGGTCCGAGGCCATAGGACTCTTAAATCAGCTCCGCAAGTGGAGGATGTAGTCAAGAAGGCATATGGTGTACTGGCCTTCATTAATCGAGGGATTGAGTTTAGGAATCATCAGCGAACTTACTAACCCATCCCTCCACTTCCTCATCCAGGTCATTTATCAAAATGACAAATAGCAGGGGTCCCAGAACAGATCCCTGGGGCACTCCACTGGTTACCGACCTCCATGCAGAAAAAGACCCATCCACAACCACTCTCTGCCTTCTGCCAGCAAGCCAGTTCTGGATCCACAAGGCCAAAGCCCCTTGGATCCCATGCCTTCTCACCTTCTCAAGAAGCTTTGCATGTGGGACCTTATCAAACGCCTTGCTAAAGTCCATGTACACCACGTCCACTTCTTTTCCTTCGTCAATGTGTTCAGTCACATTTTCGAAGAACTCAACTAGGCTCGTAAGGCATGACCTGGCCTTGACAAAACCGTGCTGACTATTGCTGATCAGTCTAAACTTCTCCAGATGTTCATAAATCTTGTCCCTCAGAAGCCTCTCCATCAGCTTACCAACCACTGAAGTCAGACTCACCGGTCAGTAATTTCCTGGACTATCCCTGTTCCCTTTCTTAAAAATAGGAACCACATCTGCAATCCTCCAATCCTCCGGAACCTCTCCCGTTTCCATGGACGACGCAAAGATCATCGCCAGGGGCTCTGCAATCACTTCCCTCACTTCCCACAATAACCTGGTGTACATCCCATCCAGTCCCAGCGACTTGTCTATCTTGATAGAATTTAACAGGTCTAACACATCCTCTTTCCTAACATCCACATACTCAATCTTTTCCGTATGCCTCAAACCAGCAGTACAACCTCCCAGATCACTTTCCACCGTGAATACCGAGGCAAAGTACTCGTTAAGCACCTCTGCCATTTCTTCCGGATTCACACACACTTTTCCCCCTTCACCTTTTATAGGCCCTATCCTTTCTCTTCTCATCCTTTTACTTTTCACATATTTGTAGAAGGCCTTGGGATTCTCCTTAATCTTACCCATCAAGGCCTTCTCATGACCCGTTCTGGCTCTCCTAATTTCCTTTTTAAGCTCCCTTCTATACACCTTATACTCCTCTAGATCCCTAACATTTCCTAGCTCTCTGAACCTTTTGTACACCTTTCTTTTCTTCCTGACTAGGTTCACCACAACCTTCGTGCACCACTGTTCCCACGTCCTACCAAAACCTCCTTGTCTCCTCGGAACGTTGTCTTGCAGAGCCCCAGACAAACATTCCTTGAATATCCACCACTTTCCTTCTGTACTTTTCCCCAAGAACGCCTCCTTCCAGTTTATTCATCCAATTATCTGCCTAATGTTTTCATATTTCCCCTTACTCCAGGCAAACACCTTCCTAGCCTACCTGATCCTATCTCTTTCCATTGCTGTCGTGAAAGAGATAGAATTATGATCTCCATTCCCAAGATGCTCACCTACTGTGAGATCCGACACCTGCCCTGGCTCATTAGCAAGCACCAGGTCAAGTACAGCCTCTCCTCTCATAGGCTTTTCCACGTACTGTGTCAGGAAACCTTCCTGAACACACCTAACAAACTCCTCCCCATCCAAACCCCATACCCTTGGGATATTCCAGTCGATGTTTGGGAAATTGAAATCTCCCATCACGACAACTCTGTTATTTCTACATCTTTCTCGGATCTGTTTCCCTATCTGCACCTCAATTTCCCTGTCGCTATTGGGCGGCCTATAGAATACACCCAGCAAAGTTATCGACCCTTTGCTGTTCCTAACTTCCACCCACAGGGACTCCGTAGACATTTCCTCCATGTTATCCACCTTCTCTGCAGCCATGACACTGTCCCTGATCAACAGTGCTACTCTACTACCTCTTTTGCCCCCAACCCTGTCCCTCCTGAAGCATCTGAATCCCGGCACCTGAAGTACCCAGTCCTGTCCCTGAGACAACCAAGTCTCTGTAATGGCCACCACATCACACTCCCAATCAGCAATCCACGCCCTAAGCTCATCTACCTTATTTACTACACTCCTGTAAGGGGGAGGTATCTGATAAAGGGTAGAATTAGTAAGAGTATAGAAACGCAGAGGGACCTGGGGCTGCGTGTATGTCCCTTGTTAGACAAGTGAACACTGAAGACAAGTACATTCAGTGCCTAACTATCTGACTTTGTGCACAAGTTCCCACAAATATTCTTGACTGGCCCTAACCTCACCCTGGTCATTCTTTTATTTCTAACATAAGAGTAAAAAGCCTTGTGTTTTTTTTATCCAACCCGCCAAAGACTTCTCATGCCCCCTGCTAGCTCTCCCAAGTTCTTTAACTCATTCCTAGCTATCTTTTAAGACTCAAGCAACCCAACTGAACCTTGTTTTTTTCTATCCTTGCAAATGCTTCCTGTTTCCTCATGACAAGACATTCAATCTCCTTTGTGAACCACGGTTCCCTCACTCGGCCATTTCCTCCCTGCCTGCCAGGGACATATCTATCAAGGACACATAGTATTTGTTCCTTGAAAAAGCTCCACTTTTCATTCCCATACCTGACAGTTTGTGTTCCCATCTTAGAACATAGAACAATACAGCACAGAACAGGCCCTTCGGCCTTCGATGTTGTGCCGACCAAAATAAAAAGCAATGCCCCCCCTAACTAAATCATTCCCTTCTCTTCCATATACTTATCAACTAACCTCTTAAACGCCACCAAACTTGGCGCATCTACAACAGCTGGAGGCAGGGCATTCCACTCCCTAATCACTCTTTGAGTAAAGAACCTACCTCTGATATCCGTCCTATAACTCATACCCCTTAATTTAAAGCTGTGTCCCCTCGTGCTAGCTTTCCTATGCTCCCTTTCTTATGCTCCCTAATTCTTACCTAATCACATCATAATTACCCCTGCCCCAATTATAAACCCTGCCCTGCTGTGTGACCCCATCTCTTTCCATTGCAATAATGAAGGACACCGAATTGTGGTCACTATCTCCAAAGTGCTCTCCCATAAACTAATCTAACACTTGGCCCGGTTCATTACCCAGTACCAAGTCCAATGTAGCCCCACCTCTTGTCGACCTTATCCACATATTGTGTCCCCTGCACACACTGTACAAAAACTGCCCCATCCGTTCGACCTATAAAGGTTCCAATCAATATTTGGAAAGTTAAAGTCACCCATGAAAACTACCCTGTGACCTCCACATCTCTACATAATCTGCTTTGCCATTTCCTCCTCCACATCTCTATTAGTACTTGGGGGCCGATAGAAAACTCCTAACAATGTGACCGATCCTTTCCTATTTCTAACTTCAGCCGATATTACCTCAGTAGGCAGATCCCCCTCGAAATGTTTTTCAGCAGCTGTTAAGCTATCTTTGATTAACAATGCTACTTTTCCACCTCTTTTACCGCCTTCCCTACTCTTACTGATACATCTATACCCCAGAACTGTCAAAAACCATTCCTATCCCTTTTCTAACCATGTTTCCGTAGTGACCACAACAACATAGTCCCAAATACTAATCCACGCTCCAAGTTCACCTACTTATTCCTGATGCTCCTTGCATTGAAGTAGATTAGTTTAAACCCGCCTGAAGAGCAGATGCAAATTTCCCTCCCAGGATATTAGTGCCCCTCTGGTTCAGGTGCAAATTGTCCTGTTTGTACAAGAATATATAAATTATATATTCATATATAGTTTATAAAATTATAAAGGGCATTGACAGGCTGAAGAGTAGGAAGCTTTTCCCCAGGTTGGAGGTGATGAACACAAGGGGTCACAGATTCAAGGTGTGGAGGGCAAGGTTCAACACAGGTGTCAGGGGGACGTATTTTACACAGAGTGTGGTATAGGCCTGGAATGCACTGCCAAGCCAGGTGGTTGAGGCGGACATGCTGGGATCGTTTAAGACTTATTTGATAGCCACATGAACAGGCTGAGAATGGAGGGATACAAATGAATGATCTATTTGGGTGCATGAGCAGCGCAGGCTTGGAGGGCTGAAGGGCCTGATCATGTGCTGTATTGTCCTTTAGGTCCCACCTTCCCCAGAATGTGCTCCAATTATCCAAGTAAATGAAACCCTCTCTCCTACACCATTCCTGCAGCTACATGTTAATCTGCATTTTCTCCTTGTTCCTCAACTCATCACCACAGGGGTATATGTTCATAGCTCCTTAAAAGTGGAGTTACAGTTGGACAGAGTAGTGAAGAAGGTATTCGGTATGCTTGTTCTCATTGGTTAGAACATTGAATACAGGAATTGGAATGGCTTGTTGAAGTTGTACAAGATATTGGTAAAGCCACGCTTGGAATAGAAAGGATATTATTAAACTAGAAAGAGTGCAGGAAAGATTTACTAGGATGGATTGAGTTGTAAGGAGAAGCTGTGTTGAAAAATAGAAAAGGGCTACTGTAAGATTGCCAGTCTGCTAGGGTTTTTAATCAACATGGATGTCAAATTCATTTTCTCAATGGGGAGCAAGTTTGCTAGTAATTATAATGAAGTGTTTTCAATACTTCGTAGTTTTAAAGGTACATGCAAGACCTTTAATTCGTCCATACATTCAATAAATATTCTGTATATTTTTAGAAATTAAACAAAGAAACTTAGATGCACAGTTACAGAGTGTTCCTTTGATACCAAACACGTTCGATATATTCCTTAAAGGCACCCAACTGTTGGAACTACAAGACCGTAAAGGACACTTAACTGCCTCACCAGATACCTTCTCAAAACAACTGATATAAGAGAAATTTTAAATGAAGCTGCCTTCACAGTTTGTAATCAAAACACAGTCAGAAAGATATTCATGTCTTAGCCAATGCAAGTGTTATGGTAGGGGTCTAAGTGGGAACTGACGAGGTTCATGATAACATTATGATAGTCCTTCAAAAGTAGATAGTGATTGAAAGCTCAGCCACTGGATTGATAAGCAGCAGATACAAGCATGTTTCATTATGTTGGCAATAACTAAAATTTATCAGGGCTCAAACTGGGAAATATTTTGAAGACAAAGGTAAATTAGCAACATCCCTTCCAGATTCACTGACAAGACCATAAAATACTCAGGGATTACGTAGGTCCCCTTTATCAATTAAAAGATGCCCATGTGAGACCGTTTAGTGAAGATACTTTGTGAGGCTGCTATCAAATTAGAGACATGATGTCTGACTAAGAAATGAGAGGACAGGTTTACAGATGAAAAGGACGTCTGGTAAAGTGGGAAAAGGAAATCACTTTGAGAAAGTGGTACAATAGGTACAATAGGTCCCCAAGTACTCTGCAGGAAACTGAGGAGCAAATATAAGGAAATTGCAGATAGCTCCGAGAAAAAGTTTTTTGTGTTGGTCTTCACAGAGGAGGACACAAATAGTTTGCCAGATATTAAAGGCTGAATGATGGTAGGAGATGAGGTCCTTGATGCGATTACAGTCACTAGAGAGGCGGTGCTTGATAGAACAAAGAACATAGAACATTACAGCGCAGAACAGGCCCTTCAGCCTTCGATGTTGCGCCGACCAATTAAGAAAAAGCAATGACCCTCTAACTTAAACCATTCCCTTTTCATCCATAAACTTATCTACTAACCTCTTAAACGCCACCAAACTTGGCGCATCTACAACTGCAGCAGGCAGGGCATTCCATACCCTTACCACCCTCTGGGTAAAGAACCTACCTCTGACATCCATCCTATAACTACCACCCCTTAATTTAAAGCTATGTCCCCTCGTGCTAGCTTTCTCCATCCTAGGAAAAAGGCTATCACTGTCCACCCTATCTAAACCTCTAATCATCTTATATGTTTCAATAAGGTCTCCTCTTAGCCACCTTCTTTCTAACGAAAACAACCTCAAATCCCTCAGCCTCTCTTCATAAGACCTGCCCTCCATACCAGGCAACATCCTGGTAAACCTCCTCTGTACCCTCTCCAATGCCTCCACATCTTTCTTATAATGTGGGGACCAGAACTGTACACAATACTCCAAGTGCGGCCGCACTAGAGTTTTGTACAGTTGCAACATGACGTTGAGGCTCCGAAATTCAATCCCCCTACCAATAAAAGCTAAGACTCCGTATGCCTTCTTAACAACCTTATCGACTTGATTGCCAACTTTCAGGGATCTATGCACATATACACCAAGATACCTCTGTTCATCAACACTATTAAGAGTTCTACCATTAGCCCTATACTCTACACATTTGTTATTCCTGCCAAAGTGAATTACCTCACACTTTTCCGCATTGAACTCCATTTGCCACCTCTTGGCCCAGCTCTGCAACTTGTCCAAATTTCTCTGCAAACTATAACACCCCTCTTCACTATCTACCACTCCTCCGACTTTGGTGTCATCCGCAAATTTACTAATCTATCCTTCTATACCCTCATCCAAATCATTTATAAAAATTACAAACAGCAGGGGCCCCAAAACAGATCCCTGAGGTATACCACTTGTAACTGAAATCCATGATGAATAATTTCCATCAACCACCACCTCTGTCTTCTATCAGCTAGCCAATTCCTGATCCAATTAGCTAAATGTTGAGAGGAATAGATAGGGTGGACTCTCAGAGACTATTTCCCAGGGCTGAAATGGTCGCGACGAGAGGGCACAGATTTAAGGTGCAGGGAAGCAAGTACAGAGGGGATGCTAGGGGAAAGTTTTTCACTCAGAGGGTGGTGAGTGAATGGAATCGGCTGCCGTCGGTGGTGGTCGAGGCGAACTCGCTGGTGTCTTTTAAAAGACTTCTGGATGAGTATATGGGATCCAATGGGATTGGGGGTTATAGATAGGTCTATGGCTGGGTAGGTTTTGATGTGTTCGGCACAACTTGTGGGCCGAAGAGCCTGTTTGTGCTGTAGTGTTCTATGTTCTATCACCCTCAATCCCATACATCTGCATTTTCTGCAGAAGCCTTCCATGGGGAACCGTATCGAATGCCTTACTAAAGTCCATATATACCATGTCAACTGCCTTACCCCCATCCACCTCTTTGGTCACTTTTTCAAAAAACTCAATAAGGTTAGTAAGGCATGACCTACCCTTCACAAAACCATGCTGACTATCCCCAATCAATAGACTAATGGGGCTGAAGGTAGATAAGTCCCCGGGACCGGATGGAATGCATCCCGGGGTTCTGAAAAAAATGGCAGAGGTTATAGCAGATGCCTTAGTAATTATTTATCAAAATTCGCTGGACTCCAGGAAAGTGCCAGAAGATTGGAAAACAGTTAATGTTACACCGCTGTTTAAAAAAGGTAGCAAACAAAAGGCAGGGAATTATAGGCCGGTTAGTTTAATGTCTGTAGTAGGAAAAATGCTTGAATCTGTCATCAAAAAGAAATAGCGAGGCACCGAGAAAAGAACGGTTTGATCAAACAGACACAGCTTGAGTTTGTAAAGGGGAAATCATGTTTGATGAATTTATTGGATTTCTATGAGGATGTGACTAATGCGGTAGATAGATAGGAACATGGTGGATGTGGTATTTTAGATTTCCAGAATGTGTTTGATAAGGTGCCTCACAAAAGGTTGCTGCAAAAGGGTAAGGTGCAAGGAGTTGGGGGTAAGGTATCAGCATGGATAGAGAATTGGTTGTCTAATAGGAAGCAGAGAGTTGGTATTAATGGGTGCTATTCTGAATGGCAGCTGGTGACTAGTGGAGTGCCCCAGGGATCGGTGCTGGGACCTCAACTGTTTACCATTTATATCGTTGATTTGGAGGAAGGGGCTGAGTGCAGGGTAACAAAATTTGCTGATGACACGAAGATGAGTGGAAAAGCAAATTGTGTGGAAGGTGTGGAAAGCCTGCAGAGGGATCTGGATAGGCTGAGTGAGTGGGCGAGGACCTGGCAGATGGAGTATAATGTTAGCAAGTGTGAGGTTATCCACTTTGGTAGGAATAATGGTAGGAACGATTATTATTTAAGTGGAGAAAACCTACAACATGCGATGGTGCAGAGGGACCTGGGGGTCCTTGTGCACGAATTGCAAAAACCCAGTCTGCAGGTGCAGCAGGTGATCAAGACGGTGAATGGAATGTTGGCCTTTATAGCGAGGGGGATAGAATATAAAAGCAGGGAGGTCTTGCTGCAACTGTACAGGGCACTGGTGAGGCCACAGCTGGAGTAAGAACATAAGAAATCGGAGCAGGAGTCAGCCATCCAGCCCCTTGAGCCCGTCCTGCCATTCAATAAGATCATGACTGATCTGTAGTGGTTCAGCACCACTTTCCCGCTTTCTCCCCGTAACCCTTAATTCACTTGTCAGTTAAAAACCTATCCACTCTTGACTTGAACATATTCAGTGAGGAAGCCTCCACCACCTCATCAGGCAGGGAATTCCAAAGATTCATCACCCTCTGCATGAAGAAACCCGTCCGCAACTCTGATCTGAACCGCGCCCCCTCTAATCTTGAGGCTGTGCCCTCTAGTCCTGATATCTTTGCTAAGCGGGAAGAGTCTCTCAACCTCTACCTTATCCATCCCCTTCATTATCTTATACATCTCTATAAGATCCTCTCTCAGCTTTCTAAACTCCAAAGAGTACAAACCGAGCCTATTCAGTCTCTCCTCATAATCCAACACCCTCATCTCCGGTATCAGCCTAGTAAACCTTCTCTGCACCCCCTCCAAGGCCAATATATCCTTCCTCGAATGCGGCGACCAAAACTGCACACAGTACTCCAGCTGCGGCCTCACCAGTACCCTATACAGCTGCAACAGAACCTCCCTACTTTTATATTCTATCCCCCCCTATAAAGAGTACTGTGTGCAGTTTTGGTCGCCGCATTTGCTGAAGGATATATTGGCCTTGGAGGGAGTACAGAGAAGGTTCACTAGGCTGATACCAGAGATGAGGGGGTTAGCCTATGAGGAGAGATTGAGTAGACTAGGTTTGTACTCGTTAGAGTTTAGAAGGTTGAGGGAGGATCTTATAGAGACATATGAGATAATGAAGGGGATGGATAGGGTAGAGGTAGAGAGATTCTTCCTGCTTAGAAAGGATAGAACATAGAACATAGAACATTACAGCGCAGAACAGGCCCTTCAGCCTTCGATGTTGCGCCGACCAATTAGGAACCCTCTAACCTAAACCATTCCCTTTTCATCCATAAACTTATCTACTAACCTCTTAAACGCCACCAAACTTGGCACATCTACAACTGACGCAGGCAAGGCATTCCATACCCTTACCGCCCTCTGGGTAAAGAACCTACCTCTGACATCTGTCCTATAACTACCACCCCTTAATTTAAAGCTATGTCCCCTCGTGCTAACTTTCTCCATCCTAGGAAAAAGGCTATCACTGTCCACCCTATCTAAACCTCTAATCATCTTATATGTTTCAATAAGGTCTCCTCTTAGCCGCCTTCTTTCTAATGAAAACAACCTCAAATCCCTCAGCCTCTCCTCATAAGACCTGCCCTCCATACCAGGCAACATCCTGGTAAACCTCCTCTGACCCTCTCCAATGCCTCCACATCTTTCTTATAATGCGGGACCAAACTGTCACAATACTCCAAGTGCGGCCGCACTAGAGTTTTGTACAGTTGCAACATGACGTTGCGGCTCCGAAATTCATCCCCCTACCAATAAAGCTAAGACTCCGTATGCCTTCTTAACAACCTTATCGACTTGATTGCCAACTTTCAGGGATCTATGCACACATACACCAAGATCCCTCTGTTCATCAACACTATTAAGAGTCCTACCATTAGCCCTATACTCTACACATTTGTTATTCCTGCCAAAGTGAATTACCTCACACTTTTCCACATTAAACTCCATTTGCCACCTCTCGGCCCAGCTCTGCAACTTGTCCAAGTCTCTCTGCAAACTATAACACCCCTCTTCACTATCTACCATCCTCCGACTTTGGTGTCATCCACGATAGCAGAATAGCAGAACTAGAGGGCACAGCCTCAAAATAGGGTGTGGGTGGAGTGCAGTTTAGATCAGAGTTGAGGAGGAACTTCTTCACTCAAAGGGTGGTGAATCTCTGGAATTCTCTGCCCATTGAAGTGGTGGAGGCTTCCTCACTGAATATATTTAAGTCATGGGTAGATAGGTTTCTAATAAGCAAGGGAATTAAGGGGTATAGGGATAAAGCACGGAAGTGGAACTGATCCACTTCAGATCAGCCATGATCTTATTAAGTGGTGGAGCAGGCTCGAAGGGCTGGATGGCCTACTTCTGCTCTGATTTCTTATGTTATGCTCTTATGACAGAAATGTTAGCGAGGGATCACTTTGGAACTAGTGACCATATTATTTTTAAGATTGCTATGGAGAATGATAAATCTGGCCAAAAATTAAAATTCTAAACTGGGACAAGGCCAATTTTGATGGTATCAGACAGGAACATTCAAAAGTTCATTGTGGGAGTCTTTCGGAAGGCAAAGAGGCACCTGGTAGTGGGAGGCTTTCAGAATGTGTTAACCAGGGTTTAGGGTAAGCAAATCCTTTTAGAATGAAGGGCAAGGCTGGTCAGAGTAGGGAACCCTGAATAACTCGGGCCATTGCGGCCTGGGCCAAGAAGAAGGAGGAGGCACATGACATGTGGCAGCTGGGTGCAAGTGAATCTGTTGAAGATTATAAGGAGTGTAGGAGTAGAGAAATCAGGAGAGCAAAAAGGGGACACAAGATTACTTTGGCAGATAAGGCAAAGGAGAATCCAAAAAGCTTCTACAAATAAATGAAGGGCAAAAGAATAACATGGGAGACAGTAGAGCCTCTCTCCAGCTCTCCTTAACTCAAGCCATCAAACCCAGTAGCATCCTGGTGAATTTTCTGCATTTTTTGCAGTTTAACAACATCCTTTCTATAATAGGGTGACCAGAATTATACACTGTATTCCAAGTGTGACCTTTCCAATGTCTTGTACAACTCAACAAGATGTCCCAACTCCTGCATTCAATGTTCTGACCAATGAAACCAAGCATGCCAAATGCCTTCTTCACCACTCTGTCCACCTGCGATTCCACTTTTAAAGGAGCTACCTTCAAAGCATGATTTCCGCTTCATAAATCCATGCTGACTCTATCTGATCCTGACACAGCTTCCTCAATGCTTCGCTATGAAGCCCTTGACAATGGATTCGTGAATTTTCCCCAATACTGATGTTAAACTCACTAGTCTATAAGAGGAATTAGGGCATATAGACCAAAGACTGGGGACTCAGAAAATAAGAACATGAGGAGGCCATTTGGCCCTTCAAGCCTTTTCTATTCATTATGATTATGTCACTCACCGTGTTCACCCCACCAGATAGTTTAGTTGAACATATCTTGCCAAACATTGCCAAGCCTGCGAATCCGCCTGTAAAAAAGCTACCGCTGTAAAAGACAAACCAAAATTAACTTTAAAATGGGCAAGAATCCAAAAACAATGATTTCCTATGGAGGAACGACACATTATTTTTATAAAGACCATGGAATTATCTTCTCACTCGCAGTGACACACCTTCGAGACACAGTGCAACTGAGATAAAGTCAGGGTGTTGTCATAGTCTCTTATCCTCTTGAATGATACACATGCTACCAAAACATGGGTGACACGATGGCACAGTGGTTAGCACTGCTAACTCACAGCGCCAAGAACCTGGGTTCAATTCCTGGATTAGCTCCCTGTCAGTGTGGAGTATCGAGTATAAAAGTTGGAATGTTATGGTAAGGTTATATAAGGCATTGGTGAGGCCGGATTTAGAGTATTGTATGTCACGTAGTTACAAAAAGGATGTAAATAAGGTTGAAAGAGTGCAGAGAAAGTTCACGAGGATGCTGCTGAGAATTGAGAAGCTGAGTTACAGAGAGAGATTGAATAGGTTAGGAATTTATTCCCTGGAGTGTGGAAGAATGAGGGGAGATTCGATAGAGGTGTATAAGATTTTGATGGGTTTAGATAGAGTGAATGCTAGCAGGTTTTTTCCACTGAGGCTAAGGGAGAAAAAAAGACCAGAGGGCGTGGGTTAAGGGTAAAAGGAGAAAAGTTTAAAGGGAATATTAGGGGTGGTTTCTTCACACAGAGAGTGGTGGGAGTGTGGAATGAGCTGCCGGATAAAGTGGGATCACTTTTAACATTTAAGAAAAACTTGGACAAGTTCATAGATAAGAGGGGTGTGATGGATACAGTCCAAGTGTGGGTCAGTGGGACTAGGCAAAAAATGGTTCGGCACAGACAAGAAGGGTCAAAAGGCCTCTTTCTGAGCTGTAATTTTCTATGGTTCTAAATGATTCCCGAAAGAGAATTAAGGCTCTAGTCAGTGAGAAGAATTGGGAGAAATTTATATTATTCATAAAATAGTGTTGGAGAAATGATTGTGTTGAGAAAACAGCATCTATCACAACTTTCTAAAGGAATTGGATTTATACAGAGGAGAAAAAAACAGTAGGAGGAGTTGAGAGATTGGGACAATGACTGCAATATATCTCATAGAAGAGTTCAAATCCCACCCATCATCGAGATAGAGGTTCAAATTCAATCAATACGTCTGGAATCTTTCATTATTGACCTGCTGTTTGTAATTTTTATAAATGATCTGGATGAGGGTATTGAAGGATGGATTAGTAAATTTGCAGATGACACTAAAGTCGGAGGAGTGGTAGATAGTGAAGAGGGGTGTTATAGTTTGCAGAGAGACTTGGACAAGTTGCAGAGCTGGGCCGAGAGGTGGCAAATGGAGTTAATGCGGAAAGTGTGAGGTAATTCACTTTGGCAGGAATAACAAATGTGTAGAGTATAGGGCTAATGGTAGGACTCTTAATAATGTTGAAGAACAGAGGGATCTTGGTGTATATGTGCATAGATCCCTGAAAGTTGGCAATCAAGTCGATAAGGTTGTTAAGAAGGCATATGGAGTCTTAGCTTTTATTGGTAGGGGGATTGAATTTCGGAGCCGCAACGTCATGTTGCAACTGTACAAAACTCTAGTGCGGCCGCACTTGGAGTATTGTGTGCAGTTCTGGTCCCCACATTATAAGAAAGATGTGGAGGCATTGGAGAGGGTACAGAGGAGGTTTACCAGGATGTTGCCTGGTATGGAGGGCAGGTCTTATGAGGGGAGGCTGAGGAGTTTTCGTTAGAAAGAAGGTGGCTAAGAGGAGACCTTATTGAAACATATAAGATGATTAGAGGTTTAGATAGGGTGGACAGTGATCGCCTTTTTCCTAGGATGGAGAAAGTTAGCACGAGGAGACATAGCTTTAAATTAAGGGGTGGCAGTTATAGGACAGATATCAGAGGTAGGTTCTTTACCCAGAGGGTGGTAAGGGTATGGAATGCCCTGCCTGCTGCTGTTGTAATGCGCCAAGTTTGGTGGCGTTTAAGAGATTAGTAGATAAGTTTATGGACGGAAAGGGAATGGTTTAGGTTGGAGGGTCATTGCTTTTTCCTAATTGGTCGGCGCAACATCGAAGGCCGCAGGGCCTGTTCTGCGCTGTAATGTTCTATGTTCCTGGTGATATATTGATAAAAGTCCCTGTTGACCAACATGGTGCATGTCTCTTTACCACATGGACTGCAGCGGGTCAAAGCTGACAATCTCCTTCTCAAATAAGAATGGGTCATAAAAGCTGCACTAACCAGTAGAGTTTACAATACAGAAAACACATTGAAAAAGAAGTTCTATTTGCCACCCAGCTAGTTTGATATGAAGTTTGGCTGTCGGGTACACACATGGCAAGATGGGCACTATCATTGGGCAGTCGTGGAAGAAGATGAGTTTTCCTCCAGTGGAGAAACCGGCTCAGTGTCCCTGACGCACTCCTGTCCACTGTGATTTGGTCTCTGGTCCACACCTCAACTCCAATCAGAGCAATCCGAAGATTAAATGGTCTGTAATACTGCAAAAGACACAAACATGATAACAATGACAATTAGCAAAGTGCCAGATGACCCTAAGCTGTTTTCCCCTTTGAGGGGGATACTGACTGGTAGTTATTTAACCTGAGGATCACCACACTTCAGGCGAGGAGTAGGGTTGGGAATACACTGCATTGAAGTGAAGGCCAGCCTCCAGCAAAGGGCAGCAGAGAGGCAAAGCTGATTGGTTATTGCGGGGAATATTTACACTGACGCAGTGACTGGTTCCAGAAGGTGGTTTGTGGAGAAGCTGTTGTAAAGGAACAGTTAAACCCCAAACACAACTTCACTGTTTTCCTCCCTACCTCCTCCTCTAACTAAAAATAAATACTCACTGTGAGGACCAAGGCAAGGGAAAGGCGAGTTAAGATTCTGTTAAAAATCTGTCAGCTTACAGTACCTGTAATGAAGTCACTGTGAAAATGCCCAAGTCTCGAGGGTGTTAGCTATGAGGAGGTGGAGTGGACAAGTTGGGCTGAAGGTCCTGTTTCCATGCTGTAAACCCTATGACTCTATGATCCATATGAACCTTTTCAACTCGCTGTCTCCTTCCCTTGTCAAAAAAGCTATCTCCACCACACTCAATCGCTGCTTTCCAAACATTAACCATTCACTGTGTGAATAAAAACTTCTCCTGATTCCTTCCTTTGGCAAAGAGTTAAAAAGAAGAATGGCAGAAAAGAGGAAATTCAGGTTGGAGCAGGGTGTGAAGTAGAGCGTTGGTTCAGGATCAGCATGGGTTACATCCCATCCCGGTTACCTCTCTATATCATTCGTGACATTCTTCCCTCTATTAAGTAACCATGATTAAGTAATTTTAGCGCTGGACATATCCTTCAGTAGACAATCTGCATACTCACCATGTCCACTGTGTTAGCAACATCGAGCAAACGTTTCACTACAGCATTCCTGTTCCTCCCCAGATTCTGGTACTGAAAGAGAAGGAAATCATTGTAATGGTTCAATGTAACACACAGATCAAACCGGAATCCCCATCATACCACCTACCCTCAGCCTGACCTTTCACCCTCAGGCTGACACCCTTCACCCTCAGCTACCACATTATCTCTCACACTCCTCACCCTTCACATTATCCCTCACACTACCCTTCCTCATTGTCCCTCAAGGAACGGCAGTATTTTTCCAAGTCAGTGTGCTGAGTTCCTGTTGAACTATTGACTTACAATGTATTAGTGTGTGTTATTGTGTGTTACAGTGCAATAGTGTATGTTATTGTGTGTTACAGTGGATTGTGTGTGTTATTGTGTGTTACGGTGCACTAGTGCGTGTTATTGTGTGTTACGGTGCACTAGTGCATGTTATTGTGTGTTACAGTGCACTAGTGTGTGTTATTGTGTGTTACAGTGGACTGTGTGTGTTATTGTGTGTTACAGTGCAATAGTGTGTGTTATTGTGTGTTACAGTGCAATAGTGTGTGTTATTGTGTGTTACAGTGGACTGTGTGTGTTATTGTGTGTTACAGTGCACTAGTGCGTGTTATTGTGTGTTACATAGAACATAGAACATTACAGCACAGAACAGGCCCTTCGGCCTTCGATGCTGCGCCGACCAATATAA
This sequence comes from Sphyrna mokarran, assembly GCA_024679065.1. Classification (NCBI taxonomy): domain Eukaryota; kingdom Metazoa; phylum Chordata; class Chondrichthyes; order Carcharhiniformes; family Carcharhinidae; genus Sphyrna; species Sphyrna mokarran. Next base: position 2,457,835 of record JAGIQG010000001.1, read on the forward strand.
AAAGCAATGCCCCTCCAAACTAAACCATTCCCTTCTCTTCCATATACTTATCAACTAACCTCTTAAACGCCACCAAACTTGGCGCATCTACAACCGCTGCAGCAGGGCATTCCACTCCCGAACCACCCTTTGGGTAAAGAACCTGCCTCTGATATCCGTCCTATAACTATCACCCCTTAATTTAAAGCTGTGTCCCCTCGTGCTAGCTTTTTCCATCCTAGGAAAAAGGCTATCACTGTCCACCCTATCTAAACCTCTAATCATCTTATATGTTTCGATCAGGTCCCCTCTTAGCCGCCTCCTTTCTAACGAAAACAACCTCAAATCCCTCAGCCTCTCCTCATAAGACCTGCCCTCCATACCAGGCAACATCCTGGTAAACCTCCTCTGTACCCTCTCCAATGCCTCCACATCTTTCTTATAATGCGGGACCAGAACTGCACACAATACTCCAAGTGCGGCCGCACTAGAGTTTTGTACAGTTGCAACATGACGTTGCGGCTCCGAAATTCAATCCCTCTACCAATAAAAGCCAAGACTCCATATGCCTTCCTAACAACCTTCTCGACCTGACTGCCTACTTTCAGGGATCTATGCACATACACACCAAGATCCCTCTGTTCATCTAGACTACTAAGAATCCTACCATTTGCCCTATACTCTACACATTTATTATTTCTGCCATAGTGCATTACCTCACACTTTTCCACATTAGTGCATGTGCACATTAGTTACAGTGCACTAGTGTGTGTTATTGTGTGTTATAGTGAACTAGTGTGTCATTGTGTGTTACAGTGCACTAGTGTGTGTCATTGTGTGTTACAGTGCACTAGTGTGTGTTATTGTGTTACAGTGCACTAGTGTGTTATTGTCTGTTACAGTGCACTAGTGCATGTTATTGTGTGTTACAGTGCACTAGTGTGTGTTATTGTGTGTTATAGTGAACTAGTGTGTTATTGTGTGTTACAGTGAACTAGTGTGTGTTATTGTGTGTTACAGTGCACTAGTGTGTTATTGTGTGTTACAGTGCACTAGTGTGTTATTGTCTGTTACAGTGCACTAGTGTGTGTTATTGTGTGTTACAGTGCACTAGTGTATTATTGTGTGTTACAGTGCACTAGTGTGTTATTGTCTGTTACAGTGCACTAGTGTGTGTTATTGTGTGTTACAGTGCACTAGTGTATTATTGTGTGTTACAGTGCACTAGTGTGTTATTGTGTGTTACAGTGCACTAGCGTGTGTTACAGTGCACTAGTGTGTATTATTGTGTGTTACAGTGCACTAGTGTGTGTTATTGTGTGTTACAGTGGACTGTGTGTGTTATTGTGTGTCACAGTGCACTAGTGTGTGTTATTGTGTGTTACAGTGCACTAGCGTGTGTTATTGTGTGTTACAGTGCACTAGTGTGTGTTACTGTGTGTTACAGTGCACTAGTGTGTGTTATTGTGTGTTACAGTGCACTAGTGTGTGTTATTGTGTGTTACAGTGCACTAGTGTGTGTTATTGTGTGTTACAGTGCACTAGTATGTGTTATTGTGTGTTACAGTGCACTAGTGTGTGTTATTGTGTGTTACAGTGCACTAGTGTGTGTGAACATAGAACACTACAGCACAAACAGGCTCTTCGGCCCACAAGTTGTGCCGAACACATCAAAACCTACCCAGCCATAGACCTATCTATAACCCCCAATCCCATTGGATCCCATATACTCATCCAGAAGTCTTTTAAAAGACCCCAGCGAGTTCGCCTCGACTACCACCGACGGCAGCCGATTCCATTCACTCACCACCCTCTGAGTGAAAAACTTTCCCCTAGCATCCCCTCTGTACTTGCTTCCCTGCACCTTAAATCTGTGCCCTCCCGTCGCGACCATTTCAGCCCTGGGAAATAGTCTCTGAGAGTCCACCCTATCTATTCCTCTCAACATCCTGTAAACCTCTATCAGGTCGCCTCTCAACCTTCGTCTCTCCAGGGAGAACAGTCCCAGCTCCCTCAACCTATCTTCATAAGGCATGCCTCCTAATCCAGGCAACATCCTTGTGAATCTCCTCTGCACCCTTTCAATAGCTTCCACATCCTTCCTATAGTGAGGCGACCAGAACTGCACACAGTACTCCAAGTGTGGTCTGACAAGTTTCCTATAAAGCTGCAGCATTACCTCCTGACTCCTGAACTCAATCCCTCGATGAATGAAGGCCAGTACACCATAAGCTTTCTTAACCACATCCTCCATCTGGGAGGCCGATTTGAGAGTCTTATGGACCCGGACCCCAAGATCCCTCTGCTCTTCCACACAGTTAAGACTCCTACCTTTGATAGTGTACTCATTCATCCGGTTGGATCTGCCAAAATGGACCACACACATTTATCCGCGTTGAAGTCCATCTGCCACTTCTCTGCCCAGTCTTATTGTTATTGTGTGTTACAGTGGACTATGTGTGTTATTGTGTGTTACAGTGCACGAGTATGTGTTATTGTGAGTAACAGTGCACTAGTGTGTGTTATTGTGTGTTACAGTGCACTAGTGTGTGTTATTGTGTGTTACAGTGCACTAGTGTGTGTTATTCTGTGTCACAGTGCACTAGTGTGTGTTATTGTGTGTTACAGTGCACTAGTGTGTGTTGTTGTGTGTTACAGTGCACTAGTGTATGTTATTCTGTGTCATAGTACACTAGTGTGTTATTGTGTTACATTGCACTAGTGTGTTATTGTGTGTTACAGTGCACTAGTGTGTGTTACAGTGCACTAGTGTGTGTTATTGTGTGTTACAGTGCACTAGTGTGTGTTATTGTGTGTTACAGTGCACTAGTGTGTGTTATTGAAGTCCATCTGCCACTTCTCCGCCCAGTCTTATTGTTATTGTGTGTTACAGTGGACTATGTGTGTTATTGTGTGTTACAGTGCACACAGTGGTGTGGTAGATAGTGAAGAGGGGTGTTTCAGTTTACAGAGTGACTTGGACAAGTTGCAGAGCTGGGCCGAGAGGTGGCAAATGGAGTTTAATGTGGAAAAGTGTGAGGTAATGCACTATGGCAGGAATAATAAATGTGTAGAGTATAGGGATAATGGTAGGATTCTTAGTAGTCTTGATGAACAGAGGGATCTTGGTGTGTGTGTGCATAGATCCCTGAAAGTAGGCAGTCAAGTCAAGACGGTTGTTAAGAAGGCATATGGAGTCTTACTTTTATTGGTAGGGGGATTGAATTTCGGAGCCGCAACGTCATGTTGCAACTGTACAAAACTCTAGTGCGGCCGCGCTTGGAGTATTGTGTACAGTTCTGGTCCCCGCATTATAAGAAAGATGTGGAGCATTGGAGAGGGTACAGAGGAGGTTTACCAGGATGTTGCCTGGTATGGAGTGCAGGTCCTATGAAGAGAGGTTGAAGGATTTGAGGTTGTTTTCGTTAGAAAGGAGGCGGCTAAGAGGGGATCTTATTGAAGCCTATAAGATGATTAGAGGTTTAGATAGGGTGGACAGTGATAGCCTTTTTCCTAGGATGGAGAAAGCTAGCACGAGGGGACACCGCTTTAAATTAAGGGGTATGAGTTATAGGACGGATATCAGAGGTAGGTTCTTTACTCAAAGAGTGATTAGGGAGTGGAATGCCCTGCCTGCAGCTGTTGTAGATGCGCCAATTTTGGTGGCGTTTAAGAGGTTAGTTGATAAGTATATGGAAGAGAAGGGAATGGTTTAGTTAGGAGGGGCATTGCTTTTTATTTTGGTCGGCACAACATCGAAGGCCGAAGGGCCTGTTCTGTGCTGTATTGTTCTATGTTCTATTGTGTGTTACAGTGCACTAGTGTGTGTTATTATGTGTTATAGTGAACTAGTGTGTGTTATTTCGTGTTACAGTGCACTAGTGTGTGTTATTGTGTGTTACAGTGCACTAGTGTGTGTTACAGTGAATTAGTATGTGTTACTGTGTGTTACAGTGGACTATGTGTGTTATTGTGTGTTACAGTGCACTAGTGTGTTATTCTGTGTCACAGTGCACTAGTGTGTGTTATTCTGTGTTACAGTGCACTAGTGTGTTATTATGTGTTATAGTGAACTAGTGTGTGTTATTTCGTGTTACAGTGCACTAGTGTGTGTTATTGTGTGTCACAGTGCGCTAGTGTGTGTTACTGTGTGTTACAGTGGACTATGTGTGCTATTGTGTGTTACAGTGAACTAGTTGTGTTATTGTGTGTTACAATGCACTAGTGTATGTTATTGTGTGTTATAGTGGACTATGTATGTTATTGTGTTGCAGTGCACTGTGTTATTGTGTGTCATAGTGTACTAGTGTGTGTTATTGTGTGTTATAACATAGAACATAGAACATTACAGCGCAGTACAGGCCCTTCGGCCTTCGATGTTGTGCCGACCAGTGGAACCAATCGAATCACCCTCTAACCTAAATTATTCTGATGTTATCCATGAATAGAAAGGAGGAGTTTGTGAGTGCCGACCAATCGGAGTGCAGCTGAGAGGTGGGTGGAGCCGGGCCGAAGAGCGGGTGCAAAGGAGAGACGGTGCTCAGGAATGGGGAGGAAGCAAAATGGCGCCCGCAGGTGTTGGCATCGCCACCGCCGTGAATGTCCTGACGGGCTCTGAAGTGAGAGTAATGGTTGACCACCTCGTCGACGAGGTGTTGATTGTACCCCTGCACTTCGAGCAGAAGCTCTTCTCAGAAGTTCTAATGGATATTTCTAGATGGTTCAGGCCCTATGGAATTCCTGTGACTGTGCTTCCAAAAAGGAGTTACAAGGATAAAGCTGACTTAATGCAACTTCAGTGTGAACCATTCCAGCAACAGACACATCCAAAAATCTGCAGGTACTTGTGAAACAGCATCTTTAGTACCCCCGGAATAACCTAATATGGATGAAAGCCTGCGGACTGCAAAATCTGCACCGTTATTTTAAGAAGGAGCACCTTATCCTCCTCCACTGTTTATCAGACGTACGTATAACCAGTCTATACCTCAACCACTCCAAGAAGGATTAAGTGACCTAAAAGGAAAATGTTCAGATATGCCTTTCCACTGACCATTTGAACACCCTTAAAAGTTGGCAAGTCCACAACTGCTGCAGGCAGGGCATTCCACGCCCTTACTACCCTCTGAGTAAAGAACCCACCTCTAACATCCATCCTATAACTACCACCCCTTAATTTAAAGCTTGTCTCCTCGTGCTATCCATCTCCATCCGAGGAAAAAGGCTCTCACTATCCACCCTATCTAACCCTCTGATCATCTTATACGTCTCAATTAGGTCACCACTTTAACCTTCTTTTCTCTAATGAAACTAACCTCAAATCCCTCAACCTTTCCTCATAAGACCTTCCCTCCATACCAGGCAACATCCTGGTAAATCTCCTCTGTACCCTCTCCAATGTCTCCACATCTTTCTTATAATGTGGGGACCAGAACTGTACACAATGCTCCAAGTGCGGCCGCACTAGAGTTTTGTACAGCTGCAACATGACGTTGCGGCTCCGAAATTCAATCCCCCTACCAATAAAATCTAATACAACGTACGCCTTCTTAACAACCTGGGTGCCAACTTTCAGGGATCTATGCACATGTACACAGAGATCTCTGCTTGTCAATACTATTAAAAGTCCTTCCATTAGCCCTATATTCTATACTTCTGTTACTCTTACCAAAGTGAATCACCTCACACCTTTCTGCAATCTAAATTCAACTTCCTTAGTACACCACAGTTCCCTCGCTCGACCACTTCCTCCCTGCCTGACAGGTACATATTTATCAAGGACTCACAGTAGCTGTTCCTTGAACAAGCTCCACGTTTCAGATGTTCCCAGCCCATGCAGTTTCCTACTCCAACCTATGTATCCTAAATCTCGCCTAATAAGTATGTCCCTGTCAGGCAGGGAGGAAATGGTCGAGTAAGAGAGCCTTGGTGTACGAAAAAAGTTGATTTGCTGGTTAAGAAGAAAAAGGAGGCTTATGTCAGGATGAGGCTTGAAGGCTCAGTTAGTGCAATGGATAGCTATAGATTAGCCAGGAAGGAGCTAAAAAGTGAATTGAGGAGAGCTAAGAGGGGACACGAGAAGATGTTGGCTGATAGGATTAAGGAGAATCCTAAAGCTTTCTTTCGATATGTTAAGAATAGAAGATTGGTTAGGGCAAGATTAGGGCCAGTCATAGACAGCAGTGGGAAGTTGTGCGTGGAGCCTGAAGAGATTGGTGAGGCACTGAATAAATATTTCTCTTCGGTATTCACGCAGAGTGCTGGAAATGTAGCTATGGAGATCACTGAGGTACAGGGTTGCAAACTGGAAAGTATTGAAGTAGATAGGGAGGATGTGCTAGAAATTCTCGAGGGTTTGAAGTTGGATAAGTCCCCTGGGCCGGACGGGATTTACCCTAGGATTCTCTGGGAGGCAAGAGAGGAGATTGCAGAGCTCTGGCTCTGATCTTCAGGTCGTCGTTGGTTACGGGTGTGGTTCCGGAGGACTGGAGGATAGCGAATGTGGTCCCATTGTTTAAGAAGGGGAAGAGAGACCTTCCAGGGAATTATAGGCCAGTGAGTCTTACTTCTGTTGTGGGCAAGGTATTGGAGAGAATTATTAGGGATAGGATTTATAGTTATTTAGAGAGAAATGAATTGATTGGGGATAGTCAGCATGGTTTCGTGAAGGGTAGGTCATGCCTTACTAACCTCATTGAGTTTTTTGAGAAAGTGACCAGAGAGGTGGATGGGGGTAAGGCGGTTGATGTAGTATATATGGACTTTAGTAAGGCTTTTGATAAGGTGGCCCATGGAAGACTTCTACAGAAAATGCAGATGTGTGGAATAGAGGGTGATTTAGCTAATTGGATTAGAAATTGGCTGGCAGATAGAAGACAGAGGGTGGTGGTTGATGGGAGATATTCATCGTGGAGTTCGGTGACGAGTGGTGTGCCTCAGGGGTCTGTTTTGGGGCCCCTGCTGTTTGTAATTTTTATAAATGATCTGGATGAGGGTATTGAGGGATGGATCAGTAAATTTGCAGATGATACTAAAGTTGGTGGTGTGGTAGATAGTGAAGAGGGGTGTTTTAGTTTACAGAGTGACTTGGACAAGTTGCAGAGCTGGGCCGAGAGGTGGCAAATGGAGTTTAATGTGGAAAAGTGTGAGGTAATGCACTTTGGCAGGAACAATAAATGTGTAGAGTATAGGCTAATGGTAGGGCTCTTAATAGTGTTGAGGAACAGAAGGATCTTGGTGTATGTGTCAATAGATCCCTGAAAGTAGGCAGTCAAGTGGATAAAGTTGTTAAGAAGGCATATGGAGTCTTAGCTTTTATTGGTAGGGGGATTGAATTTAGGAGCCGCAGCATCATGTTGCAACTGTACAAAACTCTAGTGCGGCCGCACTTGAGTATTGTGTGCAGTTCTGGTCCCCACATTATAAGAAAGATGTGGAGGCATTGGAGAGGGTACAGAGGAGGTTTACCAGGATGTTGCCTGGTATGGAGGGCAGGTCCTATGAAGAGAGGCTGAGGGATTTGAGGTTGTTTTCGTTAGAAAGGAGGTGGCTAAGAGGGGATCTTATTGAAGCATATAAGATGATTAGAGGTTTAGATAGGGTGGACAGTGATAGCCTTTTTCCTAGGATGGAGAAAGCTAGCACGAGGGGACACAGCTTTAAATTAAGGGGTATGAGTTATAGGACGGATATCAGAGGTAGGTTCTTTACTCAAAGAGTGATTAGGGAGTGGAATGCCCTGCCTGCAGCTGTTGTAGATGCGCCAAGTTTGGTGGCGTTTAAGAGGTTAATTGATAGTATATGGAAGAGAAGGGAATGGTTTAGTTTGGAGGGGCATTGCTTTTTATTTTGGTCGGCACAACATCGAAGGCCGAAGGGCCTGTTCTGTGCTGTAATGTTCTATGTTCTAATCACCTCATAATTTTCCCCAGCTATAACTTCTGCCCTTCGGTATATACCTATCCCTTTCCATCACTAAGATAAACGTAACTGAATTGTGGTCACTATCACCAAAGTGCTCACCTACCTCCAAATCTACCACCTGGTCTGGTTCATTACCCAGAATCAAATCCAATGTAGCCTCACCTCTTATTGGCCTATCTGTACTCTTCCTGTGGAGCTGCGATTTGGGCAAGTGAAGAGTTCATGTATAAGATAACTTTTAATATTTTCTTTCTTCTTATATTAGCGAGCGGTGGTAGTTTTTCACAGTTTTTTTTATACTAACTGGATACCGGAAGTCGTCATAAAGAGGCTTACCGGTAGTTTTTTTTTCTCTCTCTAACCTTATAAATTGGAACAGAGAGGAAACCCGATACTCTACACGTGTAGAGTATCCCACCCTCCCTCCTCCTCTAACCTAATAATAAGTGAGTGAGAAGTTTTTTTTTCTTGGAAAGTGAAGTATTAGGGATGGCAGTGCAGGCAGTATGTTGCACCTCCTGCGAGATGTTCGAGGTGAGGGGCACCAGTAGTGTTCCTGCTGATTATACCTGCAGGAAGTGTGCCCATTTGCAGCTCCTTCAGGATCGTGTTAAGGAGCTGGAGCTGGAACTAGAGGAACTCTGGATAATTCGGGAGGTTGAGGCTGATATTGACAGGAGTTACAAAGAGATAGTCACTCCTAAAAGAGATTCTTGGGTAACTATTAGGAAGAGGGGTAAGAAGCAATCGGGGAGACAATCCCCTAGGGCTATTCCCCTCCAAAATAAGTTTTCTGTCCTACTGGTGAGGAAGAATCAACTGGGGATAGCCAAGGGGAGCAGGTCTCGGGAGGTGAGCCTGTTGTGAATGTTCAGGCGGGTAGGGGAAAGAAAAGATCAGGCTTGGTGATTGGGGACTCCATAGTAAAGGGGACAGATAGGAGAGTCAATGGTAATGAACGGGACTCAGGGCTGGTGTGTTGTCTCCCGAGGGCCGGGGTCCGGGACGTCTCTGATCGGGTGTTCAAGATCCTTAAGGGAGACGGGAGTCAGCCCCAAGTCATAGTTCATGTAGAGACACATGACATAGGAAGGATAAGGGAAGGGGATGTAAAACAGAAATTTATGGAGTTGGGCTGGAAACTTAGGGCCAAAACAAACTGAGTGGTTACCTCTGGTCTCTTGCCTGTGCCACGGGATAGCATAGAGAGGAACAGAGAGAGGGAACTTTTGAACTTGTGGCTAAGGGGATGGTGCAAGAGGGAGGGGTTCAGGTTCTTAGACAATTGGGGCTCATTCTGGGGTAGGTGGGACCTCTACAAGAGAGATGGTCTACACCTGAACCAGAGGGGAACCAATATCTTGGGGGAAAAATTTGCAAAGACTATTTGGCGGGGGTGGGTTAGAACATAGAACATTACAGCACAGAACAGGCCCTTCGGCCTTCGATGTTGCGCCGACCAATATAAAAAGCAATGCCCCTCCAAACTAAACCATTCCCTTCTCTTCCATATACTTATCAACTAACCTCTTAAACACCACCAAACTTGGCGCATCTACAACCGCTGCAGGCAGGGCATTCCACTCCCGACCCACCCTTTGGGTAAGAACCAAAGGGTGGTTTGGGTTAGACCTCATTTGGAATACTGCATCCAGTTCTGGTCGCCCTACTACTGGAAGGATGTGGAGACTCTGGAGAGAGTGCAGAGGAGGTTTACCAGGATGCTGCCTGGTATGGAAGGTCTGAGTTACGAGGAGAGGTTAGGCAAATTGGGACTGTTTTCCTTAGAAAGGCGTAGACTTAGTTCTGTTCGCCACGTTATGAGAAAGATATGGAGACATTGGAGAGGGTACAGAGGGGGTTTACCAGGATGTTGCCTGGTATGGTGGGAAGGTCTTATGAGGAGAAGCTGAGGGATTTGAGGTTGTTTTCATTAGAAAGAAGGCGGCTAAGAGGAGACCTTATTGAAACATACAAGATGATTAGAGGTTTAGATAGAGTGGACAGTGATAGCCTTTTTCCTCGGATGAAGAAAGCTAGCACAAGGGGACATAGCTTTAAATTAAGGGGTGGTAGTTATAGGAGAGATGTCAGAGGTATGTTCTTTACCCAGAGGGTGGTAAGGGTATGGAATGCCTTGCCTGCTGCACTTGTAGATGCGCCAAGTTTGGGGGCGTTTAAGAGATCTGTGGATAGGTTTATGGATGAAAAGGGAATGGTTTAGGTTAGAGGGTCATTGCTTTTTCTTAATTGGCTGGCGCAACATCGAGGGCTGAAGGGCCTGTTCTGCGCTGTAATGTTCTATGTTCTAGAGGAGATCTAATAGAGGTGTACAAGATTATGAGGGGTATAGATAGAGTAAACAGGGTTAAGCTCTTTCATAGGATAGACTCTAATAGCACGAGGGGTCACGGGGTCACGGGCTCAGGGGATAAGGTATAATTTGGATGCTAGAGGGAGTTTTTTCACACAGAGGGTGGTGGGGGTATGGAATGCACTGCCAAGTAATGTGGCGGAGGCAGGTACTCTGCAGTTATTTAAGAAATACTTAGATGGGCACATGAACAGAATGGGAATGGAGGGGTGTAGAAAACTGATTTAAAATAGGGATCATGAGCCTTGGGAGTCCCTGGGAAGTGTGTAAATAGATGATGATATTGATGTACTTGTTTTTATCCTACAGGTGCTTTGGTCCACCTTGTTGTCTAACAAGGGGCATACACGCGATGGGTCGTGAGAGGGCTGCTCTTGGATTTTTTTCGAGAGTATCCCAGTGCTTCACGTCGTTAGTGTACGCTTGACCTGGACCATTTGATGGGCAACACGACAGCTCAGTGACTATCGCTGTGCTGTGCAGATACATGGATTTGGGCCTGTGTCTGTGGGAGTTTGCGCATTCTCCCCGTGCTTGCGTGGGTTTTCTCTGGGTGCTCCGGTTTCCTCCCACATCCCAAAGATGTGCTCTTAGGCTAATTGGCAAAACAAATTCTCCCTAAATTATCTCAAATTTGGTTTTTAATCCATAGATCTATAAACATGGACAGGGATCGCAGGTAGAGGTGGGAACATCTGGGTGGCGGTGTGGGCTCGTTGGGCCGAAGGGCCTGTTTCCCGTGCTGTTTTGTTCTTTGTTCTCTTTGTACACACACTTCAAACCACCCTACCACCTGCCAATACACTGCTGTGACCTAGAAACCTTATCCATGACCTCACTATTCTCATCCTCCTGTACATTGGAGCTACAATTCAGGTTCCCATTCCCCCTCTGAATCAATTTAAACCTCCCCAGAATAGCAATAGCAAATTTCCCCCCCAAGATATTAGTTCCCCTCTGGTTCAAGTGCAGACCATCCCTCTTGTAGAGATCCCACCTACCCCAGAATGAACCCCAATTTCCAAGTATCTGAACCCTTCCCTCCTGCACCATCCCTTTAGCCACGAGTTCAAATGTTCTCTCTCTCTATTCTTCTTCATGCTATCCTGTGACACAGGTAACAAACCAGAGATAACCACTCTGTTTGTTTTAGCCCTAAGTTTCCACCCTAACTCCCTGAATTTCTGTTTCTATCCCCATGCCTTTTCTTACCTTTATCATGGGTACCTACATGAACCACGACTTGGGGCTGGTTCTCCTCCCCCTTAAGGTTCTTGAACACTCGATTGAGACATCATGGACCCTGGCACCTGGGAGGCAACATACCAACTGCAAGTCTCGCTCGTTCCCACAGACTCTCCAATCTGTCCCCTTAACTATGGAATCCCCAATCACTAATCCTGTTCTTTTCTTCACCCTTCCCACCTGAGCATCAAGGACAGGCTCTACTCCCGGGACCTGTACCCCATGGCTTATCCCTATTGAGTCTTCCTCCCCAACAGCATCCAAAACAGAGTACTTGTTTTGGAGAGGAACAGCCTCGGGGGCTTGCTGCTCTGACTGCTTCTTACCCTTTCTAGCAGTCACCCACGTATCACTTATAGGAGTAACTATCTCCCTGTAACTTTTATCAATAGCTGCCTCTGCTTCCCAAATGATCCTTAGTTCCTCCAGTTCTAACTCCAGGTCCATAACACGGTCCTCAAGGAGCTGCAATTGGATGCACTTCTTGCAGGTAATAGTGTTATAGTGCACTAGTATGTGTTATTGTGTCTTATAGTGCACTAGTGTGTGTTATTGTGTCTTATAGTGCACTAGTGTGTGTTATTGTGTGTTACAGTGCACTAGTGTGTGTTATTGTGTGTTACAGTGCACTAGTGTGTGTTATTGTGTCTTACAGTGCACTAGTGTGTGTTACTGTGTGTTACAGTGCACTGGTATGTGTTATTGTGTGTTACAGTGCACTAGTATATGTTATTGTGTATTACAGTGCACTAGTGTGTGTTATTGTGTCTGACAGTGCACTAGTATGTGTTATTGTGTGTTACAGTGCACTAGTGTGTGTTATTGTGTCTGACAGTGCACTAGTGTGTGTTATTGTGTGTTACAGTGCACTAGTGTGTGTTATTCTGTGTCACAGTGCACTAGTGTGTGTTATTGTGTCTGACAGTGCACTAGTGTGTGTTATTGTGTGTTACAGTGCACTAGTGTGTTATTGTGTGTTACAGTGCACTAGTGTGTGTTATTGTGTCTTACAGTGCACTAGTGTGTGTTATTGTGTGTTACAGTGCACTAATGTGTGTTATTGTGTATTACAGTGAACTAGTGTGTGTTATTGTGTGTTACAGTGCACTAGTGTGTGTGTTATTGTATGTTACAGCGCACTAGTATGTGTTATTGTGTGTTACAGTGCACTACTGTGTGTTATTCTGTGTTACAGTGCACTGGTGTGTGTTATTGTGTCTTACAGTGCACTAGTATGTGTTATTGTGTGTTACAGTGCACTAGTATGTGTTATTGTGTGTTACAGTGCACTAATGTGTGTTATTGTGTATTACAGTGAACTAGTGTGTGTTATTGTGTGTTACAGTGCACTAGTGTGTGTGTTATTGTATGTTACAGTGCACTAGTATGTGTTATTGTGTGTTACAGTGCACTAGTGTGTGTTATTGTGTATTACAGTGAACTAGTGTGTGTTATTGTGTGTCACAGTGCACTAGTATGTGTTATTCTGTGTTACAGTGCACTAGTGTGTGTTATTGTGAGTCACAGTGCACTAGTGTGTGTTATTGTGTGTTACAGTGCACTAGTGTGTGTTATTGTGTGTTACAGTGCACTAGTGTGTTTACTGTGTGTTACAGTGAACTAGTGTGTGTTATTTGGTGTTATAGTGCACTACTGTGCGTTATTGTGTGTTACAGTGCACTAGTGTGTTATTGTGTGTTACAGTGCACTAGTGTGTGTTATTGTGTGTTACAGTGCATTAGTGTGTGTTATTGTGTGTTACAGTGCACTAGTGTGTGTTATTGTGTGTTACAGTGCACTAGTGTGTGTTATTGTGTGTTACAGTGCACTAGTGTGTGTTATTGTGTGTTACAGTGCACTAGTGTGTTATTGTGTTGTGTGTTACAGTGCACTAGTGTGTGTTATTGTGTGTTACAGTGCACTAGTGTGTTATTGTGTATTGTGTGTTACAGTGCACTAGTGTGTGTTATTGTGTGTCACAATGAACTAGTGTGTGTTATTGTGTGTTACAGTGCACTAGTATGTGTTATTGTGTGTTACAGTGAACTAGTGTGTTATTGTGTATTGTGTGTTACAGTGCACTAGTGTGTGTTATTGTGTGTCACAATGAACTAGTGTGTGTTATTGTGTGTTACAGTGCACTAGTATGTGTTATTGTGTGTTACAGTGAACTAGTGTGTGTTATTGTGTGTTACAGTGCACTAGTGTGTGTTATTGTGAGTTACAGTGCACTAGTGTGTGTTATTGTGTCACAGTGCACTAGTGTGTGTTATTGTGTGTTACAGTGCACTAGCATGTGTTATTGTGTGTTACAGTGCACTAGTATGTGTTATTGTGTGTTACAGTGCACTAGTGTGTGTTATTGTGTGTCACAGTGCACTGGCGTGTGTTATTGTGTGTTACAGTGCACTGGCATGTGTTATTGTGTGTTACAGTGCACTAGTGTGTGTTATTGTGTGTTACAGTGCACTAGTGTGTTATCGTGTATTGTGTGTTACAGTGCAGTAGTGTGTGTTACTGTGTGTTACAGTGCAGTAGTGTGTTTTTGTGTATTGTGTGTTACAGTGCTACAGTGTGCATTGTGTGTTATTGTGGTAGAGGTGAACTCGCTGGGGTCTTTTAAGAGACTTCTGGATGAGTACATGGGATTTAATGGGATTGGGAGTTACAGATAGTTCTATGGCCTGGTGGGTATTGATATGATCGGCACAACCTGTGGGCCGAAGGGCCAGTTTGTGCTGTAGTGTTCTATGTTCTATTATGTGTAATGTAGTACCAGCACGTGTTATTATATGTTGTAATGTACTAGTGTGTGTTACGATGTGATATAGCGTACTTATGTTTGTTATTGTGTGTCTGCCGCCATTCTTCCTGGGATCAGTATGATGAAGTGGGGTCTGCTGCTACTTTGCCTGGGATCAATGAAGGGGAAGGGTGGTCTGCTGCCATTCTGCCTGAGATCATCCAGGGTGAACGGGGGTTTGCTGCCACTCTGCTTGGAATCAGTGAGGGGTAGGGCAGGGGTCCGCTGCTACTCTGTCTGGGATCAGTGAGGGTGAACGGGGGTCCACTGCTTCTCTACCTGGGATCAGTGAGGGTGAACGGGGGTCCGCTGCTACTCTGTCTGGGATCAGTGAGGGTGAACTGGGGTCCGCTGCTACTCTGTCTGGGATCAGTGAGGGTGAACGATGGTCCGCTGCTACTCTGCCTGGGATCAGTGAGGGTGAACGATGGTCCGCTGCTACTCTGCCTGGGATCAGTGAGGGTGAAATGGGGGTCCGCTGCTTCTCTACTCTGGGATCAGTGAGGGTGAACGGGGGTCCGCTGCTACTCTGTCTGGGATCAGTGAGGGTGAACGGGGGTCCGCTGCTACTCTGTCTGGGATCAGTGAGGGTGAACGGGGGTCCGCTGCTACTCTGCCTGGGATCAGTGAGGGTGAACGGGGGTCCGCTGCTACTCTACCTGGGATCAGTGAGGGTGAACGGGGGTCCACTGCTACTCTGTCTGGGATCAGTGAGGGTGAACGGGGCTCCGCTGCTACTCTACCTGGGATCAGTGAGGGTGAACGGGGGTCCACTGCTACTCTGTCTGGGATCAGTGAGGGTGTACGGGGGTCCGCTGCTACTCTGTCTGGGATCAGTGAGGGTGTACGGGGGTCCGCCTCTTCTCTACCTGGGATCAGTGGGGGTGTACGGGGGTCCGCTGCTACTCTGTCTGGGATCAGTGAGGGTGAACGGGGGTCCGCCTCTACTCTACCTGGGATCAGTGAGGGTGAACGGGGGTCCGCTGCTACTATGTCTGGATCAGTGAGGGTGTCGGGGGTCCGCTGCTACTCTGTCTGGGATCAGTGAGGGTGAACGGGGGTCCGCTGCTACTCTACCTGGGATCAGTGAGGGTGTGAACGGGGGTCCGCTGCTACTCTGTCTGGGATCAGTACTGAGGCGTGCCTCACCCCTTAACGGGGGTCCGCTGATACTCTGTCTGGGATCAGTGAGGGTGAAGGGGGGGGGGGGGGGTGCTGCTACTCTACCTGAGATTGAGGAAGAGGGTCGGTGGTTGGTAGGAGGGGGATAGGCCCACAATTGGTTGGGATGGTGGAGGAGGTGGGATGATAAGGAGGTCAGTAATATTGTGTGGGTGGGACAGTGTCTGTGGGAGCCTGGGAAAGGTATTATCCAGCCCACGAGCAATGTGGCAGGGGAGCCACATTCTATGATTATTTTTTCTGCACACGGGCAGTTGAAGGCTGCGATTGGAGCTGCAGGATTTCGGGCGTGTTAAACTTCATCCATGGGCTTCTGCAGCACAATCTGGAATTGCCGATATCTTTTCAGGCAGAGTGCATGTAGTGTCTCCTGAGAACGTGTCTACAGATCTGAAACATTCCCAGTTTCAAGTCCGCCCAGGACTTTGAATCAAAATAGTAAAATAGGGCCTGTACAGTCAAAGAGAAGGAAAAGCCTTTGGCCCATTGAGTACTGACAATAACTACAATAAAGGTGCGCTAACCCCATTTTCCTGCACTCCTTCCATCTCCTTGGATGTTTGACATTTCAATGGCTCATCCAAATGTTTTTAAAGGTTGTATTGTTTCCCTCCTCCTCTATCCTCCTAGGCCAGGCATTCCAGATTCCCATCACCCTGTGGGTGAAAAGAGTTTTCTCAAATTACCCCTCCCCCCAACCCAAATACGATGGTCTCTCATGAATGACCCCTCACCCAAGAGGAACAGCTGCTCCATACACACTCTCTCTACAATCTTCCACATTGAGTCTTGTTCACCCTCAGCCTCCTCTGCTCTTACTTTGCAGTCTTCACAAGACATGAATAATGCAACAAAATTCTGAGAGAAAGATGTTTTAGTGAGAAGCTGAAGGAAATCAGCATTAGAGAAATGGTTTTGGGGAAATTGATGGGATTGAGGGTGGATAGATCTCCAGGTCCTGATAATCTTCATCCCAGAGTAATTTAAGGAAGTAGTCCTAAAAATAGTAAACGATTGGTGGTTATTTTCCAAAATTCTTTGGACTCTGGAACAGTTCCTACAGATTGGAGGACAGCTAACATAAGCCCGCTATTCAAAAAGGGAGCTAGAGAGAAAACAAGGAACTATAGACCAGTGAGGCTAACGTCAATACTGGGGAAGTTACTGGAGTTCATTATCAAGGATTTCATAACTCACATTTGGAAGACAGTGGGATAATCAGACAAAGTCAACATGGATTTACACAAGGGAAATCATGTTTGATGAATTTATTGGAATATTTTGAGGATGTAACTGGTAGAACTAACCAAGGAGAACCAGTGGATGTGATTTATTTAGACTTTCAGAAGGCTTTTGATAAGGTCTCAGATAACAGACTCTACATAAAATTAAAGCACATAGGATTGCAGGTAATCTCTTGAAATGGATAGAAAGCTGGTTAGCAAATAGGAAGCAAAGAGTTGGCACAAATGGGTCTTTTTCTGATTGACTGTCAGTGACTAGTGGGGTTCTGCAGCTGTTCACATTATATATTAATGATCTGGAATAGGGAACTGAATGTATTAACCCAAATTTACAGATGATACACAGTTGGGTGGGAGGGTGAGCTGTGAGAAAGATGCAGAGATGCTTCAGTGTGATTTGGACAGGCTGAGTGTGTGGGTATCTGCATGGCAGATATAGTATAATGTATATAAATGTGAGGTTATCCACTTTGGTAGCAATAATAGGAAGACAGATTATTACTTGAATGAGTATAAATTGAGAGAGATGGATACTCAGCAAAATCTTAGGGCATAGGTTGGACTTCGAAGGTGCAGGGACTGGGAACATCTGAAATGTGGAGCTTATTCAAGGAGCAGCTACTGCGAGTCCTTGATAAGTATGTCCCTGTCAGGCAAGGAGGAAATGGTCGAGTAAGGGAACCATGGTGTACGAAAAAAGTTAATTCGCTGGTTAAAAGGAAAAAGGAGGCTTATGTCAGGATGAGGCTTGAAGGCTCAGTTAGTGCAATGGAAAGCTATAGATTAGCCAGGAGGGAGCTAAAGAGTGAGTTGAGAAGAGCTAAAAGAGGACACGAGAAGACTTTGGCTGATAGGATCAAGGAGAATCCTAAAGCTTTCTTTAGATATGTTAAGAATAGAAGATTGGTTAGGACAAGATTAGGGCCAGTCACAGACAGCAGTGGGGAGTTGTGCGTGGAGCCTGAAGAGATTGGAGAGGCACTGAATAAATATTTCTCTTCGGTATTCACGCAGGGAGATGTAAATGTAGTTGTGGAGGACACTGGGATACTGGAAACTATTGAAGTAGATAAGGAGGATGTGCTAGATATTCTTGAGGGTTTGAAGTTAAATAAGTCCCCTGGGCCGGACAGGATTTACCCTAGGATTCTCTGGGAGGCAAGACAGGCGATTGCAGAGCCTCTGGCTCTGATCTTCAGGTCATCGTTGGCTACAGGTATAGTGCCGGAAGACTGGAGGATAGTGAATGTGGTCCCGTTGTTCAAGAAGGGGAATAGAGACTTTCCTGGGAATTATAGACCGGTGAGTCTTACTTCTGTTGTGGGCAAAGTATTGAAAAGAATTATTAGGGATAGGATTTATAGTTATTTAGAGAGAAATGAATTGATTGGGGATAGTCAGCATGGTTTTGTGAAAGGTAGGTCGTGCCTTACTAACCTCATTGAGTTTTTTGAAAAAGTGACCAAAGAGGTGAATGGGGGTAAGGCAGTTGATGTGGTATATATGGACTTTAGTAAGGCGTTCGATAAGGTGGCCCATGGAAGGCTTCTGCAGAAAATGCAGATGTATGGGATTGAGGGTGATTTATCTAATTGGATTAGGAATTGGCTAGCTGATAGAAGACAGAGGGTGATGGTTGATGGAAATTATTCATCATGGAGTTCGGTTACAAGTGGTGTACCTCAGGGATCTGTTTTGGGGCCCCTGCTGTATGTAATTTTTATAAATGATCTGGATAAGGGTATTGAAGGATGGATTAGTAAATTTGCAGATGACACCAAAGTCGGAGGAGTGGTAGATAGTGAAGAGGGGTGTTATAAATTGCAGAGAGACTTGGACAAGTTGCAGAGCTGGCCGAGAGGTGGAAAATGGAGTTTAATGCAGAAAAGTGTGAGATAATTCACTTTGGCAGGAGTAACAAATGTGTAGAGTATAGGGCTAATGGTAGGACTCTTAATAGTGTTGATGAACAGAGGGATCTTGGTGTATGTGTGCATAGATCCCTGAAAGTTGGCAATCAAGTCGATAAGGTTGTTAAGAAGGCATACGGAGTCTTAGCTTTTATTAGTAGGGGGATTGAATTTCGGAGCCGCAACGTCATGTTGCAACTGTACAAAACTCCAGTGCACTTGGAGTATTGTGTACAGTTCTGGTGCCCGCATTATAAGAAAGATGTAGAGGCATTGGAGACGGTACAGAGGACGTTTACCAGGATGTTGCCTGGTATGGAAGGCAGGTCTTATGAAGAGAGGCTGAGGGATTTGAAGTTGTTTTCATTAGAAAGAAGGCGGCTAAGAGGAGACCTTATTGAAACATACAAGATGATTAGAGGTTTAGATAGGGTGGACGGTGATAGCCTTTTTCCTAGGATGGAGAAAGCTAGCACGAGGGGACATAGCTTTAAATTAAGGGGGGGTAGTTATAGGACGGATGTCAGAGGGAGGTTCTTTACCCAGAGGGTGGTAAGGGTATGGAATGCCCTGCCTGCGGCAGTTGTAGATGCGCCAAGTTTGGTGGCGTTTAAGAGGTTAGTAGATAAGTTTATGGATGAAAAGGGAATGGTTTAGGTTAGAGGTCATTGCTTTTTCTTAATTGGTCGGCGCAACATCGAAGGCCGAAGGGCCTGTTCTGCACTGTAATGTTCTATGTTCTATGAATCAGTCACTGAAAGTAAGTGCACAGAGACAGCAAGCAGTAAAGAGGAAAAATGGTATGTTGGCATTCACATTGAGAGGATTTGAGTATAGTGATAGGAATGTTTTGCTGCAATTAGATAGGGCGCTGGTGAGAACAAACAAAGAACAGTATAGCACAAGAAGAGGCCTCTGATCACTTTTAGAACATAGAACATTACAGCTCAGAACAGGCCCTTTGGCCCTCGATGTTGCGCCGACCAATTCAGAAAAATCAATGACCCTCTAACCTAAACCATTCCCTTTTCATCCATAAACTTATCTACTAACCTCTTAAACGCCACCAAACTTGACACATCTATAACTGCAGCAGGCAGGGCAGTCCATACCCTTACCACCTCTGGGTAAAGAACCTACCTCTCACATCTGTCCTATAACTACCACCCCTTAATTTAAAGCTATGTCCCTTCATGCTAGCTTTCTCCATCCGAGGAAAAAGACTATCACTGTCCACTCTATATAAACCTCTGATCTTCTTGTATGTTTCAATAAGGTCTCCTCTTAGCCGCCTTCATCCTATTGAAGGATGGATTAGTAAATTTGCAGATGACACTAAAGTCGCTGGAGTGGTAGATAGTGAAGAGGGGAGTTATAGTTTGCAGAGGGACTTGGACAAGTTGCAGAGCTGGGCCGAGAGGTGGCAAATGGAGTTTAATGTGGAAAAGTGTGAGGTAATGCACTATGGCAGAAATAATAAATGTGTAGAGTATAGGGCTAATTGTAGGATTCTTAGTAGTCTTGATGAACAGAGGGATCTTGGTGTGTATGTGCATAGATCCCTGAAAGTAGGCAGTCAGGTCGAGAAGGTTGTTAGGAAGGCATATGGAGTCTTGGCTTTTATGGTAGAGGGATTGAATTTCGGAGCCGCAACGTCATGTTGCAACTGTACAAAACTCTAGTGGGCCGCACTGGAGTATTGTGTGCAGTTCTGGTCCCCACATTATAAGAAAGATGTGGAGGCATTGGAGAGGGTACAGAGGAGGTTTACCAGGATGTTGCCTGGTATGGAGGCAGTCTTATGAGGAGAGGCGAGGGATTGAGGTTGTTTCGTTAGAAAGGAGGAGGCTAAGAGGGAACTGATCGAAACATATAAGATGATTAGAGGGTTTAGATAGGGTGGACAGTGATAGCCTTTTTCCTAGGATGGAAAAAGCTAGCACGAGGGGACACAGCTTTAAATTAAGGGGGTAAATAGTTATAGGAAGGATATCAGAGGCAGGTTCTTTACCCAAAGGGTGGTTCGGGAGTGAATGCCCTGCCATGCAGCAGTTGTAGATGCGCCAAGTTTGGTGGCGTTAAGAGGTTAGTTGATAAGTATATGGAAGAGAAGGGAATGTTTAGTTTGGAGGGGCATGCTTTATATTGGTCGGCCAACATCGCAAGGCCGAAGCGGACCTTCTGTTCCAGCATAATAGCTGTAATGTCTATGTACTTCTATTCTAACCGAAAACAACCTCAATACCTCAGCCCTAATCCGCATTAAGACCTGCCCTCCATCAACCAGGCAACATCCTGAGTAACACTCCTCTGCACCCTCTCCAACGCCTCCACATCTTTCTATAATGGGGGGACCAGAACTGTACACAATACTCCAAGTGTAGGCCGCACCAGAGTTTCCCTACAGTTGCCAAAACATGACATTGTGGCTGCCAAAATTCAATTCCCTACCAAATAAAAGCCAAGATCTCCGTATGCCTTCTTAAAAACCTTAATTGACTTGATGCCAACTTTCAGAGGAATCTATGCACATATACAGCAAAGCATTACCTCGTTCAAAGCCTTCAAGCCCTCATCCGACATAAGCCCTCCTCTTTTCCTTTTAACCAGCGAATTAAGTTTTTAGCTACACCACCGGTTCCCTAACCTGCTCTGAAAGGGACAATACTTATCAAGACTCGCCGTAGCGAGCCCTCCCTTGATAAAGCTCCACATTTCAGATGTCCAGTCCCGGTAGGTTCCATAGTCCAACTATGCACCATCACTAATTCTCCCTAATGCGACTCAATAATGTACCATTTACCCCCAGCTATAACTACTGTCCCCAGAGTTCATGCCTATCTCTTTCCATCACATAAGGTGAACTGTAACCAGAATTGTGCCGTCACTATCACCAAATATATCCCAGATAAGTCTTAAACGTGACTAACCCTATTGGCTAACCACCTCAACTTGCAATGCACTCCAGCCTCCCATTACCCCTCCTGTCGTAAAAATCTCCCCATCACTGCTACTCAACCTTTCTCCCCTTAACTTTGAATTGGTGCCCCTTTGATTATCATTTCTGGCCTGAGAAAAAGTTTTTTCCTATGTTCACCTTACCTATCGTCCCTCATAATTTTATCAAACTTCTATAGCGGCTGCCCTCAGCCCTCCGTAAAGTTTCCCAGGCGAGAACAATCCCCAGTACGCAATCTACTTCTCATTGCCTAAATACTTCCACACACCAGCCAACATCCTGGTAAACTTTTCTGTTTATTCCCCTCCAAAATCACCACGTCCTTCCCTTTAGCGCTGATGCACCAAATTGACGACAGAATTCCAATGGAGGCCGATAAGAATGTTTATTTAAACTAAAGCCACACCGGAATATCGTGTGTGGCTTTCTGGTCTCCTTAATCTGAGAAAGAATGTCCTCGCTATCGAGGGAGTGCCAGCAAAGTTTACCTGGCTGATTCTGAAATGGCAAGGTCTGTCGTATAAGGACGAGATTAGTAAGGTTAGGATTATATTCACAAAACAGGAGTTAGAAGAGTGATGAGGGGATACTCATTCAAAAAACTTACAAAAATTAACAGGGTAGACAGGCGTAGGATTCTAGAAAGAATATTCCCGATGGTGGGGGAGTCCAGAACCTATAAGGGTCAGAGTTTGAGGATAAGGGGGTAAACCTTTTAAAATTCGAGGTGGCGGAGCAATTTCTTCACCCAGAGAGTGATGCAACGTGTGGAATTCACTCCCACAGAAAGTAGTTGAGGCCCAAACATGTGTTCTGATTTTCAAGACGAAATGATATATAGCTCTTGGGGCTAACGGCAGATCAAGAGAACGAGCAGAAGGGAGAGGATCAGGATTATCGAATGTGATGATCAGCCCGTGAATCAAAATGAATGGGGAAATGGCGGAGCAGGCTCGAAGGCTGATATGCCTATTTCTGACCCTCTAACTTTATCCTATGTTTCTGAGGATCCTGAACTAAGGCTGAGGTCTTTACCTTTCAGCCCATCACCTAGGCATTGATCTATACTGCCGAGACATGTCACTGGGTGATTTGATCTTTAGCCTGCACTACGGAAAGGTGCTCGCATGAGGGGTCGGAGGGGGCTGGTGGGGAGAGCTATGCGAACTCGGCCCTAGGCCACTCCAGGCTCAGAACATCCTGTTTCATTCAATTTATAACTCGCGAACAAAGAACAAGAAACAAAACAGCACGAGGCAAACAGGCCCTTCGCCCAACGAGACCCGTGCCGCCACCCTGATGTTCCCACCTCTACCCGTGATCCCTGTCTATGTTATAGATCTATGGATTAAAAAACAAATTTGAGACAATTTAGGGAGAATTTGTTTTGCAATTAGCTAAGAGCACATCTTTGGATGTGGGAGGAACCGGAGCACCCGGCAAACCCACGCAAGCACGGGGAAAATGCGCAAACTCCCACAGACACAGGCCCAAATCCATGTATCTGCACAGCACAGCGATAGTCACTGAGCTGTCGTGTTGCCCATCAAATGGTCCAGGTCAGCGTACACTACGATTGAAGCACTAGGCATACTCTCGAAAAAATCCAAGAGCCAGTCCTCTCACGACCATCGCGTGTAGCCCCTGTTAGACAACAAGGTGGACCAAAGCACCTGTAGGATAAAAACAAGTACATCAATATCATCATCTATTACACACTTCCCAGGGACTCCCAAGGCTCATGATCCCTATTTTAAATCAGTTTCTATACCCCTCCATTCCCATTTGTTCATGGCCCATCTAAGTATTTCTTAAATAACTCCAAAGGCCTGCCTCCAACCACTATTACTTGGCAGCACATAGCCATACCCCCACCATCCTCTGTGTTGAAAAAAACTCCTCTAGCATCCAAATTATACCCCCCCCTCACCCTAAGCCCGTGACGCCCTCGGTGCTATTGAGTCCATCCTAGGAAAAAGCTTAACCCTGTTTACCCTATCTATACCCCTCATAATCTTGCTACATCTCTATCAGATCTAGTCAAGTCTACGTCTTTCTAAGAAAACAGTCCAATTTGCCTAAACCTCTCCTCGTAACTCAGCCTTCCATAGCTGGGCAGTCGGCATCCTGGTAAACTCCCTCTGCACTCTCTCCAGAGTCACCACAAGTTTACTCACAAATACATTATCAGCAACAAGTACGAGCATCCAGGTATCTCATTTCCTGTCATCACAATTCTTCTCTCACCTGCAAAAAGAAGAAATTCAATCAAGTTTGAGGCGAATGATTTTAGGTTTTAATGGGAAAGAGCCAATTCCACAGACAAGTGCGAGAAGTTAGGCCCAGTGGATAATATCAAATAATCTAGAGCCAGGATAATAATGTGGGAGCTAGAGTTCAAATCTCATTCAATTTAATTCATCAAAATAGATGCCAATATAAAAAACATTGGCGGAATGTGCCAGCTGTTGATGCGATGAAATCTTCCAGTCTACGCCATTGGTCCATCCAATCCTGCATTACTCGGACAGCAATGGCGGCGGATTCAATAGGAAACCCATTTGTAATTATAGTGATTAGCGAAGATCCAGCACCAGCCAATGGCGGCCACCGCGCTGATCCCTAGCACCCAGCCATGGCAGGCACCTCTGCTAGATCCCCAGCCACCAGACAATGGAGGCCACCTCTGCCTGGATCCCTAAGAAAACCACCAGCCAATGGCAGACCACCTCCCCTCATTCCCAGACCAGCCAATAGCAGAACCACCTCCGCATGATCCCAGCACGCGCCAATGGCAGACCATCCTCGCTGATCCAATCACCAGCCAATCGGCAGACCACCTCTGCTGATCCCAGCACCAGCCCAATGGCAGACCACCCTATGCTGATCCCAGCACCAGCCAATGGGCAGACCACCTCCGCTAGATCCCAGCACCAGCAATGGCAGACCACCTCTGCTGATTCCCAGCCACCAGCCAATGCGAACACCTACGCTGATCCCAGCCCACCAGCCAATGGCAGGCCCCACCTCTGATGCCATGTTGTCTACCCTCCACAGGTCTCCAAAATCATTAAAAAAATAAAATCCACAAAACATTAAGCTGATTATCATAAATATCAATATTGTGGACATGTCGCTGCAGACTAGTATCATTGTACAAGGACTGTTCATGGGGTCTCTTATTTTTCAGTTCCTCTACCTCAGTCATTAAGCCCGAAACGAATCATGTGAACATATTGAAAAATACTCACCAGAATCCACCACCAATCAGCATGTTTGGTCTGTCCATGTATACTTTCTGTCCCATGTCACAATCTCACGAGTGAGAGCCCCTCGCACAGTTTCCCATCTCCCTCACCAGGTAAGATGAGAACCCCGAGGCCTCGCTCTCCATTACCCTCCGACTCCCCAGAGACAGCTCCCTTGCAGCGTCCCATTCTCGGCACTCCCTGCAGTGTCAGTAATTTACTGATCTCAACCCAAGGTGGCTTCCCCAACCTGGTTCCTGAACTCTAGCGTCAGCACCAATTCTCTTGAAGTGCTAATACCATCCATTAGTTAAACAGACGCTACCTCCTCCTCCTGTTCTCAATTTTCCTGCACCAAGTGTCACACACACTTGAATATCCAGGTCCTAATCTTTATATGCCATTTTGAATCATGTCTACTGTAATAGCTATCAGACGTATACTTATCTATCTAATCTTTATCAGAAATTCCTTGTACTATTCCGAAGCTTAAGATGAGAAACAACCGGAACCATTCCAGAATCTCACGAAACAGACTCAGTCCCTTCTGCTGTGGTTGATGTTAAAAAAAGCAAAGCGTGCCTCCCTCTCCACCATACCCTCCCAACCTTCCCTCACCCTCCAATTCCCTCAGCCTCAGAAACTCAGCACATCTGATTTAACAACATCTGCAATTAAAACATCTAAGGAACTGCGCGACATTCCCAACTATCAACAATGCCCTAAATAAAATCTATCTGCTTCAATGATGTCCTTCAGGGTAGAGGCGAAATAAAGAACAAAGAACGCTACCAGCAAAGGAAACAGGCTCTTTTGCCCTCCAAGCCTGATGATGCTCAATTGGTCAACTAGACTATTCTTATGTATCCCTCCATTCCAGTATGTTCAGGTGATTATATAGATAAGTGTTAAACAATCCTCAGAGCGTCACTCCCAACACCCTGCACTCCCGCCCCCACCCACCCTCTGTGTAAAATACATACTCTACTGATTATATGAGTTGTACCTTGCCCATCTCACATTGGCCTCGTGACCCCTCCGCGCTTTGTCACCTAAGACCTAGGCGAAAAAGCTTCCCACGTTCATCCTATACCTATACCCTTCATAATTTTATAACATCTCGATTAGGTTAGTATTCTCTGTCTTCCAGGCGAGAACAACCCCAGTTTATCCAACTAATCATCAGAGCCCCTCTATAACCAGGCAATATCCTAGTCAACCTTATCTGCACTACTCTATAAAGCCTCCATGTCCTTTTGGTGTGCAGTGACCAGAAGCGAGACAAGAGTGGGTAGATGTTGGTTTACATGCGATTAGAGAGCAAGGAGTTTGATAAGGTTCCCCATGCAAGACTTCTTGAGAAGGCTGAAGCTGGCATGAGATCCAAGAGGCTTTGGCCTTGTGGATCCAGAAATCCGGCCTTGTCAGTGCAGAAGGCAAGAGGATGGTTGTGAGATAGGCTTCTTTTTCTGCCAGGGAGCGTCGCGTAACCAGTGGAGTGCCCCAGGGAGTCTGTTCTAGGACCCTGCTGTTTGTCATTTTCATAACATGACCTGGCATGAGGGGAAGCTTAGAGGGGATGGGTAGTAAGTTAGCCCGAATCGATACGAAGGTTGCGGGTGTGTATGGATGGCTCTGGAGCGGATGTCAGAAGTTTCAGCGGCCGGACATAGACAGATGCCAAGATCTAGGCGGAGGAAGTGCGCAGAGGACTTTCAACGCGGATAAATTTTGTGGTGTTCCATTTTGGACAGGAGCAATGGGATGAAGGCAGTATAATATCAAGGGTAGCGCGTCTAGTAGTATTGACGCGACCAGGAGGATCTTGGGGATCAGCGTGCCATAGCGACTCTTAAATCTAGGCCCTCCTCACAGGGTCGGAAGATGTGCGTCAAGATGTGGTTACTGACGCCTTCATAATTAAGGGATTGAGTTAGGAGAGTGCAACCCTGCAACTTTATAAGCATCTTGTCAGACCCCACCCCTTGCGAGTCACTGTGTGCAGTTCTGGTCGCTCGTCGCCTCACTATACAAAGCGATGTGAGACGCTATAGAGAGGAGTGCAGAGAGAGAGATTTTACGAAGGATGTAGCCTAGAGATTGGCGAGACATACTTATCGCAGAATAGCATTCGAGGGAGCTAGATCTCTTCTCCCTGGAGAGAGGAAGATGCAGAGCGGTGACCTGATTTAGAGGTTTAGAAAATGTTGAGTGGCAATTGATAGGGTGCTGATCCAGAGACTATTTTCCCCGAGCTGACATGGTCACTACGCAGAGGAAATGGTAGAGGTGTTGACAAAGGGTGAAACAGGCCACCTTTGGCCCAACTGAGCCACACGCCACCACACCCGATGTTCCCACCTCTACACGTGATCCTGTCCATGTTCATTAGCATCTATGCGATTAAAATAGCCAAATTTGAGACAATTCTAGGGAGAATTTGTTTTGCCAATTGTGTGGAGGAAACCGGAGCTCCGGAGGAAAACGCCAACGCAAGCACGGGCGAGAATGAGCAAACTACCTACAGACACAGCCCAAATCCATGTATCTGCACAGCACAGCGATAGTCACTGAGCTGTCGTGCTTGCCCCATCTAAATGGTCCAGGTCAGCGTCACACTAACGACATGAAGCCACTAGGATAATACTTGAAAAAGATCCAAGAAGACATCCCTCTCACGATGCGCTGTATGCCCCTCGTTAGACAACAATGTGCGACCACAGCACCTGTAGCGATAAAAACAAGCACTGACATCAATATCGTCATTTATTTACACACATTCCCAGGGACTCCCAAGGCTCGTGATCCCTATTTTAAACAGTTTTCTATAGCACTCCAATCCCATTACTATTCCATGTGCCCATACTAAGTATTCCTTAAATAAATCCAGCAGTACCTGCCTCCACCACCTTACCTGGCAGCGTATTCTATACCCCCACCACCCTTGTGCTTCGAAAAAACTGCCTCTAGCATCCAAATTTTTATAATTACCCCACTCACCCTAATCCTGTTACCCCTCGTAGCTATTTGACTCCATCCTATGCGAAAAGCTTAACTCTTGCTTTAATCCTATCTATCCCCTTTTCATAAATCTTGAACTACACTCTATTACAAAGAACAAAGAACAAAACAGCACGGGAAACAGGCCATTTTTTAGCCCAACGAGCCCACGCCTGCTAACCCCGATGCTTCCCCATCTCTACCCACAATCCCGCTGTACCAGTTCTATAGATCTATGGATTAAAAAAGAAAATTTGAGACAGTTTAGGGAGAATTTGTTTTGCAATTAGCCTAAGAGCACATCTTTTGGATGTGGGAGGAAACCGGAGCACCCTGGAGAAAACCCAGGCAAGCACGGGGAGAATGCGCAAACTCCCACAGACACAGCCCAAATCCATGTATCTGCACAGCACAGCGATACTCACTGAGCTGTCGTGTTGCCCATCAGAAGGTCCAGGTCAAGCGTTACACTAACGACGTGAAGCACTAGGATACTCCAAAAAATCCCAAGAGCAGTCCTCTCACGACCCATCGCGTGTATGCCCCTGTTAGACAACAAGGTGGACCAAAGCACCTGTAGGATAAAAAAAATACATCAATATCATCATACTATTTACACACTTCCCAGGGACTCCAAGGCTCATGATCCTATTTTAAATCAGTTTTCTATACCCTTCCATTCCATCTGTTCATGTGCCCATCATAAGTATTTTAAATACTCCAGAGTACCTGCCTCCACCACTTTACTTGGCAGCGCATTCCATACCCCACCACCCTGTGTGAAAAAACTCCCTCTAGCATCCAAAATTATACCTTACCCCCTCACCCTAAGCCCGTGACCCCTTGTGCTATTTGAGTCCATCCTAGGAAAAAGCTTTTAACCTGTTACTCTATCAATCCCCTTCAAAATCTTGTACACCTCTATCAGATCTCCTCTAAGTCTACGTCTTTCTAAGGAAAACAGTCCCAATTTGCCTAATCTCTCCCTCATAACTCAGACCTTCCATACCAGCAGCATCCTGGTAAACCTCCTCTGCACTCTCTCCAGAGTCTCCAGTCCTTCCGGTAGTAAGGCGACAGAACTGGACGCAGTATTCCAAATGAGGTCTAATCAACGTTTTTATACAACTGCCAACATTAAAGGCCAGCTCTTGTACTCTTACAGATCCCCGTCTTACAGTCACAGACAGCAATGGGAAGTTGTGCGTGGAGCCTGAAGAGATTGGAGAGGCACTGAATAAATTTCTCTTCGGTATTCACGCAGGGTGATGTAAATGTAGTTATGAAGAACACTGAGGTACAGGGTTGCAAACTGGAAAGTATTGAAGTAGATAGGGAGGATGTGCTAGATATTCTTGAGGGTTTGAAGTTGGATAAGTCCCCTGGGCCGGACGGGATTTACCCTAGGATTCTTGGGAGGCAAGAGAGAGATTGCAGAGCCTCTGGCTCTGATCTTCAGGTCGTCGTTGGTTACGGGTGTGGTTCCGGAGGACTGGAGGATAGCGAATGTGGTCCCATGTTCAAGAAGGGGAAGAGAGACCTTCCAGGGAATTATAGGCCAGTGAGTCTTACTTCTGTTGTGGGCAAAGTATTGGAGAGAATTATTAGGGATAGGATTTATAGTTATTTAGAGAGAAATGAATTGATTGGGGATAGTCAGCATGGTTTTGTGAAGGGTAGGTCGTGCCTTACTAACCTCATTGAGTTTTTTGAAAAAAGGACCAAAGAGGTGGATGGGGGTAAGGCGGTTGATGTGGTATATATGGACTTTAGTAAGGCGTTGATAAGGTGGCCCATGGAAGACTTCTGCAGAAAATGCAGATGTATGGGATAGAGGGTGATTTAGCTAATTGGATTAGGAATTGGCTAGCAGATAGAAGACAGAGGGTGGTGGTTGATGGGAGATATTCATCGTGGAGTTCGGTGACAAGTGGTGTACCTCAGGGGTCTGTTTTGGGGCCCCTGCTGTTTGTAATTTTTATAAATGATCTGGATGAGGGTATTGAAGGATGGATTAGTAAATTTGCAGATGACACTAAAGTCGGTGGAGTGGTAGATAGTGAAGAGGGGTGTTATAGTTTGCAGAGAGACTTGGACAAGTTGCAGAGCTGGGCCGAGAGGTGGCAAATGGAGTTTAATGTGGAAAAGTGTGAGGTAATGCACTTTGGCAGGAAATAATAAATGTGTAGAGTATAGGGCTAATGGTAGGACTCTTAAGTGTTGATGAACAAAGGATCTTGGTGTATGTGCATAGATCCCTGAAAGTAGGCAGTCAAGTCGATAAAGTTGTTAAGAAGGCATATGGAGTCTTAGCTTTTTGGTAGGGGGATTGAATTTAGGACCGCAACATCATGTTGCAACTGTACAAAACTCTAGTGCGGCCGCACTTGGAGTATTGTGTGCAGTTCTGGTCCCCACATTATAAGAAAGATGTGGAGGCATGGAGAGGTACAGAGGAGGTTTACCAGGATGTTGCCTGGTATGGAGGGCAGGTCCTATGAAGAGAGGCTGAGGAATTTGAGGGTTGATAGAAAGGGCGGCTAAGAGGGGACCTATCGAAAACATATAAGATGATTAGAGGTTTAGATAGGGTGGACAGTGATAGCCTTTTTCCAGGATGGAGAAAGCTAGCACGAGGGACACAGCTTAAAATTAAGGGTGAAGTTATAGGACGGATATCAGAGGTAGGTTCTTTACCCAAAGAGTGATTAGGGAGTGGAATGCACTGCCTGCAGCAGTGTAGATGCGCCAAGTTTGGTGGCGTTTAAGAGGTTAATTGATAAGTATATGGAAAGAGAAGGGAATGGTTTAGTTTGGAGGGGCATTGCTTTTTATATTGGTCGGCACAACATCGAAGGCCGAAGGGCCTGTCTGTGCTGTAAAGTTCTATGTTCATGTGCCTATAAAGGCCAGCATACTATTGTTTCTTCACAACCTTTCCACCTTGCTCTGAACCTTCAGGACTTGTGCCACCTGAAGTCCAGGTCTGCGTTTGTAATACTCAGGAATGGTCTACACTTGATCATATCATGCTGTCCGGCAACATCCTTCTCCGAAATGCAAACCACCATTTCTCAGATGAATTCACATCTCCATCTGTCTGCCCAGTCTAGCACAACCAAGTGAACGACCTCGCACAATGCCTCTCACTATCCCAAGTCCTCCACTTGGTAAACCATGCATAACTTGGGAGCACTCCCTAACTCCCTCTCACCCATTTAAAATTACAAATGAAGATGCTTGGTACCAGTATCCGAGGCCCTGCCATACCACTAGTTACCGCAATACAGTACTCTGCTCAGTATTCAACAAGGAGACCAAAGCTGTAGGAAAAAAACACTTACTGAATAGCAAATCTAAAGATTGCAGTACGCTGGATTTTCAGAAATTCCCTGTGTTCATAGAACATAGAACATAGAACAATACAGCACAGAACAGGCCCTTCGGCCTTCGATGTTTGTGCCGACCAAAATAAAAAGCAATGCCCCTCCAAACTAAAACCATTCCCTTCTCTCCATATACTTATCCAACTAACCTCTTAAACGCCACCAAACTTGGCGCATCTACAACAGCTGCAGGCAGGGCATTCCACTCCCTAATCACTCTTTGAGTAAAGAACCTACCTCTGATATCCGTCCTATAACTCATACCCCTTAATTTAAAGCTGTGTCCCTCGTGCTAGCTTTCTCCATCCTAGGAAAAAGGCTATCACTGTCCACCTATCTAAACCTCTAATCATCTTATATGCTTCAATAAGATCCCCTCTTAGCCGCCTCCTTTCTAACGAAAACAACCTCAAATCCTCAGCCTCTCCTCATAGGACCTGCCCTCCATACCAGGCAACATCCTGGTAAACCTCCTCTGCACCCTCTCCAACGCCTCCACATCTTTCTTATAATGTGGGGACCAGAACTGTACACAATACTCCAAGTGTGGCCGCACCAGAGTTTTGTACAGTTGCAACATGACATTGTGGCTGCAAAATTCAATTCCCCTACCAATAAAAGCCAAGACTCCGTATGCCTTCTTAACAACCTTATTGACTTGATTGCCAACTTTCAGGGATCTATGCACATATACAGCAAGATACCTCTGTTCAAGCCTTCAAGCCTCATCCTGACATAAGCCTCCTTTTTCCTTTTAACCAGCGAATTAAGTTTTTTAGTACACCACGGTTCCCTAACCTGCCTGACAGGGACATACTTATCAAGGACTCGCAGTAGCTGCTCCTTGAATAAGCTCCACATTTCAGATGTTCCCAGTCCCTGTAGGTTCCTAGTCCAACCTATGCACCCTAATTCTCTCCTAATGGACTCATAATTACCATTTCCCCCAGCTATAACTACTGTCCCCAGGTTCATGCCTATCTCTTTCCATCACTAAGGTGAACGTAACCGAATTGTGGTCACTATCACCAAATATATCCAGATAAGTCTTAAACGTGACTAACATATTGGCCTCAACCACCTCACTTGGCAATGCACTCCAGCCTCCCATTACCCTCTGTGTAAAAAATTCTCCCCACTCACTGCTACTCAACCTTTCTCCCCTTACTTTGAATTTGTGCCCCCTTGTGATTATCATTTCTGTCCTGAGAAAAAGTTTTTCCATATGTTCACCTTACCTATGTCCCTCATAATTTTATCAACTTCTATTAGGGTGCCCTCAGCCTCCGTCTTTCCAGGGAGAACAATCCCAGTTTACTCAATCTCTTCTCATTGCTAATATCTTCCACACCAAGCCAACATCCTGGTAAACTTTTTCTGTATTCCCTCCAAAATCACCACGTCCTTCCCTTAGCGTGATGACCAAAATTGGACAGAATTCCAAATGTGGCCGAAAGAATGTTTTATTAAACTAAAGCCACACCTGGAATATCGTGTGTGGTTTTGGTCTCCTTATCTGAGAAAGAATGTCCTTGCTATCGAGGGAGTGCAGCAAAGTTTACCTGGCTGATTCTGAAATGGCAGGTCTGTCGTATAAGGAGAGATTAAGTAGGTTAGGATTATATTCACTGGAGTTTAGAAGAGTGAGAGGGGATCTCATTAAAAACTTACAAAAATCTAACAGGGTCAGACAGGGTAGATTCAGAAAGAATATTCCCGATGGTGGGGGAGTCCAGAACTAGGGGTCAGAGTTTGAGGATAAGGGGTAAACCTTTTAAAATTGAGGTGGGGAGAAATTTCTTCACCCAGAGAGTGATGAACGTGTGGAATTCACTCCCACAGAAAGTAGTTGAGGCCAAAACATTGTCTGATTTTCAAGACGAAATGAGATATAGCTCTTGGGGCTAACGGGATCAAGAGATACGAGGGAGGGAGAGATCAGGATATTGAATTTGATGATCAGCCGTGATCAAAATGAATGGCGGAGCAGGCTCGAAGGGCTGAATGGCCTATTTCTGCCTCTAATTTCTATGTTTCTGAGGATCCTGACACTAAGGCTGAGGTTTTACCTTTCAGCCCATCACTAGGATTGTCTATACTGCCGACAGTCACTGGGTGATTTGATCTTTTGCTGCATCTACAGGGACAGGTGCCAGCATGAGGGGGTCGGAGGGGGTGGTGGGGAGGCTATGGAAACTCGGCCTAGGCTCCAGGCTCAGACATCCTGTTCAATTTATCTGGAGAACAAAGAACAAAGAACAAAACAGCACGGGAAACAGGCCCTTCGGCCCAACGAGCCCGTGCCGCCACCCTGATGTTCCCACCTCTACCCGTGATCCCTGTCTATGTTTATAGATCCATGGATTAAAAAAACAAATTTGAGACAATTTCGGGAGAATTTGTTTTGCCAATTAGCCTAAGAGCACATCTTTGTGATGTGGGAGGAAACCGGAGCACCCGGAGAAAACCCACGCAAGCACGGGGAAAATGCGCAAACTCCTACAGACACAGGCCCAAATCCATGTATCTGCACAGCACAGCGATAGTCACTGAGCTGTCGTGTTGCCCATCAAATGGTCCAGGTCAAGCGTACACTAACGATATGAAGCACTAGGATACTCTCGAAAGAAATCCAAGAGCAGTCCTCTCACAACCCATCGCGTGTATACCGCCTGTTAGACAACAAGGTGGACCAAAGCACCTGTAGGATAAAAACAAGTACATCAATATCATCATCTATTTACACACTTCCCAGGGACTCCCAAGGCTCATGATCCCTATTTTAAATCAGTTTTCTATACCCCTCCATTCCCATTCTGTTCATGAGCCCATCTAAGTATTTCTTAAATAACTCCAGAGTACCTGCCTCCACCACTTTACTTGGCAGCACATTCCATACCCCCACCATCCTCTGTGTGAAAAAACTCCCTCTAGCATCCAAATTATACCTTACTCCCCTCACCCTAAGCCCGTGACCCCTCGTGCTATTTGAGTCCATCCTAGGAAAAAGCTTAACCCTGTTTACCCTATCTATAGCCCTCATAATCTTGTACACCTCTATCAGATCTACGTAAGTCTACGTCTTTCTAAGGAAAACAGTCCCAATTTGCCTAATCTCTCCTCGTAACTCAGACCTTCCATACCAGTCGGCATCCTGGTAAACCTCCTCTGCACTCTCTCCAGAGTCACCACAAGTTACTCACAAATACATTATCAGCAACAAGTACGAGCTCCAGGTATCTCATTTCTGTCATCACATTTCTTTTCACCTGAAAAAGAAGAAATCTCAATCAGTTTGAGGTGAATTGATTTTGGGTTTTAATTGGAAAGGAGCCAATTCCACAGCAAGTGGAGACAGTGGCCCAGTGATAATATCAAATAATCAGAAGCCAGGATAATACTGTGGGAGCAAGAGTTCAAATCTCATTTCAATTTAATTCATCAAAATAGATGCAATATAAAAACATTGGCCGGAATGTTCCAGCTGTTGATGTCGATGAAATCTTCCAGTCCTGCCATTGGTCCATCCCAATCCTGCATTACTCGGCAGCAATGGGGTGGATTCAATAGGAAACCCATTGATAATTATAGGATTGGAAGATCCCAGCACCAGCCAATGGCAGGCCACCTCCGCTGATCCCAGCACCAGCCAATGGCAGGCCACCTCTGCTGATCCCAGCACCAGCCAATGGCAGGCCACCTCTGCTGATCCCAGCACCAGCCAATGGCAGACCACCTCCGCTGATCCCAGCACCAGCCAATGGCAGACCACCTCCGCTGATCCCAGCACCCGCCAATGGCAGACCACCTCGCTGATCCCAGCACCAGCCAATGGCAGACCACCTCTGCTGATCCCAGCACCAGCCAATGGCAGACCACCTCTGCTGATCCCAGCACCAGCCAATGGCAGACCACCTCCGCTGATCCCAGCACCAGCCAATGGCAGACCACCTCTGCTGATCCCAGCACCAGCCAATGGCAGACCACCTCCGCTGATCCCAGCACCAGCCAATGGCAGGCCATCTCTGATGCCATGTGTCTCCCTCCACAGGTCTCCAAAATCATAACCACAAAACATTACTGATTATCATAAAATAATATTTGTTTTACATGTCGCTGCAGACTAGTATCATTGTACAGGACTGTTCTTTCATCTTTTTTTCAGTTCCTACCTCAGGATTAAGGAACGAATCATGTGAACATATTGAAAATACTCACCAGAATCCACCCACCAATCAGCTGTCTTGGTTTGTCCATGTTACTTTCTGTCCCATGTCACACTCTCACGAGAGAGTCCCTCGCAGTTCCCATTCTCCTCACAGGTAAGTGAGAACCCCGAGGCTCGCTCTCCCTTTACCCTCCGCTCCCAGAGACAGTCCCTTGCAGGTCCCATTCTCTGCAGTCCCTGCAGGTAAGTAATTTCTTATCTCAACCCAATGTGTTTCCCCAACCTGGTTTCCTGAACTTAGGTCAGCCCATTCTCTGAAGTGCTAATACATCATTAGTTAACAGAGCTACCTCTCCTCCTGTTCTCAATTTCCTGCACCAAGTGTCACACACACTTGAATATCCAGGTCCTAATCTTTATATGCCATTGACCATGTCTCTGTAATAGCTATCAGACTATACTTATCTATTAATCTTATCAGAAATTCCTGTACTATTCCGAAGCTTAAGATGAGAACAACCTGAACCATTTACCAGAATCTCACAAACAGCTCAGTCCTTCTGCTGTGTTTGAGTTAAAAAAAGCAAAAGAGTGCCTCCCTCTCCACCACCCCCTCCAACCTTCCCTCACCTCTCCAATTCCCTCAGCTCAGAAACTCACACATCTGTTTAACAACATCTGCAATTTTAAACATCTCAGGAACTGGGACCTTCCCAACTATCAACAATGCTAAATAAAATCTATCTGCTTCACTGATGTCCTTCAGGGAAGGAAATAAAGAACAAAGAACAGTACAGCAAAGGAAACAGGCTCTTTTGCCCTCCAAGCCTGTGCTGCTCATTGGTCCAACTAGACTATTCTTCTGTATCCCTCCATTCCCAGTCTGTTCATGTGATTATATAGATAAGTGTTAAACAATCCCAGCGTGTCCACCTCCACCACCCTGCACTCCCGGCCCCCACCACCCTCTGTGTAAAATACATCTCTCTGATATCTGAGTTGTACCTTGCCCCTCTCACCTTGGGCCTGTGACCCCTCGCGTTTGTCACCTCCGACCTGGGAAAAAGCTTCCCACTGTTCATCCTATCTATACCCTTCATAATTTTATACATCTCGATTAGGTCTCGTCTCATTCTCTGTCTTTCCAGGGAGAACAACCCCAGTTTATCCAATCTCTCCTCAGAGCCCTCTATACCAGGCAATATCCTAGTCAACCTTCTCTGCACTCTCTCTAAAGCCTCCATGTCCTTTTGGTGTGCAGTGACCAGAACTGGACAGAGTGGTAGATGTGGTTTACATGGATTTCAGCAAGGCGTTTGATAAGGTCCCCCATGCAAGACTTCTTGAGAAGGTGAGATGGCATGAGATCCAAGAGGCTTTGGCCTTGTGGATCCAGAACTGGCTTGTCTGCAGAAGGCAGAGAATGGTTGTGGATGGCTCTTTTTCTGCATGGAGGTCGGTAACCAGTGGAGTGCCCCAGGGATCTGTTCTAGGACCCTTGCTGTTTGTCATTTTCATAAATGACCTGGATGAGGAAGTAGAGGGATGGGTTAGTAAGTTCGCCGATGATACGAAGGTTGGTGGTGTTGTGGATGGTCTGGAGGGATGTCAGAAGTTTCAGCGGGACATAGACAGGATGCAAGACTGGGCGGAGAAGTGGCAGATGGACTTCAACGCGGATAAATGTGTGGTGGTCCATTTTGGCAGGAGCAATGGGATGAAGGAGTATAATATCAAGGGTAGGAGTCTTAGTAGTATTGAGGACCAGGAGGATCTTGGGGTCCAGGTCCATAGGACTCTTAAATCGGCCTCACAGGTGGAAGATGTGGTCAAGATGTGGTGTACTGGCCTTCATTAATTAAGGGATTGAGTTTAGGAGTCGTGCAACTGCAACTTTATAAGATCCTTGTCAGACCCCACTTGGAGTACTGTGTGCAGTTCTGGTCGCCTCACTATACAAAGGATGTGGAAGCTATAGAGAGGGTGCAGAGGAGATTTACAAGGATGTTGCCTGGATTGGGAGACATACTTATGAGAATAGATTGAGGGAGCTAGATCTCTTCTCCCTGGAGAGAGGAAGATTGAGAGGTGACCTGATAGAGGTTTAGAAAATGTTGAGTGGAATAGATAGGGTGGACTCTCAGAGACTATTTCCCCGAGCTGAAATGGTCACTACGAGAGGAAATGGTAGAGGTGTTGACAAAGAAACAGGCCCTTTGGCCCAACGAGCCCACGCCACCACCCCGATGTTCCCACCTCTACCCGTGATCCCTGTCCATGTTCATAGATCTATGGATTAAAAAGCAAATTTGAGACAATTTAGGGAGAATTTGTTTTGCCAATTGTGGGAGGAAACCGGAGCTCCCGGAGAAAACCCACGCAAGCACGGGGAGAATGCGCAAACTCCTACAGACACAGGCCCAAATCCATGTATCTGCACAGCACAGCTATAGTCACTGCGCTGTCATGTTGCCCATCAGATGGTCCAGGTCAAGCATACACTAACGATGTGAAGCAGTAGGATACTCTTGAAAAAGATCCAAGAGCAGTCCTCTCACGACCCATCGCGTGTATGCCCCTCGTTAGACAACAAGGTGGACCAAAGCACCTGTAGGATAAAAACAAGTACATCAATATCGTCATCTATTTACACACTTCCCAGGGACTCCCAAGGCTCATGATCCCTATTTTAAATCAGTTTTCTATAGCACTCCAATCCCATTCTATTCATGTGCCCATCTAAGTATTCCTTAAATAACTCCAGAGTACCTGCCTCCACCACTTTACCTGGCAGCGCATTCCATACCCCCACCACCCTTTGTGTGAAAAAACTCCCTCTAGCATCCAAATTATACCTTACCCCACTCACCCTAATCCTGTTACCCCTCGTGCTATTTGACTCCATCCTAGGAAAAAGCTTAACCCTGTTTAATCTATCTATCCCCTTCATAATCTTGTACACCTCTATTACAAAGAACAAAGAACAAAACAGCACGGGAAACAGGCCCTTTGGCCCAACGAGCCCACGCCGCTACCCCGATGTTCCCCATCTCTACCCACAATCCCTGTCCATGTTTATAGATCTATGGATTAAAAAGCAAATTTGAGACAATTTAGGGAGAATTTGTTTTGCCAATTAGCCTAAGAGCACATCTTTAGGATGTGGGAGGAAACTGGAGCACCCGGAGAAAACCCACGCAAGCGCAGGGAGAATGTGCAAACTCCCACAGACACAGGCCCAAATCCATGTATCTGCACAGCACAGCGATACTCACTGAGCTGTCGTGTTGCCCATCAGAAGGTCCAGGTCAAGCGTACACTAACGATGTGAAGCAGTAGGATACTCTCGAAAAAGATCCAAGAGCAGCCCTCTCACGACCCATCGCGTGTATGCCCCTCGTTAGACAACAAGGTGGACAAAGCACCTGTAGGATAAAAACAAGTACATCAATATCATCATCTATTTACACACTTCCCAGGGACTCCCAAGGCTCATGACCCCTATTTTAAATCAGTTTTCTATACCCTTCCATTCCCATTCTGTTCATGTGCCCATCTAAGTATTTCTTAAATAACTCCAGATTACCTGCCTCCACCACTTTACTTGGCAGCACATTCCATACCCCCACCACCCTCTGTGTGAAAAAACTCCCTCTAGCATCCAAATTATACCTTACCCCCCTCACCCTAAGCCCGTGACCCCTCGTGCTATTTGACTCCATCCTAGGAAAAAGCTTAACCCTGTTTACTCTATCAATCCCCTTCAAAATCTTGTACACCTCTATCAGATCTCCTCTAAGTCTACGTCTTTCTAAGGAAAACAGTCCCAATTTGCCTAATCTCTCCTCATAACTCAGACCTTCCATATCACGCAGCATTCTGGTAAACCTCCTCTGCACTCTCTCCAGAGTCTCCATGTCCTTCTGGTAGTAAGGCGACCAGAACTGGACGCAGTATTCCAAATGAGGTCTAATCAACGTTTTATACAACTGCAACATTAAAGGCCAGCTCTTGTACTCTATACCCCTTACCAGTCACAGACAGCAGTGGGAAGTTGTGCGTGGAGCCTGAAGAGATTGGAGTGGCACTGAATAAATATTTCTCTTCGGTATTCACGCAGGGTGATGTAAATGTAGTTATGGAGAACACTGAGGTACAGGGTTGCAAACTGGAAAGTATTGAAGTAGATAGGGAGGATGTGCTAGATATTCTCGAGGGTTTGAAGTTGGATAAGTCCCCTGGGCCGGACGGGATTTACCCTAGGATTCTCTGGGAGGCAAGAGAGGAGATTGCAGAGCCTCTGGCTCTGATCTTCAGGTCGTCGTTGATTACGGGTGTGGTTCCGGAGGACTGGAGGATAGCGAATGTGGTCCCATTGTTCAAGAAGGGGAAGAGAGACCTTCCAGGGAATTATAGGCCAGTGAGTCTTACTTCTGTTGTGGGCAAAGTATTGGAGAGAATTATTAGGGATAGGATTTATAGTTATTTAGAGAGAAATGAATTGATTGGGGATAGTCAGCATGGTTTTGTGAAGGGTAGGTCGTGCCTTACTAACCTCATTGAGTTTTTTGAAAAAGTGACCAAAGAGGTGGATGGGGGTAAGGCGCTTGATGTGGTATATATGGACTTTAGTCAGGCGTTTGATAAGGTGGCCCATGGAAGACTTCTGCAGATAATGCAGATGTATGGGATAGAGGGTGATTTAGCCAATTGGATTAGGAATTGGCTAGCTGATAGAAATCAGAGGGTGGTGGTTGATGGGAGATATTCATCATGGAGTTCTGTGACAAGTGGTGTACCTCAGGGGTCTGTTTTGGGGGCCCCTGCTGTTTGTAATTTTTATAAATGATCTGGATGAGGGTATTGAAGGATGGATTAGTAAATTTGCAGATGACACTAAAGTCGTTGGAGTGGTAGATAGTGAAGAGGGGTGTTATAGTTTGCAGAGAGACTTGGACAAGTTGCAGAGCTGGGCCGAGAGGTGGCAAATGGAGTTTAATGTGGAAAAGTGTGAGGTAATGCACTTTGGCAGGAATAATAAATGTGTAGAGTATACAGCTAATGGTAGGATTCTTAATAGTGTTGATGAACAGAGGGATCTTGGTGTATTTGTACATAGATCCCTGAAAGTAGGCAGTCAAGTCGATAAGGTTGTTAAGAAGGCATACGGAGTCTTAGCTTTTATTAGTAGAGGGATTGAATTTCGGAGCCGCAACGTCATGTTGCAACTGTACAAAACTCTAGTGCGGCCGCACTTGGAGTATTGTGTGCAGTTCTGGTCCCCACATTATAAGAAAGATGTGGAGGCATTGGAGAGGGTACAGAGGAGGTTTACCAGGATGTTGCCAGGTATGGAGGGCAGGTCTTATGAGGAGAGGCTGAGGGATTTAGTTGTTTTCGTTAGAAAGGATGCGGCTAAGAGGGGACCTTATCGAAATTATAAGATGATTAGAGGTTTAGATAGGGTGGACAGTGATAGCCTTTTTCCTTG
The DNA here is from genome assembly GCA_024679065.1 of Sphyrna mokarran. Classification (NCBI taxonomy): domain Eukaryota; kingdom Metazoa; phylum Chordata; class Chondrichthyes; order Carcharhiniformes; family Carcharhinidae; genus Sphyrna; species Sphyrna mokarran. Next base: position 2,498,747 of record JAGIQG010000001.1, read on the forward strand.
GATGGAGAGAAAGCTAGCACGAGGGGACACAGCTTTAAATTAAGGGGTGATAGTTATAGGACGGATATCAGAGGTTGGTTCTTTACCCAAAGGTTGGTTCGGGAGTGGAATGCCCTGCCTGCAGCAGTTGTAGATGCGCCAATTTTGGTGGCGTTTAAGAGGTTAGTTGATAAGTATATGGAACAGAAGGGAATGGTTTAGTTTGGAGGGTCATTGCTTTTTATATTGGTCGGCGCAACATTGAAGGCCAAAGGGCCTGTTCTGTGCTGTAATGTTCTATGTTCCATGTTCCTATAAAGGCCAGCATACTATATGCTTTCTTCACAACCTTCTCCACCTGCTCTGCCACCTTCAGAGACTTGTGCACCTGCACCCCCAGGTCCCTCTGCGTTTCTATACTCTTAATAGGTCTACCCTTCATCATATACCTCCCCCCTACATTCCTTCTCCCGAAATGCATCACCTTGCATTTCTCAGGATTGAATTCCATCTGCCATCTGTCTGCCCAAGCTAGCAACCAAGCTGCATCGCCTGACAATGCTCTTCACTATCCGCAAGTCCAGCCATCTTTGTATCATCTGCTAACTTGCTGATCACTCCACTAACTCCCTCTTCCAAGTCATTTATACATATTACAAATAGAAGAGGTCCCAGTACCGAGCCCTGCCATACACCACTAGTGACCGGCTTAATAAGTACTCTGCTTCAGTATTCACAGTGGAGACTGATCTGGGGGGTTGTATTACAGGAGTGTAGCAAACTGAAAAGATTGAGTACCTGGATATTAAGAAAGAGGAGGTGTTATAGAACATAGAACAATACAGCACAGAACAGGCCCTTCGGCCTTCGATGTTGTGCCGACCAAAATAAAAAGCAATGCCCCTCCAAACTAAACCATTCCCTTCTCTTCCATATACTTATCAATAACCTCTTAAACGCCACCAAACTTGGCCGCATCTACAACAGTGCGGCAGCGGCATTCCACTCCCTAATCACTCTTGAGTAAAAGAACCTACCTCTGATATCCGTCCTATAACTCATACCCCTTAATTTAAAGCTGTGTCCCTCGTGCTAGCTTTCTCCACCTAGGAAAAAGGCTATCACTGTCCACCCTATCTAAACCTCTAATCATACTTATATGCTTCAATAAGATCCCCTCTTAGCCGCCTCCTTTCTACCGAAACAACCTCAAATCCTTCAACCTCCTCTTCATAAGGACCTGCCCTCCATACCAGGCAACATCCTGGTAAACCTCCTCTGTACCTCCCAATGCCTCCACATCTTTCTTATAATGTGGCGACCAGAACTGCACACAATACTCCAAGTGCGGCCGCACTAGAGTTTTGTACAGTTGCAACATGATGCTGCGGCTCCTAAATTCAATCCCCCTACCAATAAAAGCTAAGACTCCATATCCTTCTTAACAACTTTATCCACTTGACGCCTACTTTCAGGGATCTATTGACACATACACCAAGATCCTTCTGTTCCTCAAACACTATTAAGAGCCCTACCATTAGCCCTATACTCTACACATTTATGTTCCTGCCAAAGTGCATACCTCACACTTTTCCACATTAAAACCCATTTGCCACCTCTCGGCCCAGCTCTGCAACTCTGTCCAAGTCACTCTGTAAACTAAAACACCCCTCTTCACTATCTACCACACCACCAACTTAGTATCATCTGCAAATTACTGATCCATCCCTCAATACCTCATCCAGATCATTTATAAAAACTACAAAAAGCAGGGGCCCCAAAACAGACCCCTGAGGCACACCACTCGTAAACCGAACCCACGATGAATATCTCCCATCAACCACCACCCTCTGTCTTCTATCTTCTATCCTTACTATACCTGAAACGTAGGCAGTCAAGTGGATAAAAGTTGTTAAGAAGGCTTAGGAGTCTTAGCTTTTATGGTAGGGGGATTGAATTTACGGAGCCGCAGCATCATGTTGCAGCTGTACAAAACTCTAGTGCGGCCGCACTTGGAGTATTGTGTGCAGTCTGGTCGCCCACATTATAAGAAAGATGTGGAGGCATTGGAGCGGGTACAGAGGAGGTTTACTAGGATGTTGCCTGGTATGGAGGGCAGGTCCTATGAAGAGAGGTTGAAGGATTTGAGGTTTGTTTTCGTTAGAAAGGAGGCGGCTAAGGGGGGATCTTATTGAAGCATATAAGATAATTAGAGGTTTGGATAGGGTGGACAGTGATAGCCTTTTTCCTAGGATGGAGAAAGCTGAGACGAGGGGACACAACTTTAAATTAAGGGGTATGAGTTATAGGACGGATATCAGAGGTAGGTTCTTTACTCAAAGAGTGATTAGGGAGTGGAATGCCCTGCCTGCAGCTGTTGTAGATGCGCCAAGTTTGGTGGCGTTTAAGAGGTTAGTTGATAAGTATATGGATGAGAAGGGAATGGTTTAGTTAGGAGGGGCATTGCTTTTTATTTTGGTCGGCACAACATCGAAGGCCGAAGGGCCTGTTCTGTGCTGTATTGTTCTATGTTCTATGTTGTATGTTCTATCTGCCAGCCAAACTGTTGGAACTGTTAAATTCCATTAAGGTAGATGAGTCGCCGGGTCCGGATGGGAAGTACCCCAGGTTACTGTGGGAGGTGAGGGAAGTGATTGCCGACCCCTGGCGATGATCTTTGCGTCGTCGATGGAGGTGGGAGAGGTTCTGGAAGATTGGAGGATTGCGGATGTGGTGCCTATTTTCAAGAAGGGGAGTAGGGGTATCCCGGGCAATTTACCGACCAGTGAGTCTGACCTCAGTGATTGGTAAGTTGATGGAGAGGATTCTGAGAGATAGGATTTATGAGCATTTAGAGAAATTCTATACGATCAGGAATAGTCAACACAGCTTTGTTAAGGGCAGATCGTGTCTTACGAGCCTAGTTGAATTCTTTGAAAATGTGACTGAATACATTGACGAAGGAAGAGCAGTGGACGTGGTTTACATGGATTTCAGCAAGGTGTTTGATAAGGTCCCCCATGCAAGACTTCTTGAGAAGGTGAGAGGCCATGGGATCCAAGGGGCTTTGGCCTTGTGGATCCAGAACTGGCTTGCCTGCAGAAGGCAGAGAGTGGTTGTGGATGGGTCTTTTTCTGCATGGAGGTCGGTCACCAGTGGAATGCCCCAGGGATCTGCTCTATGACCCTTTCTGTTTGTCATTTTTATAAATGACCTGGATGAGGAAGTGGAGGGATGGGTTAATAAGTTCGCCGACGATACGAAGGTTGGTGGTGTTGTGTGTAGTCTTGAGGGATGTCTGAAGTTGCAGCGAGACAAAGATAGGATGCAAAACTGGGAGGAAAAGTGGCAGATGGACTTCAACGTGGATAAATGTTTGGTTGTCCATTTTGGCAGGACCAATGGGATGAAGCAGTATAATATCAAAGGTAGGAGTCTTGCCTGTGTTGAGGAGCAGAAGAATCTTGGGGTCCAGGTCCATAGGTCTCTTAAATCTGCCCCGCAAGTGGAGGAAGTGGTCAAGAAGGCATATGGTGTACTGGCCTTCATTAATAGAGGAATTGAGTTTAGGAGTGGGGATGCTGCAACTTTATAAGCCCCTTGTCAGACCCCACTTGGAGTACTGTGTGCAGTTCTGATCGCCTCACTATAGGAAGGATGTGGAAAGTATAGAGAAGGTGCAGAGGAGATTTACAAGGATGCTGCCTGGATTGGGAGGCATGCCTTATGAAGACAGGTTGAGAGAGCTAGGTCTCTTCTCCCTGGAGAGACGAAGGTTGAGAGGCGACCTGATAGAGGTTTATAAAATGTTGAGAGGAATAGATAGGGTGGATTCTCAGAGGCTATTTCCCCGGGCTGAAACGGTCGCTACGAGAGGACACAGATTTAAGGTGCTGGGAGGTAAGTACAGAGGGGATGTTAGGGGTAAGTTTTTCACTCAGATGGTGGTGAGTGAATGGAATCGGCTGCCGTCAGTGGTTGTAGAGGCGAACTCACTGGGGTCTTTTAAGGGACTTCTGGATGAGTACATGGGATTTAATGGGATTGGGAATTACAGATAGATCTATGGCCTGCTAAGTATAGATACGATCAGCACAACTTGTGGGCCGAAGGTCCTGTTTGTGCTGCAGTGTTCTATGTTCTATGTTGGTCCCACAGCCTTATCAACTGTTCCTTAAAAGACTCTCACATGCCAGACATGGACTTACCCTCGATCAGCCTCTCCCAATCAACGGCCACCAATTCCTGTCTAATCCAGCTATAGTTAACCTTCTCCCTGTTTAGCACCTTATCAGCAGGACAATACTCAACCTTGTCCATTACTATCCTAAAGTTAACAGAATTGTGGTCACTATTTGCCACATGTTCCCAGACTGAAACCTTAACTACCTGACTGGGCTCATTTCCCAAAACCAAGTCCAGTATAGCCCCCTCTCTAGTCATGCTAACTACATATTGTTCCAAAGAATCTTCTAGTACGCATTTTACAAATTCCTCCCCATCCAGACCCCCAGCCCTAAGCCCTTTCCAATCCATACCAGGGAAATTAAAGTTTCCCACTACAACAACCCTATTTTTTCTGCCCCTATCCAGAATCACCTTCACTTCCTGTGGGCTGTTGGGTAGCCTGTAGTATGCCCCCAGCATAGTGACTGCGCCCTTCCTGTTTCTGAGCTCCATCCACAGTGACTTGTTACATGACCCCTCTAAATTGTCCACCCTCTGTCCTGCTGTAATATGCTCCCTAACTAATACCGCTACTCCCCCACCCCTTTTAGCCCCTCCTCTGTCTTGCCTAAAACATGTAAACCCCGGAATATTCAGCTGCCAGTCCTGACTTTCTTTTAACCAAGTCTCCACCACAGAAACCATATCCAAATTCTGTGTAAGCATTAAGGCCCTAAGTTCATCTGTATTACCTGTTATGCTCCTTGCATTGAAACAGACGCACTCCAGACCATCTTCCATCCTTATCTGGTCTGGCCTACAGGTGACTGCAGAGCCACAGCAATATGTCTGACTAGTTGAGAGGGAATTCCAGGATTTTGACTCAGTGACAGTGGAGGAACAATGATCTATTTCTGAGTCAGGATGGTGTGTTTGTGTGTTGTGATTTCTAAACTAGGCTGAATGGTTGTGTTCAGTCAGCTACTGTGCTCTTTACTCACCCTCCAGTAATGCATTAGATGATCGGTTATGGTGAACTCGGGGGAGGTGTTTTTAACTCCACAGCTACTCGGTACTAGAGAGAGATCCTCTGGTCGGTATAATAAATGGCGGCCATGCTTATCCCCTGCAAGATGTTCAATGATGTAACTGCGATTGCTGAACACAATCAGAGCACTGCAGGAGAGAAAATGAAAGTACAAAGTTAACCCTTAATAAAGAGAAAATGCTGGAAATATTCAGCAGGTACAGCCTGTTGTGGCGGGAGTGAGTGCTCACAACACCAGGTTCAAGTTCAACAGGTTTATTTGGTATCATGAGGTTTGGGAGCGCTGTTCATTCGTCAGTGAGTGGAGGAGAGGATTCACAAACAGGACTAATAGAGACACAGACCCAATTTCAAGACAATGGTTGAAATGTGAGTCTTAACAGTAACCAAGTCTTTACAAATACAGACAATGTGAGTGGAGAGAGGGATAATGACAGGTTAAAGAAGGGTGAATTGTCTACAGTCAGGACAGTTAGTGAGATTTTGGTAGCTGGTGCTTTAACCCGGTGTTGTCAGGTCTCTTTAAACAAATGCTGGGACTTGGGAATCAGTGGGATGTTTCCTTGCCCATGTTTGCCTCGCTGCCATGAAACCTCATGGGATCCAGAGCCAAAAAGAGCATCCAAACTAGGAGGGGCCAAATGGCCTCCTCCTGCTCCTGGTCCTGATGTTCTTTTGGTGAGGATCCCGGTTAACTCCCTCCAGACTGGCATTGCCTGGCAATTGTGTGGCATGAATATTACTTGCTACTTGTTTGTTATAATTTGATTTGATTTATTACTGTCACATGCTGTAGAGATGTCAACATTGGACTGGAGCAAGCATAGTAAGAAGTATCACAACACCAGGTTTAAGTCCAACCAGATTATTTGACAGTAAATCTACAAGCTTTTGGAAATAGTGTTCCTTCATCATGTGTGTGGAAGATTCTGATCGCAGAAGGGCAGATAAAGGTACACACAGTTTACAGAATACTGACTAGAATACGAGTCTTTACAGCTAACCTGATATTCAAGTCTTAAAGATGCAGACAATGTGAGTGGAGATGTGCATTGTCTTCAGACAGGGCAGTTAGTGGGATTTTACAAGCCCAGGCAAGTCATGGGGGAAGCATTTATTATTTAAGAGTTATTTAAGAAATACTTAGATGGGCACATGAGCAGAATAGGGATGGAGGGGTATAGAAAGCTGATTTAAAATAGGGATCATGAGCCTTGGGACTTCTTTGGGAATTGCATAAGTTGGGCATGATATTGATGTGTTTCTGTTTTATCCTACAGGTATTTCGGTCCACCTTGTTGTCTAACGAAGGGCATTCACGCAATGGGTCGTGAGAGGGCTGCTCTTGGATCTTTTTCAAGAGTATCCTAGTGCTTCATGTCGTTAGTGTATGCTTGACCTGGACCATCTGATGGGCAACACGACAGCTCAGTGACTATCGCTGTGCTGTGCAGATACATGGATTTGGGCCTGTGTCTGTAGGAGTTTGTGCATTCTCCCCATGCTTGTGTGGGTTTTCTCCGGGTGCTCCGGTTTCCTCCCACATCCCAAAGATGTGCTCTTAGGCTGATTGGCAAAACAAATTCTCTCTAAATTGTCTCGCTAATTTGGTTCCAAAGCAGATTTTGATAAACATAGGGATCATGGGTGGAAGTGGGAACATCAGGGTGGTGGCGTGGGCTTCTTGGGCTGAAGGGCCTGTTTCCCGTACTGTGTTGTTCTTTGTTCTTTGTACAATCAAATAAACTGGTTGGATTCTAACCTGGTGTTTTGAGACTTCTTACTGTACATCGAATAACACACCAAGAAAGATATTGTTTCTCACACACTATACAGATCAAACATACCGTTCATAAAGAAGGAAAGGAAAGATTAGTACTGCTGTCTCACAGCGCCGGGGACCCGGGGCAGCGCGGTGAAACGGTGATTAGCATTGCTGTCTCACAGTGCCAGGGACCCGGGGCAGCACGGTGACACGGTGATTAGCACTGCTGTCTCACAGTGCCAGGGACCCGGGGCAGCACGGTGATACAGTGATTAGCACTGCTGTCTCACAGTGCCAGGGACCCGGGGCAGCGCGGTGAAACGGTGATTAGCATTGCTGTCTCACAGTGCCAGGGACCCGGGGCAGCACGGTGACACGGTGATTAGCACTGCTGTCTCACAGTGCCAGGGACCCGGGGCAGCACGGTGACACGGTGATTAGCACTGCTGTCTCACAGTGCCAGGGACCCGGGGCAGCACGGTGATACAGTGATTAGCACTGCTGTCTCACAGTGCCAGGGACCCGGGGCCGCGCGGTGAAACGGTGATTAGCATTGCTGTCACAGTGCCAGGAACCGGGGCAGCACGGTGACACGTGAAGCACTGCTGTTCACAGTGCCAGGACCCGGGGCAGCACGGTGACACAGTGAAGCACTGCTGTCTCACAGTGCAGGGACCCGGGGCAGCAGGTGAAACAGTGATTAGCACTGCTGTCTCACAGTGCCAGGGACCCGGGGCAGCACGGTGACACAGTGATTAGCACTGCTGTCTCACAGCGCCGGGGACCGGGGCAGCACGGTGACACAGTGATAGCTCTGCTGTCTCACAGCGCCAGGGACCCGGGGCAGCAGGTGACACAGATTAGCACTGCTGTCTCACAGCGCCAGGGACCCGGGGAGAGGTACACAGTGATTAGTTGCTGTCTCACACGCCAGGACCCGGGGCAGCACGGTGACACAGTGATTAGCACTGCTGTCTCACAGTGCCAGGGACCCGGGGCACAACACAAACCCCCCACCAGGGACCCGGGCAGAGCGGTGACACAGTGATTAGCTCTGCTGTCTCACAGTGCCAGGGACCCGGGGCAGCAGGGTGACACAGTGATTAGCACTGCTGTCTCACAGTGCCAGGGACCCGGGGCAGCAGGGTGACACAGTGATTAGCACTGCTGTCTCACAGCGCCGGGGACCCGGGGCAGCACGGTGACACAGTGATTAGCTCTGCTGTCTCACAGCGCCAGGGACCCGGGGCAGCACGGTGACACAGTGATTAGCTCTGCTGTCTCACAGCGCCAGGGACCCGGGGCAGCAGGGTGACACAGTGATTAGCTCTGCTGTCTCACAGTGCCAGGGACCCGGGGCAGCATGGTGACACAGTGATTAGCACTGCTGAAGAAACACATCCCAGTACAGTTAGACAGTGAGGAATCCTCAGGAATTGTCAGTTTTTTTACCTGAGTCCTGAGCAGATGCTCGCAGAGACCTGAGATCTGGGGAATTGTCTGACGGAGCCCACATAGCAACATCGATACTGCAGTATAATGGGTAAATGTCAGTGCCAATGTTTCTGATATTGACAATATCACTGATAACAATCTCAGATTTTGAATCACAATAACAAGGTTAACTCGCACACACACAGAGGGCCCGACTTTATCAATAATATGCTCCCATTTCCAGGTGTTAAATTGTGGTAAAGTCGGGTGTGAGGCCTTTATCGTGATCTGCACCCGGTTCCCGCAGATCGCCTCTTTACCGTGACCCGTGAATGCCGGGATGTGTTCCAAACGCAAATCGGGCACAAAGAAGGTTGAAATGAATTTGCATGTGTTTACATCAAATGCCTGCCCGACATTTTCGCCTTTCCAAACGCGTTCCCAATCCGGAACCGCACCCTGATGGAGCTGCTGAATAACAGTCCGAGTCGGGTGCTCCAGCCTGTGAAATGTGCGATCAGTAATTCCAAATCCTCCCTAACTCAGATCAGTGGACCATGGGGAGAGGGGTGTGGGGGGCCCCCCCTCTGCAGGGGGGAAGGAGACGAATGAGGTCAGATCATTGCCGGTGCGGGGGAGAAGGAGG
>JAGIQG010000001.1:2507885-2735937 GCA_024679065.1 Sphyrna mokarran
ACATCAACTGCCTTACCCCCATCCACCTCTTTGGTCACTTTTTCAAAAAACTCAATAAGGTTAGTAAGGCACGACCTACCCTTCACAAAACCATGCTGACTATCCCCAATCAATTCATTTCTCTCTAAATAACTATAAATCCTATCCCTAATAATTCTCTCCAATACTTTGCCCACAACAGAAGTAAGACTCACCGGCCTATAATTCCCCGGAAATTCTCTATTCCCCTTCTTGAACAATGGGACCACATTTGCTATCCTCCAGTCTTCCAGAACTATACCCGTAACCAACGACGACCTGAAGATCAGAGCCAGAGGCTCTGCAATCGCCTCTCTTGCCTCCCAGAGAATCCTAGGGTAAATCCCGTCCGGCCCAGGGGACTTATCTAACTTCAAACCCTCAAGAATATCTAGCACATCCTCCCTATCTACTTCAATACTTTCCAGTTTGCAACCCTGTACCTCAGTGTTCTCCACAACTACATTTACATCTCCCTGCGTGAATACCGAAGAGAAATATTTGTTCAGTGCCTCTCCAATCTCTTCAGGCTCCACGCACAACTTCCCACTGCTGTCTATGACTGGCCCTAATCTTGCCCTAATCAATCCTCTATTCTTAACATAACCAAAGAAAGCTTTAGGATTCTCCTTAATCCTGTCAGCCAGAGTCTCTCGTGTCCCCTCGTGGCTCTCCTCAACTCACTCTTTAGCTCACTCCTGGCTAATCTATAGCTTTCAGTTGCACTGACTGAGCCTTCAAGCCTCATCCTGACATAAGCCTCTTTTTTCCTTTTAACCAGCGAATTAATTTTTTTAGTACACCAAGGTTCTCTTACTCGACCATTTCCTCCTTGCCTGACAGGGACATACTTATCAAGGACTCGCAGCAGCTGCTCCTTGAATAAGCTCCACATTCCAGATATTCCCAGTCCCTGTAGTTTCCTAGTCCAATCTATGCACCCTAATTATCTCCTGATGGCCTCATAATTACCCTTCCCCCAGCTATAACTACTGCCCCCAGCTTCATGTCTATCCCTATCCATCACTAAGGTGAACGTAACCAAATTGTGGTCACTATCACCAAAATGTTCACTAACTTCCAAGCCTAACACCTGGTCTGGCTCATTGCCCAGCACCAAATCCAATGTAGCCTCACCTCTAGTTGGCCTATCTACATACTGAGTCAAAAACCTTCCTGCACACTTTGTACGAAAACTGACCCCTCTAACGAGCTAGAGCTATAGCTATTCCAATCAATATTAGTAAAGTTAAAGTGCCCCATAACAATTACCCTATTACTTTCACTCTTGACCAGAATTGACTTTGCAATCCTTTCCTCAACTTCTCTAGAACTTTTAGGAGGTCTATAAAAGACTCCCAACAGGGTGACCTCTCCTTTCCTGTTTCTAATCTCAGCAGTTTAATAATCTAATCTCATGCAGTTTAATGCGGAAAAGTGTGAGGTAATTCACTGTGGCAGGAATAACAAATGTGTCGAGTATAGGGCTAATGGTAGGACTCTTAATAGTGTTGAAGAACAGAGGGATCTTGGTGTATATGTGCCTAGGTCCCTGAAAGCTGGCAATCAAGTCGATAAGGTTGTCAAGAAGGCATACGGAGTCTTAGCTTTTATTGGTAGGGGGATTGAATTTTGGAGCCGCAACGTCATATTGCAACTGTACAGAACTCTAGTCCGGCCGCACTTAGAGCATTGTGTACAGTTCTGGTCCCCGCATTATAAGAAAGATGTGGAGGCATTGGAGAGGGTACAGAGGAGGTTTACCAGGATGTTGCCTGGTATGGAGGGCAAGTCTTATGAAGAGAGCCTAAGGGAATTGAGGTTGTTTTTGTTGGAAAGAAGGTGACTAAGAGGAGACCTTATGGACTTTAGTAAGGCTTTTGATAAGGTGGCCCATGGAAGACTTCTACAGAAAATGCAGATGTGTGGAATAGAGGGTGATTTAGCTAATTGGATTAGGAATTGGCTGGCAGATAGAAGACAGAGGGTGGTGGTTGATGGGAGATATTCATCGTGGAGTTCGGTGACGAGTGGTGTGCCTCAGGGGTCTGTTTTGGGGCCCCTGCTGTTTGTAATTTTATAAATGATCTGGATGAGGGTATTGAGGGATGGATCAGTAAATTTGCAGATGATACTAAAGTTGGTGGTGTGGTAGATAGTGAAGAGGGGTGTTTTAGTTTACAGAGTGACTTGGACAAGTTGCAGAGCTGGGCCGAGAGGTGGCAAATGGAGTTTAATGTGGAAAAGTGTGAGGTAATGCACTTTGGCAGGAACAATAAATGTGTAGAGTATAGGGCTAATGGTAGGGCTCTTAATAGTGTTGAGGAACAGAAGGATCTTGGTGTATGTGTCAATAGATCCCTGAAAGTAGGCAGTCAAGTGGATAAAGTTGTTAAGAAGGCTTATGGAGTCTTAGCTTTTATTGGTAGGGGGATTGAATTTAGGAGCCGCAGCATCATGTTGCAGCTGTACAAAACTCTAGTGCGGCCGCACTTGGAGTATTGTGTGCAGTTCTGGTCGCCACATTATAAGAAAGATGTGGAGGCATTGGAGAGGGTACAGAGGAGGTTTACTAGGATGTTGCCTGGTATGGAGGGCAGGTCCTATGAAGAGAGGTTGAAGGATTTGAGGTTGTTTTCGTTAGAAAGGAGGCGGCTAAGGGGGGATCTTATTGAAGCATATAAGATAATTAGAGGTTTGGATAGGGTGGACAGTGATAGCCTTTTTCCTAGGATGGAGAAAGCTAGCACGAGGGGACACAACTTTAAATTAAGGGGTATGAGTTATAGGACGGATATCAGAGGTAGGTTCTTTACTCAAAGAGTGATTAGGGAGTGGAATGCCCTGCCTGCAGCTGTTGTAGATGCGCCAAGTTTGGTGGCGTTTAAGAGGTTAGTTGATAAGTATATGGATGAGAAGGGAATGGTTTAGTTAGGAGGGGCATTGCTTTTTATTTTGGTCGGCACAACATCGAAGGCCGAAGGGCCTGTTCTGTGCTGTATTGTTCTATGTTCTATGTTCTTATTGAAACATATGATGATTAGAGGTTTAGATAGAGTGGACAGTGATAGCCTTTTTCCTAGGATGGAGAAAGCTAGCACGAGGGGACATAGCTTTAAATTAAGGGGTGGTAGTTACAGGACGGATGTCAGAGGTAGGTTCTTTACCCAGAGGGTGGTAAGGGTATGGAATGCCCTGCCTGCTGCAGTTGTAGATGCGCCAAGTTTGGTGGCGTTTAAGAGGTTAGTAGATAAGTTTATGGATGAAAAGGTTTAGGTTAGAGGGTTATTACTTTTTTTTCATTGGTCGGCGCAACATCGTAGGCCGAAGGGCGTGTTCTGCGCTGTAATGTTCTATGTCCTTCCGGTAGTAAGGCGACCAGAACTGGATGCAGTATTTCAAATGAGGTCTAACCAGCGTTTTATACAACTGCAACATTAAAGGCCAGCTCTTGTACTCTATACCCCTTCCTATAAAGGCTAACATACTATATGCTTTCTTCACAACCTTCTCCACTTGCTCTGCCACCTTCAGAGACTTGTTCACCTGCACCCCCAGGTCCCTCTGCGTTTCTATACTCTTAATAGGTCTACCCTTTATCATATACCTCCCCTCTACATTCTTTCTCCCGAAATGCATCACCTCACATTTATCAGGATTGAATTCCATCTGCCATCTATCTGTCCAAGCTACCAGCTTATCTATGTCTTGCTGTATCGCCTGACAATGCACCTCACTATCCGCAAGTCCAGCCATCTTTCTATCGTCTGCAAACTTGCTGATCACTCCACTTACTCCCTCTTCCAAATCATTTATATATATTACAAATAGAAGAGGTCCCAGTACCGAGCCCTGCAGCACACCACTAGTGACCGACCTCCAGCTAGAGCAACACCCTTCCACTATTACTCTCTGTCTCCTATCACCAAGCCAGTTACTTATCCATCCTGTATCCCATTAGCCTTGACCTTCTCGACTAACCTCCCATGAGGGACTTTGTCAAACGCCTTACTAAAATCCATATAGACAACATCAACAGCTCGCCCTTCATCCACTGATTTCGTCACCTCCTCAAAAAATTCTACCAGATTTGTAAGGCACGATCTCCCCTTAACAAATCCATGCTGCGTATCCCTAATCAGATCGCAACGCTCTAAGTGCCTATACATCCTATCTCTAAGAATCCCCTCCAACAGCTTCCCTATCACTGACGTCAAACTCACCGGCCTATAATTTCCAGGGTTATCCCTACTACCCTTTTTAAACAACGGTACAACATTAGCTATTCTCCAGTCCTCTGGGACCTCACCTGTGTCCAAAGAAGAGACAAAGATTTGCGTCAGAGGCCCAGCAATTTCACCTCGCACCTCCCAAAGCAGTCTGGGATAAATCAGGCCGAGGAGATTTATCAGTTTTAATGCTACCTCGAAGCTCTAACACTTCCTCCCTCGGTATGGATATTTCCCTCAACTGGTCCACAGCTCCCTCAGAGGCAGGAGCTGTCAACAAACCTCTCTCCTTCGTGAATACCGACGCAAAGTGTTCATTCAGGATCTCCCCCATTCCCTCACTGCGCTCTAAGCACATTTCCCCTCCTCTGTCCCTAAGAGGTCCGATTTTTCCTCTAACCACCCTTTTATTCCTAACATAGGAATAAAAAGCCTTTGGGTTTTCCTTAATCCTATCCGCCAAAATCATTTCATGCCCCCTTTTTGCCCTTCTAACTCCCTGTTTGAGCTCCCTCCTACTCTCTCTATATTCCTTCAATGCTGTCTCGGTTCCCAGCTGCTTCAACCTATCATACGCTTCTCTTTTCTTCCTAACCAAGTCCTCAATATCCCTAGTAATCCATGGCTCTCTGATCCTACCTTTCCCATCTTTCCTCTTGGCCGTAGTACAATCCTGTAGTACAACCCCCCAGATCACTCTCCACTGTGAATACTGAGGCAAAATATGTCTTAAGCACCTCTGCCATTTCTTCCAGTTCCACACAGACTTTTCCTCCTTCATCTTTTATAGGCCCTATCCCTTCTCTTCTCATCCTGTTACTCTTCACATATTTGTAGAATGCCTTGGGATTCTCCTTAATCCTACCTGCCAAAGCCTCCTTGTGACCCCTTCTGGCTCTCCTAATTTCCTTTTTAAGCTCCCTTCTACAAGTCTTATATGCCTCTAGATCCTTAACATCCCTTAGCTCCCTGAACCTTTTGTACACCTTTCTCTCCTTCCTAACTAGGTTCACCACAACCTTTGTGCACCACGGTTCCCGAGACCTACCAAAACCTCCTTGTCTCACAGGAACATTGTCGTACCGAGCTCCAGACAAACATTCCTTGAAAATCGCCACCTTCCTTCATTACTTTTCCCCAAGAACATCTTCTTCCAGTTTACTCTTCCAATTTCCCCCTACTCCAAATAAACACCTTCCTATCCTGCCTGATCCTACCTCTTTTACAGTTCTGGTCCCCGCATTATAAGAAAGATGTGGAGGCATTGGAGAGGGTACAGAGGAGGTTTACCAGGATGTAGCCTGGAATGGAAGGCAGGTCTTATGAAGAGAGGCTGAGGGATTTGAGGTTGTTTTCGTTAGAAAGAAAGCGGCTAAGAGGGGACCTTATTGAAACATATAAGATGATTAGAGGTTTAGATAGGGTGGACAGTGATAGCCTTTTTCCTAGGATGGAGAAAGCTAGCATAAGGGGACACAGCTTTAAATTAAGGGGTGGTGGTTTTAGGACAGATGTCAGAGGTAGGTTCTTCACCCAGAGGGTGGTAAGGGTATGGAATGCCCTGCCTACGTCAGTTGTAGATGCGCCAAGTTTGGTGGTGTTTAAGAGGTTAGTAGATAAGTTTATGGATGAAAAGGGAATGGTTTAGGTTAGAGGGTCATTGCTTGTTCCTAATTGGTCGACGCAACATCGAGGGCCGAAGGGTCTGTTCTGCGCTGTAATGTTCTATGTTCTTTTCAATGCTATTGTGAAGGAGATAGAATTATGATTACCATTCCCGAGATGCTTTCCTCCCGAGAGATCCGACACCTGTCCTGGCTCATTAGCCAGCACCAGGTCAAGTACAGCCTCTCCTCTCGTAGGCTTATCCACGTACTGTCAGGAAACCCTCCTGAACACACCTAACAAACTTTTTATCTTTGTGGTTTCCTCTGTGTTCCAATGTTCTCCCACAATCCAAAAATGTGCTAGTTAGATGCATTGGCTGTGCTAACCTGACCCTCACTGTACCCAAAGTGTGGCAACTCGAGGATTTTCACAATAACTTCACTGCAGTGTCAATGTGAGACTAATAAATAAACTTTAAAACTATCGTTTTTCCTGGATTTGGGACATTTCTTTTTTTTATTTTGGGGCCCACAGACTTATCGATAAAAGGAAACCAACTCAAGTTGTTAACCCTTTCTTAATGCAGAAATACAACTGGAAACTCCTTCAAGCTATCTGGAATCCCTAACACTGTCGCTATATGTGACATCAGAAAGATATTCTCAGTGTTGAGAATAGGATCAGGCGTGGCTATAATCAGCTCATGTCGAATAGGGTACTGAACCTCAGGTCTAAACTCATGCCTGAAGAAAAGAGGCTTAGGCGAGGCACAGGACTGATCCTGATGGCTATGCAGATCTGTTGAGCCCGAGGGGGCGGGGGAATGGGGGACAGGAGGAAATGAAAGATTTAAATATATGCACAAGCATTGCAATTCCAAATCAACGGAAATCAAGATGATGTCTCACCGTTTCTGTCTCCTTATCTGTCACCAGACTCCCATTTGTATCATAATACGAAACCGTGAACCTTCTCGACAAAAGCAAACTGTGAAATAAACAGAAAGGATCAGGTTTCAAAAGAATGCAATAGTTATGTCAGAGTAGAAGACACACAACTATGTGTGTCTGTGTGTGTGTATGTGTGAGTGCGTGTGCATGACTGTATGTATATGTGCGTGTATATATGTATGTGTGTAGATGTGTGTGTGTGTGCGCGCGTGTGTATGTGTATATATCTGTGTGTGTGTGTAGGGTTGTGTGTGTGTGTGTGTGTGTGTGTGCATATGTGCGTGTATGTATGTATGTGTGTAAATGTGCATGTGTATGTGTGTAGGGTGTGTGTGTGTGTGTGTGCATGTGTGTGTGTATATGTGTGTGTGTTTTACGTGTGTGTGTATATGTGTGTGTCTGTGTTTTGTGTGTGTGTTTATGTGTGTGTGTATGTGTGCGTGTGTGTGTGTCTGTGTGTTTATCTGTGTATGTGTGTGTGTGTGTCTATGTGTTTGTGTGTGTGTCTGTGTGTTTATGTGTGTGTGTCTGTGTGCGTGTGTGTGTGTCTGTCTGTCTGTGTGTGTGTCTGTCTGTTTATGTGTGTGTGTGTGTCTGTGTGTGTTTGTGTGTATTTATGTGTTTGTGTCTTGTGTTTGTGTCTGTGTGTGTGTGTCTGTGTGTGTTTGTGTGTATTTATGTGTTTGTGTCTTGTGTTTATGTCTGTGTGTGTGTGTCTGTGTGTGTTTGTGTGTATTTATGTGTTTGTGGTGTGTGTCTGTGTGTGTTTGTGTGTATTTATGTGTTTGTGTGTGTGTGTGTGTCTGTGTGTGTTTGTGTGTATTTATGTGTTTGTGTGTGTGTGTGTGTCTGTGTGTGTTTGTGTGTATTTATGTGTTTGTGTGTGTGTGTGTGTCTGTGTGTGTTTGTGTGTATTTATGTGTTTGTTTGTGTGTGTGTGTGTGTTTGTGTGTATTTATGTGTGTGTGTGTCTGTCTGTCTGTTTATGTGTATGTGTGTGTGTGTGTGTGTGTGTGAGATATACACTGAAGTGTTAATGGTTCTAATCCAAGCCAATCTTCTGTTCCTGAATGAATTCTCAGGGGAGGGGGTGAAAGTTTCACTTTTCTATCACAGAAACATAGAAACTAGAAGCAGGAGGAGGCCGTTCGGCCCCTCAAGCCTGCTCTGCCTTTCATTTTGATCACAGCTGATCATCAAATTCAATATCTTGATCTCCTCTTCCCTTCATATCCCTCGATCCCTTTAGCCTGAAGAACTATAGTTAATTTTTTTTCTTGAAATCAGACAATGTTTTGGCCTCGACTACTTCCTGTGGGAGTGAACTCCAAACATTCACCACCCTCTGGGTGAAGAAATTTCTCCTCATCTCAGTTCTAAAAGGTTTACTCCTTATCCTCAAACTCGGACTCCTTGTTCTGGACTCCCCCATCATCGGGAACATTCTTTCTGAATCTACCCTGTCGAGCCCTGTTAGAATTTTATAAGTTTCTATGAGATCCCCTCGCACTCTTCTAAACTCCAGTGAATGTATCCCAATGCATGACACAAACCAGCCTCTCATCCACTGACTCTGTCTACACTTCCCGCTGCCTCGGCAAAGCAGCTGGCATAATTAAGAACGTCACACACCCCGGACATTCTCTCTTCTACCTTCTTCCTTCAGAAGAAAGATACTAAAGACTGAGGTCATGTACCAACTGACTCAAGAACAGCTTCTTCCCTGCTGCTGACTGACTTCGAATGGACTTATCTTAGAACATAGAACATAGAACATAACAGCACAGAACAGGCCCTTCGGCCTTCGATGTTGTGCCGACCAAAATAAAAAGCAATGCCCCTCCAAACTAAACCATTCCCTTCTCTTCCATATACTTATCAATTAACCTCTTAAACGCCACCAAACTTGGCGCATCTACAACAGCTGCAGGCAGGGCATTCCACTCCCTAATCACTCTTTGAGTAAAGAACCTACCTCTGATATCCGTCCTATAACTCATACCCCTTAATTTAAAGCTGTGTCCCCTCGTGCTAGCATTCTCCATCCTAGGAAAAAGGCTATCACTGTCCACCCTATCTAAACCTCTAATCATCTTATATGCTTCAATAAGATCCCCTCTTAGCCGCCTCCTTTCTAACGAAAACAACCTCAAATCCTTCAACCTCTCTTCATAGGACCTGCCCTCCATACCAGGCAACATCCTGGTAAACCTCCTCTGTACCCTCTCCAATGCCTCCACATCTTTCTTATAATGTGGGGACCAGAACTGCACACAATACTCCAAGTGCGGCCGCACTAGAGTTTTGTACAGTTGCAACATGATGCTGCGGCTCCTAAATTCAATCCCCCTACCAATAAAAGCTAAGACTCCATATGCCTTCTTAACAACTTTATCCACTTGACTGCCTACTTTCAGGGATCTATTGACACATACACCAAGATCCTTCTGTTCCTCAACACTATTAAGAGCCCTACCATTAGCCCTATACTCTACACATTTATTGTTCCTGCCAAAGTGCATTACCTCACACTTTTCCACATTAAACTCCATTTGCCACCTCTCGGCCCAGCTCTGCAACTTGTCCAAGTCACTCTGTAAACTATAACACCCCTCTTCACTATCTACCACTCCACCGACTTTAGTGTCATCTGCAAATTTACTGATCCATCCTTCAATACCCTCATCCAGATCATTTATAAAAATTACAAACAGCAGGGGCCCCAAAACAGACCCCTGAGGCACACCACTCGTCACCGAACTCCACGATGAATATCTCCCATCAACCACCACCCTCTGTCTTCTATCTGCCAGCCAATTCCTAATCCAATTAGCTAAATCACCCTCTATTCCACACATCTGCATTTTCTGTAGAAGTCTTCCATGGGCCACCTTATCAAACGCCTTACTAAAGTCCATAAGTCTTGTATTAAGTTGATCTTTCTCTACACTCTAGCTATGGCTGTAAAACTACATTCCACACTCTCTCATTTCCTTCTCTAAGAATAGTATGCTTTGTCTGTACTGCGCGCAAGAAACAATACTTTACACTGTATGCTAATACATGTGACAATGATAGATCAAATCAAAACATCCAGGACAAAGCAGCTCACTTGATTGGCACCACATCCACAAACATTCAACCCTCCACCAATAGTGGCTGCTACGGTTACTATCTACAAGATGCACTGCAGGAACTCACCAACGTTCCTCAAACAGCATCTTCCAAACCCACAACCAGTAACATCTAGAAGGACAAGGCAGCAGGTAAATGGGAACAGCACTGCTTGCAAGTTCCCCTCCAAGCCACTCACCATCCTGACTTGGAAATATATCACCATTTCTTCACAGTCGCTGGGTCAAAATCCTGGGATTTTTTTTTTAAAGATTATTTATTAGTGTCACACGAAGCTTCACATTAACACTGCAATGAAGTTACTGTGAAAATCCCCTAGTTTGCAACACTCAGGCGCCTGTTTGGACACAATGATGGAGAATACAGACCAGCCAGTGCACCTAACCAGCACATCTTTTGAACGGTGGGTGGAAACTGGAGCACCCGGAGCAAACCCACACAGACACAGGGCAACATGCAGACTCCACACAGACAGTGACCCAAGCTGGGAATCGAACCTGGGTCCCTGGCACTGTGAGGCAGCAGTACCAACCACAGTACTACCATGCCACCTAACAGCACTAAATCTCATAGACTACAGTGCTTCAAGGGGGCAGCTCACCATGTCAAGGGCAACAAGGACTGGGTAATAAATCCTGGTCCAGCCACTGACTCCCACATCCCATAAATGAATTTTAAAGACAGCATGGTGATGAATGATTGTACACCGGGCTGAAAACTGCTTTCTAGTGGCTCCGAGGTGATGATATAAAGTTCTCTGTGATTTGGATATGAACAAGATGGCTGGAATGTGATCACCCTTCACATCCGCAGGATTTTCCTATCCCGCTGCACTGAACGGAGATTTCACTGGGTGTCAAATTCTCCGACCTCACTGCAGCAGGAGAGCGGCACAAATGGCCAGCAAGATCGTACCAGATTCTGCGAAGGGAGTGCCAGCAGATCAATTAAAAAGTAGAACCACAAAGGCTATGGATTATTTCCTGAGCAAGCAACAAATAGCACAGGGTTTGATTTCTAATGCACATCAGATACAGGCAAATACATAGGGAACATGCTGAGGGAGAGCAACAGAGTTAATGTTTAACTAAAACACTAAGTTTCTCTTTCCACAGATGTCGATAGACCTACTGAGTTAACCCAGCAGTTTTGATTCTGATTTTGGGTTTGCAGCATCTGTTAATTTTTTTTTTATTAAGCAACACAGCACGGGAAACAGGCCCTTCGGCCCAACGAGCCCGCGCCACCATAATACCAAATACATTATCCTATTTTAATATTCCTATATAATAATATATATATTAATCCTAATTTGGAAAATTTTCACCATAGGGACAATTTATTACCCAATCAGCCTAAGAGCGAATTTTTGGGTTGTGGGAGGAAACCGGAGTGCCCGGAGAAAACCCACGCAACCACGGGGAGAACGCGCAAACTCCCGCAGACACCGGCCCAATTCCAAGTGTCTGCACAGCCACATCGATAGTCTCTGAGCTGTCATGGTGCCCTTCAGATGGTCCACATAAAGCACTCATATACAACATGAGGTACCAGGCAACCCATGAATCAACATCCAAGAGCTGTACCCGCACCACCTGCCGAATGCGTGCTCAAATTATGGACCGAATTACCTGTGGAAAAAAGCCGTAGTTAAACAGTCCTAATATATCCCTCTATCTGCATACCGCTCATGTGGCTGTCCAAGAGACCCTTAAACAGCCCCAGCGTGCCTGCTCCCACCACCTTACTCGGCAGTGCATTCCACACCCCCACTACCCTTTGTGTGAAAAACTGCCCTCTAATATTCGTCCTATACATAGCCCCCCTCACCCTATGGCCATGACCTCTCGTCCTATCCATTTCTAAAGGTGGAAAAAGTTTACCTCCATTTACTCTATCTATACCCCTTATAATCTTATACACCTCTATGAGATCCCCTCTAAGCCAACGTCTTTCAAGGGAAAACAACCCCAGTCTATCTAATCGTTCCTCATAGGACAGTCCTTCCATACCAGGCAGCATCCTGGTAAACCTCCTCTGCACTCTCTCCAAGGACTCCACATCCTTCCGATAGTACGGAGACCAGAACTGGGCGCAGTATTCCAAGTGAGGCCTAACCAAAGTTGTATACAACTGCAACATCAAACTCCTACTCTTATATTCTATACCCTTTTCTATGAAAGCTAACATACTATACGCCTTCTTTGTCACCTTCTCCACCTGTGAGGACACCTTCAGAGACTTGTGAACCTGCACCCCCAAGTCTCTCTGCGTCTCTATGCTCCTTATAGTTTTACCTTTTATCCTATAATTCTCTTCTACATTTTTCCGGCCAAAATGCATCACCTCGCATTTTTCCGGATTAAATTCCATTTGCCATCTATCTGCCCAATCTACCAACCTGTCTATGTCCTGTTGTATTGCCTGACACTGCTCTTCTGTACCCGCCAATCCAAGCATCTTGGTGTCATCAGCAAATTTGCTGATCTCACCACCTACCCCTACTTCCAAGTCGTTTATGTAGACCACAAATAGAAGAGGACCTAGTACTGAGCCTTGTGGCACTCCACTAGTGACAGGCTTCCAGCTGGAAAAAGAGCCTTCCACTACTACCCTCTGTCTCCTCCTTCCGAGCCAGTTTTCGACCCATCTACATACCCGACCCTGTATCCCATGCGCCTTCACCTTCTCTATCAGTCTACCATGAGGAACCTTGTCAAACGCCTTACTGAAATCCATGTAGACGACATCAACAGCCTGTCCTTCATCAACTGTTTTTGTCACTTCTTCAAAAAATTCCACTAGATTCGTAAGACAAGACTTCCCCTTGACGAAGCCATGCTGCGTATCCCTGATCAGATCGCAGCGCTCCAGATGCTCATACATCCTGTCCCTGAGGATCCTCTCCATTAGCTTACCTATAACTGAAGTCAAGCTCACTGGCCTATAGTTCCCTGGGTTATCCCTCTGACCTTTTTTAAACAACGGTACTACGTTTGCTATCCTCCAGTCCTCTGGGACCTCACCTGTGTCCAAGGAAGAGACAAAGATTTGCGTCAGAGGCCCAGCCAAGTCTTCCCTCAACTCCCTTAGCAGCCTGGGGTAAATGCCATCAGGCCCCGGAGCTTTATATGTCTTTAAGCTGCCTAACAGCCCCAACACCTCTTTCCTCGTAATCCTTATTTCCCTCAACCAATCCTCAACTTTGTCAACATCAGGCACAGACATCTGTCCAGTCTCCTGTGTGAATACCGACGCAAAGTATTCATTCAGGATCTCCCCCATTCCCTCAGGATGATTAAAAAACAGATCAGCTTGGAAAAGGAATTGACCCAAAGGGCAGGAGATTACCTGACTGAGGAAAACAGGCTGAGACAACTCACAAAATAACAGACAACATCAAATTAACAAATAAAAAGAATAAACAAAATCACAAACAGGTATCGTTGTTCAAATTAAATATATCTTTCATTGGCCGGTTAATTTCACAAGTAATTCACTTCTGATTTACGTTGGTTGATTTAAAGAGGAATCTTATTGTTATCTTTATGTGAGGCTGATTTGGTAACATTAGTTAATTTAATTTATTACATTGAAACACCCTCTATTTAACACTGAAATGTGTTATATTGGGGAAAGAAATATAGAATTACTTCCTTTGCTGTTTGTAATATATATAAATGATTTGGAGGAAAATGTAACTGGATTGATCAGTAAGTTTGCAGACGGCACAAAGGTTGGTAGATTTGCAGATAGCCATGAGGACCATCAAAGGATACAACAGGATAAAGATCAGTTGGAGATTTGGCCAGAGAGACGGCAGATGGAGTTTAATCCGGACAAATGTGAGGTAATGCATTTTGGAAGGTCTAATACAGACAGGAAATATACAGTAAACGGCAGAACCCTTAGGAGTTTTTCCCAAGATGGAAGTGTCAATTACAAGGTAAGAGTGGCAAAGTTTAAGGGAGATAGAACATAGAACATTACAGCACAGAACAGGCCCTTCGGCCTTCGATGTTGCGCCGACCAATATAAAAAGCAATGCCCCTCCAAACTAAACCATTCCCTTCTCTTCCATATACTTATCAACTAACCTCTAAAACGCCACCAAACTTGGCGCATCTACAACTGCTGCAGGCAGGGCATTCCACTCCCGAACCACCCTTTAGGTAAAGAACCTACCTCTGATATCCGTCCTATAACTATCACCCCTTAATTTAAAGCTGTGTCCCCTCGTGCTAGCTTTTTCATCCTAGGAAAAAGGCTATCACTGTCCACCCTATCTAAACCTCTAATCATCTTATATGTTTCGATTAGGTCCCTCTTAGCCGCCTCCTTTCTAACGAAAACAACCTCAAATCCCTCAGCCTCTCTTCATAAGACCTGCCCTCCATACCAGGCAACATCCTGGTAAACTCCTCTGTACCCTCTCCAATGCCTCCACATCTTTCTTATAATGTGGGGACCAGAACTGCACACAATACTCCAAGTGCGGCCGCACTAGAGTTTTGTACAGTTGCAACATGACGTTGCGGCTCCGAAATTCAATCCCTCTACCAATAAAAGCCAAGACTCCATATGCCTTCCTAACAACCTTCTCGACCTGACTGCCTACTTTCAGGGATCTATGCACATACACACCAAGATCCCTCTGTTCATCTAGACTACTAAGAATCCTACCATTTGCCCTATACTCTACACATTTATTATTTCTGCCATAGTGCATTACCTCACACTTTTCCACATTAAACTCCATTTGCCACCTCTCGGCCCAGCTCTGCAACTTGTCTAAGTCCCTCTGCAAACTATAACACCCCTCTTCACTATCTACCACTCCACCGACTTTAGTGTCATCTGCAAATTTACTAATCCATCCTTCAATACCCTCATCCAGATCATTTATAAAAATTACAAACAGCAGGGGCCCAAAACAGACCCCTGAGGTACACCACTTGTCACCGAACTCCAAGATGAATATCTCCCATCAACCACCACCCTCTGTCTTCTATCTGCTAGCCAATTCCTAACCCAATTAGCTAAATCACCCTCTATCCCATACATCTGCATTTTCTGCAGAAGTCTTCCATGGGACACCTTATCAAACGCCTTACTAAAGTCCATATATACCACATCAACCGCCTTACCCCCATCCACCTCCTTAGTCACTTTTTCAAAAAACTCAATGAGGTTAGTAAGGCATGACCTACCCTTCACAAAACCAGATGTCAGGGATAAGTTTTTCACTCAGAGGGTGGTGAGTGAATGGAATCGGCTGCCGTCGGTGGTGGTAGAGGCGAACTCGCTGGGGTCTTTTAAAAGACTTCTGGATGAGTATATGGGATTTAATGGGATTAGGGGTTATAGTTAGGTCTATGGCCTGGTAGGTACAGATGTGATCAGCACAACTTGTGGGCCGAAGGGCTTGTTTGTGCTGTAGTGTTCTATGTTCTATGATTCCTGGAATGTGCTGCCAGAGAAGGTGGTGGAAACAAGTACATTAGCAACATTTAAGAGGCATCTGGATGGTAGATGAACAGGGAGGGAGTAGAGAGATCGAGACTGAGTAAGGGCAGAAAGTCTATTTTAGTTAGGGCATCGTGATTAGCATAGACTTGGTGGGCCGAAGGGCCTGTTCCTGTGTTTTACAGTTCTTTGTTCTCTTTCATATTTACTTATTCCTGGACTCAATTCTCATTTCTTCTTTTTTTAGAGCAACACAGCACGGGAAACAGGCCCTTCGGCCCAACGAGCCCGCGCCGCTGTCATAACTATATAGTAACAATTCCATTATCCTATTCTAATTTTAGGTTATTCCTAATATGGAAGATTCTCAATGTAGGGACAATTTGGTTCCCAATCAGCCTAAGAGCGAATTTTTGGGATGTGGGAGGAAACCGGAGCGCCCGGAGAAAACCCACGCAACCACGGGGAGAACTCGCAAACTCCCGCAGACACTGGCCCAATTCCAAGTGTCTGCACAGCTACATCGATAGTCTCTGAGCTGTCATGGTGCCCTTCAGGTGGTCCAGATAAAGCACTCATTTACGACATGAAGCACCAGGCAACCCATGAATCAACATCCAAGAGCTGTCCTCGCACCACCTGCCGAATGCATGCTCCTTGTTGGTCAAGTATGGACCGAATTACCTGTGGAAAAAAGCCATAGTTAAACAGTCCTACTATATCCCTCTATCTGCATACCGTTCATGTGGCTGTCCAAGAGACGCTTAAACAGCCCTAGCGTGCCTGCTCCCACCACCTTACTCGGCAGTGCATTCCACACCCCCACTACCCTTTGTGTGAAAAACTGCCCTCTAATATTCGTCTTATACATAGCCCCCCTCACCCTAAGGCCATGACCCCTCGTCCTATCCATTTCTGAAGGTGGAAAAAGTTTACCTCCATTTACTCTATCTATACCCCTTTTAATCTTATACACCTCTATGAGATCCCCTCTAAGCCGACGTCTTTCAAGGGAAAACAACCCCAGTCTATCTAATCGTTCCTCATAAGACAGTCCTTCCATACAGGCAGCATCCTGGTAAACCTCCTCTGCACTCTCTCCAAGGACTCCACATCCTTCCGATAGTACAGCGACCAGAACTGGACGCAGTATTCCAAGTGAGGCCTAACCAACGTTCTATACAATTGCAACATCAAACTCCTACTCTTGTATTCTATACCCTTTTCTATGAAAGCTAACATACTATACGCTTTCTTTATCACCTTCTCCACCTGTGAAGACACCTTCAGAGACTTGTGAACCTGCACCCCCAAGTCTCTCTGCGTCTCTATGCTCCGAATAGTTTTACCTTTTAACCTATAACTCTCTTCTACATTTTTCCGGCCAAAATGCATCACCTCGCATTTATCCGGATTAAATTCCATTTGCCATCTATCTGCCCAGTCTACCAACCTATCTATGTCCTGTTGTATTGCCTGGCACTGCTCCTCTGTACCCGCCAATCCAAGCATCTTGGTGTCATCAGCAAATTTGCTGATCTCACCACCTACCCCTACTTCCAAGTCGTTTATGTAGACCACAAATAGAAGAGGACCTAGTACTGAGCCTTGTGGCACTCCACTAGTGACAGGCTTCCAGCTGGAAAAAGAGCCTTCCACTACTACCCTCTGTCTCCTCCTCCCGAGCCAGTTCTCGACCCATCTACATACCCGACCCTGTATCCCATGCGCCTTCACCTTCTCTATCAGTCTACCATGAGGAACCTTGTCAAACGCCTTACTGAAATCCATGTAGACGACATCAACAGCATGTCCTTCATCAACTGTTTTTGTCACTTCTTCAAAAAATTCCACTAGATTTGTAAGACAAGACTTCCCCTTGACGAAGCCATGCTGCGTATCCCTGATCAGATCGCAGCGCTCCAGATGCTCATACATCCTGTCCCTGAGGATCCTCTCCATTAGCTTACCTATAACTGAAGTCAAGCTCACCGGCCTATAGTTCCCTGGGTTATCCCTCTGACCTTTTTTAAACAACGGTACTACATTTGCTATCCTCCAGTCCTCTGGGACCTCACCTGTGTCCAAGGAAGAGACAAAGATTTGCGTCAGAGGCCCAGCTAGGTCTTCCCTCAACTCCCTTAGCAGCCTGGGGTAAATGCCATCAGGCCCCGGAGCTTTATATGTCTTTAAGCTGCCTAACAGCCCCAACACCTCTTTCCTCGTAATCTTTATTTCCCTCAACCGATCCTCAACTTTGTCAAACTTTCTAATCTGTATGAATGTTGATGCATGCATTTTAACCATTTCTCTTCACTGTTTTTGGCAGTTAAAAAACTCACTATCTTAATTTAATCTGGTTAGATTAGCTCCTTTGCCGGGGACAGGGAACTTTGTTGGATGTTCTCCTTAGCTACATTTCCAGCACTCTGCGTGAATACCGAAGAGAAATATTTGTTCAGTGCCTCACCGAGCCTGAAGAGATTGGTGAGGCACTGAATAAATATTTCTCTTCGGTATTCACGCAGAGTGCTGGAAATGTAGCTAAGGAGAACACTGAGGTGCAGGGTTGCAAATTGGGAAGTATTGTAGTAGATAGGGAGGATGTGCTAGAAATGCTCGAGGGTTTGAAGTTGGATAAGTCCCCTGGGCCGGACGGGATTTACCCTAGGATTCTCTGGGAGGCAAGAGAGGAGATTGCAGAGCCTCTGGCTCTGATCTTCAGGTCCTCGTTGGTTACGGGTGTGGTTCCGGAGGACTGGAGGATAGCGAATGTGGTCCCATTGTTTAAGAAGGGGAAGAGAGACCTTCCAGGGAATTATAGGCCAGTGAGTCTTACTTCTGTTGTGGGCAAGGTATTGGAGAGAATTATTAGGGATAGGATTTATAGTTATTTAGAGAGAAATGAATTGATTGGGGATAGTCAGCATGGTTTCGTGAAGGGTAGGTCATGCCTTACTAACCTCATTGAGTTTTTTGAGAAAGTGACCAGAGAGGTGGATGGGGGTAAGGCGGTTGATGTAGTATATATGGACTTTAGTAAGGCTTTTGATAAGGTGGCCCATGGAAGACTTCTACAGAAAATGCAGATGTGTGGAATAGAGGGTGATTTAGCTAATTGGATTAGGAATTGGCTGGCAGATAGAAGACAGAGGGTGGTGGTTGATGGGAGATATTCATCGTGGAGTTCGGTGACAAGTGGTGTGCCTCAGGGGTCTGTTTTGGGGCCCCTGCTGTTTGTAATTTTTATAAATGATCTGGATGAGGGTATTGAGGGATGGATCAGTAAATTTGCAGATGACACTAAAGTCGGTGGAGTGGTAGATAGTGAAGAGGGGTGTTATAGTTTGCAGAGTGACTTGGACAAGTTGCAGAGCTGGGCCGAGAGGTGGCAAATGGAGTTTAATGTGGAAAAGTGTGAGGTAATGCACTTTGGCAGGAACAATAAATGTGTAGAGTATAGGGCTAATGGTAGGGCTCTTAATAGTGTTGAGGAACAGAAGGATCTTGGTGTATGTGTCAATAGATCCCTGAAAGTAGGCAGTCAAGTGGATAAAGTTGTTAAGAAGGCATATGGAGTCTTAGCTTTTATTGGTAGGGGGATTGAATTTAGGAGCCGCAGCATCATGTTGCAGCTGTACAAAACTCTAGTGCGGCCGCACTTGGAGTATTGTGTGCAGTTCTGGTCGCCACATTATAAGAAAGATGTGGAGGCATTGGAGAGGGTACAGAGGAGGTTTACCAGGATGTTGCCTGGTATGGAGGGCAGGTCCTATGAAGAGAGGTTGAAGGATTTGAGGTTGTTTTCGTTAGAAAGGAGGCGGCTAAGAGGGGATCTTATTGAAGCATATAAGATGATTAGAGGTTTAGATAGGGTGGACAGTGATAGCCTTTTTCCTAGGATGGAGAAAGCTAGCACGAGGGGACACAGCTTTAAATTAAGGGGTATGAGTTATAGGACGGATATCAGAGGTAGGTTCTTTACTCAAAGAGTGATTAGGGAGTGGAATGCCCTGCCTGCAGCTGTTGTAGTTGCGCCAAGTTTGGTGGCGTTTAAGAGGTTAATTGATAAGTATATGGAAGAGAAGGGAATGGTTTAGTTTGGAGGGGCATTGCTTTTTATTTTGGTCGGCACAACATCGAAGGCCGAAGGGCCTGTTCTGTGCTGTAATGTTCTATGTTCTATGTTCTATGAAATCTTACTGGTAGCGGCAGGGAGCAGTGTTCAGCAAAGATGGAGCCAGTCCTCTCTCTCACCCAGCTTTGGAACAATTTGGGATATTCTTACAAATGGTAACAAACGAGGACAGATCAGCAACACTGGGGACCCTCACCAGATGGTGGTGATAATGAATAGAATGGGTTAACTGATCACCCAAGGACAGAGCAGAGTGAATCTCACACTAAGCCAGAGTTTCCTTACTCATCGTACAAAACAAGATTACTCACTTGTTTCTGCTGAGATCCAGCAATAATTCCTCTCCTTCTAGTTTCACTGAGAAACTGATGTGATCTGGATAGCTTTCCTGCAAAGGATATAAAGAAATACTTGTTATTGAGCTGCATCATGAAGCAGCAGACTGTATGAAATACACTGCAATGGAAACTATACAAGGAATGTCTCAGCAGCCCATTCATACACAAACCTCAATCCCAAACACCTTCTTCATTTAATTTCAGCTTGGATGCTTCATCCCAGATCCTAGCTCCAGGTTGAAGGTGCAATGTGAAGACTGCCTGACCCATCACCCATCCACTCACCAGCTGTAACCCACCACATCGCATTGCCTCAATTGGCCTGAGTGGGCAAAGTTGCCAGTTTGAAAGTCTGGAGTGTGTTTGAACTCTGCTGTGTGCTCGCTAACCACAATATTGTGTGATAACATCGGCATGCTGCTGTGTTTCTGAGGTGAGCATGTCTCCAACTAATACTGGCTTAGTTTTCACTACTGCAGTGACAGAACTGGGCAAATCCTCTTCTGCTGCTTTCAATCACTCTGTCTCATATCACTCACCTGATGATGGGACAGCATTCCTAAAGCTCCTGATTCCAAATAAATCTGTTGGACTTTAACCTGGTGTTATGAGACTTCTTACTGGGCCCATGCCACACTCTGTCTCATTTATCATCTACTCTGTAACATCATCTCCAATCAACTGTGACGAGTCTTTGTTTTTTGTGATGTAGTAATAATTGAACAATAAATTCTGATGATAACATGCTTTTCCTGAGATCATTTCTTGTTCTGTTAGCAAATTGGAGAGTGTGAGTTTTTCTGGAACTCACACTGTCATGAATGATTTGACCACTGCAATGATCCACTTCCATATTTCGAATCATAGAGGTTATACAGGTTTACAGCATGGAAACAGGCCCTTCTGCCCAACTTGTCCATGTTGGCCTTTTTTTTAAACCCTAAAGTTAGTCCCAATTATGCACATTTGGCCCATATCCCTCTATACCCATCATACCCATGTAACTATCTAAATGCTTTTTAAAAAATAAAATTGTACCCAGCTCTATTACTACCTCTGGCAGCTTGTTCCAGATACTCACCACACTCCAGCGCCTGTTCGAGTACACTGAGAGAGAATCTAGCATGGCCAATACACCGAACCATCATGCCTTTGGACTGTGGGATGAAACCGGAGCATTCAGAGGAAATCCACTCAGACACAGAGAGAACATGCAGAGTCAAGCCCAGGGAATCAGACCCAGGTCCTTGATGCTGTGAGATAGTAGTGCTAATGACTGTGCCACCATGCTGCCCAATTGTGGCAGGCTTCACATTTCCTAACTCAATGACAAAGTGAGTGTGTGTGGGATACTGTATCCTGCTGAACCCAGTCCCCATGCTATCAATGTATGTTGCTGGTAAAGTTCATCTTGACTTCAAACTTAAGTCTCTTTCCCTATTTCCTCTCCTGCTGTCACAGCTGCCGAACACTCTTTGTTTCAATTTCAGTTCACATCAGCTTTGCATGAAAGAAAAACTATACAAGCAGAAATCAGTGAAATGTGGTAGTCCTGGACACGGACAACGGTCAACAAAATGTCTCATAGATCACACTCAGTGCACATGGCCTCCAAGACACAGGTTGTCCACTGCTGATATAGATAACTGCAGCAGACAGAGGTGTCGGAACTGATATTACAGCATACAGAATGTAGAGCCTGTTTGATTAATTACCTGAGGCAGTATCGCGACACTGCGTTTCTTTTTCCCAGCAAGGACTTTCGGGAATACAAACTTGTAATCCTTCAGTTCTTCAAGTAGTTTTTTCTGGAGAAATTGATAACCTGTGTGAAATATAATGGGAATATTATTGGCATTACAATGAGGATTAGTTGATAGACCGTGCTGTGTAAATACAATCTGCCACACAGGGAGATGCTGATGGTGGTAATATTCCTGCACTAATAATCCTGAGATCCAGACTAACGTGGGACATGCAGGCACTCACCAAGGTTCCTTAGGCAGCACCTTCCAAACCTACAACCACTTCCATCCAGAAGGGCAACAGCAGCAGATGTATGGGAACACCACCACCTGCAAGTTCCCTCCAAGCCACTCACTATCCTTAATTGCCCTTGGAAATATATCACCATTCCTTCACAATCGCTGATTCAAAATCCTGGAATTCCTTCCCTAACAGCACTGTGGGTGTACCTACACTTCAGGAACTCAGTGGTTTTTTTCATGTTCTTAACTCAGTGGTTAAGAAGGTGACTCACCACCCCCTTCTCAAGAGCAACTGGGGAGAATAAATCTAACCAGCAACAGGCAAATCCCGTACATCAATATAAAAATCTCACCATAACAGCCTGTGGAATTTCAAAACTATTCCAAGATCTGTAATTAAAAGCTAACATCAGCTGGGTGACCATGAAAGAATTGTTAGAAAAACTTATCTGGTTCACTCATGTTATTCATGGAAGGAAACCTGCTGCCTTTACCTGGTCTGGCCTATATGTAACTCCAGAGCCACAGTAATGTCTTTGACTCTGAAATGCCCTCAGAAATGGGTCAATTCAAGGGCAATTCGGAATGGCAACAAATCCCCACCTTGTCACTGACACCCACATCCCATCAAAGAAGTCACCCAACAGTACCAACCCTGGTATCGCATGGCACCAGCCTCTCCCATAGAGTCATAGAGGTTTACAGCATGGAAACAGGCCTTTCAGCCTAACTTGTCCATGCTACCCTTTTTTTAAACCCCCTAATCTAATACAAATTGCCTGCCTATCCCTTTATACCATTGTACTCATGTAACTATCTAAATGCATTTTAAAAAATAAAATTGTACCCACTTCTACTATTATCTCTGGCACTCCAGATACTCACCACCCTCTGTGAAAAAGTTGACCCTCTGGACACTTTTGTATTTCTTCCCTCTCACCCTAAATCTGTGCCCTCCAGTTTGAGACTCCCCCTATCTTCGGGAAAAGATATTGACTATCGACCTTCTCTGTGCTCCTCATTATTTTATAGACATCTGTAAGAACGCTCCTCAGCCTCCTATACTGCAGAGAAAGCAGTTCCAGTCTATCCAGCTTCTCCTTATAACTCAAACCATCAAGTCCCGGTAGCATCCTTGTAAATATTTTCTGCACTGTTTCTAGTTTAGTAATATCCTTTCTATAATGGGGTGACCAGAACTGCACAGTATTCTAAGTGTGGCCTTACCAATGTCTTGTACAGCTTCAACAAGATGTTCCAACTCCTGTATTCAATGTTCTGACCGATGAAACCAAGCATGCTGAATGTCTTCTTCACCACTCTGTCCACCTGCGACTCCACTTTCAAGGAGCTATGAACCTGGACCCCTAGATCTCTTTGTTCTTTAACTCTCCTCAATACCCTATTACTAACTGAGTAAATCCTGCCATGGTTCAATCTACCAAAATGTATCACTTCGCATTTGTCTAAGTTAAACTCCATCTGCCATTCATCAGCCCACTGGCCCAATTGATCATTGGTATCTCGTGGCACGGGTCTGTCCCAGAACTGGAATCTCTTGGTACAACAGGACAAAACACTCTCTTTGTCCAAGATGATTCCAGGAAGGTGAAAAGACAGTTAATCGTGGAGAGAACAGGGACTATACAATATAGTCAGAAGCCACTGGGATCTCTGGAAAGGATGGATAAGTGGCAGAAGGGGAAACATAGAGAGAGTGAAAACAAGAGAAAGAGGAACTGGGAGAGAGAGAAGGGGAGAGAGCTAATTCCAGGAAATCCAATCCTAAACTTCATAACTTTATACTAACATGGAATACATGTGTCACATTTAGCCAACTCCTATATTACCCTGTCCATGAATAGAACATAGAACACTACAGCACAAACAGGCCCTTCAGCCCACAAGTTATGCCGATCACATCTATACTTACCAGGCCATAGAACTATCTGTAACTCCCAATTCCATTAAATCTCATGTACTCATCCAGAAGTCTCTTAAAAGACCCCAGCGAGTTCGCCTCCATCACCACTGACAGCAGCCGATTCCATTCACTCACCACCCTCTGAGTGAAAAACTTACCTCTAATATCTCCTCTGCACTTGACCCCAGTACCTTAAACCTGTGTCCTCTTGTAGTGACCATTTCAGCCCTGGGAAATAGCCTCCGAGAATCCACCCTATCTATTCCTCTCAAGATTTTACAAGTCATTATTAGATCGCCTCACACCCTTCTTCTCTCCAGGGAGAAGAGACTTAGCTCCCTCAACCTATCTTCATAGGGCATGTCTCCCAATCCAGGCAACATCCTTGTAAATCTCCTCTGCACCTTCTCAATGGCTTCCATATCCTTCCTGTAGTGAGGCAACCAGAACTGCACACAATACTCCAACTGGGTTCTGACAAAGGACTTAAAAAGTTGCAGCATTACATCCCGACTCCTAAACTCAATCAACAAAGAATAAAGAAAAAAACAGCACAGGAAACAGGCTCTTCAGCCCAACGAGCCCGCGCTGCCACCCCGATGTCCCCACCTCTACCTGCGATCCCTGTCCATGTTTATAGATCTATGGATTAAAAACCAAATTTGAGACAATTTAGGGAGAATTTGTTTTGCCAATTAGCCTAAGAGCACATCTTTGGGATGTGGGAGGAAACCGGAGCGCCCGGAGAAAACCCACACAAGCACGGGGAGAATGCGCAAACTCCCACAGACACAGGCCCAAATCCATGTATCTGCACAGCACAGCGATAGTCACTGAGCTGTCGTGTTGCCCATCAAATGGTCCAGGTCAAGCGTACACTAACGACGTGAAGCACTAGGATACTCTCGAAAAAATCCAAGAGCAGCCCTCTCACGACCCATCGCGTGTATGCCCCTCGTTAGACAACAAGGTGGACCAAAGTACCTGTAGGATAAAAACAAGTACATCAATATCATCATCTATTTACACACTTCCCAGGGACTCCCAAGGCTCATGATCCCTATTTTAAATCAGTTTTCTATACCCTTCCATTCCCATTCTGTTCATGTGCCCATCTAAGTATTTCTTAAATAACTCCAGACTACCTGCCTCCACCACTTTACTTGGCAGCGCATTCCATACCCCCACCACCCTCTGTGTGAAAAAACTCCCTCTAGCATCCAAATTATACCTTACCCCCCTCACCCTAAGCCCTCCAGATTATCCACAACACCACCAACCTTTGTGTCATCAGTAAACTTACCAACCCATCCCTCCACTTCTTCATCCAGGTCATTTATGAAAATGACAAACAGCAAGGGTCCTAGAACAGATCCCTGGGGCACTCCCCTGGTGACCGACCTCCATGCAGAAGAAGACCCATCCCCAACTACTCTCTGCCTCCTGCAGGCAAGCCAGTTGTGGATCCACGAGGCCAAAGCCCCTTGGATCCCATGCCCTCTCACCTTCTCAAGAAGTCTTGAATGGGGGACTTTATCAAATGCCTTGCTGAAGTCCATGTAAACCACATCCACTGCTCTTCCTTTGTCAATTTGTTCAGTCACATTTTCAAAGAACTCTAGTAGGTTCGTAAGGCACTACATGCCCTTGACAAAGCCGTGTTGACTATTTCTGATCAAGCTAAACTTCTCTAAATGCTCATAAATCCTATCCCTCAGAATCCTCTCCATCAACTTACTGACCACTGACATCACTAGTCAGTAATTTCCCGGACTATCCCTGTTCCCTTTCTTGAAAATAGGAACCACATCCACAATCCTCCAATCCTCCGGAACCTCTCGCATCTCCATTGACGACGCAAAGATCATCACCAGGGGCTCTGCAATCACTTCCCTCGCCTCCCACACAACCTGGTGTACATCCCATCCGGTCCCGGTGACTTGTCTATCTTGATATAATTTAACAGTTCCAACACCTCCTCTTTCTTAACATCCACATATTCAATCTTTTCGGTTTGCTGCATTCCTGTAATACAACCACCCAGATCACTTTCCACCGTGAATACCGAGGCAAAGTACTCGTTAAGCACCTCTGCCATTTATTCCGGATTCACACAGACTTTTCCCCCTTCACCTTTTATAGGTCCTATCTCTTCTCTTCTCATTCTTTTACCCCTTCACATATTTGTAGAACATTTTGGGATTTTCCTTAATCTTACCCGCCAAGGCCTTCTTATAACCCTTTCTGGCACTCCTAATTTGCTTTTTAAGCTCCTTTCTACACACCTTATACTCCTCTAGATCCTTAACATCTCCTAGCTCTCTGAACCTTTTGTACACCTTTCTTTTCTTCCTGACTAGGTTCACCACAACCTTCATGCATCACGGTTCCTGCGGCCTACCGAAACCTCCTTGTCTTACCGGAACGTTGCTGTGCAGAGCACCAGACAAACATTCCTTGAAAATCCACCACTTTCCTTCAGTACTTTTCCCCAAGAACACCTCCTTCCAGTTTACTTTTCCAGTTTCCTGCCTAATGATTTCATATTTCCCCCTACTCCAGATAATATCAATATCAAGTGTAGGAGTGTTGGCAGTGTTGAGGAGCAGAAAGATCTTGGGGAGTAGGACTCTTAAATCTGCCCCGCAAGTGCAGGATGTGGGCAAGAAGGCATATGGTGTACTGGTCTTCATTAATCGAGGGATTGAGTTTAGGAGTCGGGAGGTAATGCTGCAAGTTTATAAGACCCTTGTCAGACCTCACTTGGAGTACTGTGTTGCCTCACTATAGGAAGGATGTGGAAGTTATTGAGAGGGTGCAGAGGAGATTTACAAGGATGTTGCCTGGATTGGGGAGCATGCCTTACGAATATAGGTTGAGGGAGCTAGGTCTCTTCTCCCTGGAGAGACGAAGGTTGAGAGGCAACCTGATAGAATTTTATAAGATGTTGAGAGGAATAGATAGGGTGGATTCTTGGAGGCTATTTCCCACGGTTGAAATGGTCACTACGAGAGGACACAGGTTTAAGGTGCTGGGGGGCAAGTACAGTGGAGATGTTAGAGGTAAGTTTTTCACTCAGAGGGTGGCGAGTGAATGGAATCGACTGCCATCAGTGGTGGTAGAGGCAAACTCGCTGGTTTCTTTTAAGAGACTTCTGGATGAGTACATGGGATTTAATGGGATTGGGAGTTAGATAATTGTATGGCCTGGAAGGTACTGATATAATCGGCACAACTTGTGGACAACAAGCCTGCTCCACCTTTCATTTTGATCATGGTTGATCACAAATTCAATATCCTGATTCCCCCCCTCCCTATATCCCTCGATCCCTTTAGCCCTAAGGGCGAAATCTCATTTCTTCTTGAAATAACACGATGTTTCGGCTCAACTACTTTCTGTGGGAGTGAATTCCACACATTCATCACCCTCTAGATGAAGAAATTTCTCCTCACCTCAGTTCTAAAAGGTTTACCCCTTATCCTCAAATTCTGACCCCTAGTTCTGGACTCCCCTCACCTTTGGGAACATTCTTTCTGAATCTACCCTGTCTAACCCTGTTAGAATTCTATAAATTTCAATGAGATCCCCTCTCACTCTTCTAATTCCAATGAATAATCCTAATCGACTTAGTCTCTTCTCATATGACAGACCTGCTATCCCAGGAACCAGCCTTTGCTCTACTCTGTCTATAGCAAGGACATCCTTTGTCAGATAATGACACCAAAACAGTATACAATATTCCAGGTGTGGCCTCACCAATGCCCTATGCATTTGCAGTAAACATCCCTATCCCAATGCTCAAATCCTCTCGCTATGAAGGCCAACATCAATTTGCCGCCTTTACTGCCTGCTGCGCGCTTACTCTCAGTGAATGATGCACGATGACACCAAGTTCTCATTGAGTATCCACCTCTCTCAATTTACATCCAGTCAACAAATCCATGCTAACTTTGACTTATTATACCAATTAATCAATCCCTTAGTCCTCCTTTGCTGAATTTTAAACTGCTCCCAGTCCTCAAGCGTATTGCTTTTTCTTGCCAATTTGCATGCTTCTTGCTTGAATCTGATACTATCTCTAATTCCCCTTGTAAGCCATGGTTTGGCCACAATTCCCTTTCCATTCTTAAGCCAAACAGGAATAAACAACTTCTAGAGTTCACCTGTTTGTTCTTTAAATGTTTGTCACTGCCTATCCGTTGTCTTTCCGTAATATTTCCCAGTCCATCATGGCCAATTCATGCCTCACACCATCATTTCCCTTTACTGAGATTCAGGATCCTGGTCTCAGAATCAACTATATCATTGTCCATCTTGACAAAGAATTCTACCATATTATGGTCACTCATCCCCAAGCGTTCTTTCACAACTAGATTGCTGACTAATCCTTTCTCATTGTACAAACCCAGTCCCAGATATCCTGTTCCCTTGTTGGTTCCTCAATGTATTGCTTCAGAAAACATTCAGTTTGCTCCAGAAATTCAACCTCTATTGCATTGTGACTAATTTGACTCTCCCAATCTATACGCAGATTAAAATTGCCCATAATCACAGAAGTTCCTTTTACAAATCCATTTCTGATTTCCTGTCTAATGATTTTCCTAACATTACTCCTACAGTTTGGTGTTCTGTATACCATCCCTGCCAATGTTTTTGCCCTTGTTTCTTAACTTGACTCATCCACATCATCTATGCTAATATCTTTCCTCAATATCGAATCAATATCATCTTTAATCAGTAATGCAATTCCACCACCTTTTCCTTTCTACCTGTCCTTCCTAAACACTGACTAGCCTCCATGTTTAGTTCCCATCGTTGCTCATCTTGGAACCACGTCTCCGCAATGCCAACTATATCATACCCCTTTACATTTATCTGTACAACTAATTCATCCATTTTGTTTTGAATGTTCTGAACATTCAGGTACAAAACCATGAGATTTTTTAATGTTTTATTTGGGATTGGGTGACAACTGCTGGCTCAGTCAGAGACGTGCACATAAACAACATGACTCAGAAACTTGTGAGTTATTTATAGATTGCAAATACATGCAGGACTTGGGAAAACTCAATGAAGTAAAGCAAGGGTAAGGATCATACTAAAATCATTTTTAAAAGCATTTTTAAAACCTTATTTACTTTATAAACCACTCTCAGTTCATTATATACACTCAATAAAAGTTCAAATATATTACTGGCACACTCTGTGTTAAGTTAGAATTAATAAATAAAGATTTAGCATGCTACTCCTGATAGGTTGCTGACCCCAGCTTTGTACAATACCCATCTCCTTCAAATCCTCTGATGCTTAACTACTAAACTGCACCGTTCAGAGAAGCTCTCGATATTACTGAGTGGAAAACCAGCATCCTGTTCCTCACCTGAAGCAGCATCTTCTCCAGTGGAAATCGTTCCTTCAAGCCCGATTTTCCAGTCGGCTCCTGGTGAGTAGCTTTTACTGATGATTGGTCTATTACTGCGGACAGTTAACAATGTGCCATTGTACAGAGTTAGCACATTACCTGCCTGAGTCTCTTCATTAGTTGCTGCTGAATAATTTAAAAGGTGGCACCAGATCAGAAATACCAAACAGACAAAGCTGCAAAGCATTGTGAATAATCACAGCTCTGAACTCTCCACTCAAATATTCTCTCTCTGTGAACGCAACTTTCTGTGTTTTCCTGGTCAGCCTGTCTTTCCCTGCTCTTTGTCCTGTTCACTGTCTCTCTCTCTCTCTGTGTCAGCTTGTTTTTAAACCTGTTGGTCTGAGTCTTGCGTCAGGAGTAACTTTGTAACAGCCCCAGTCTCACCCAGGAAGTAAGAGGAGGAAGTGAAACACAGAATCTGAAACAGAAGATAGGTTCCAACAAGTTGGGAGTTAGGATGAAGCAATGCATTCCACTGGTACACCATAAACTCCTACGGTACAGATACAGAACGTGCAGCTGTGTGTTCATCCATCATCCATTATCCAGGGCTTTATAGAGAAGCATTTAGAAATCAGTGACAGGATCAGAGTCGGCATGGATTTATGAAGGGGAAATCATGCTTGGAATCTGTTGAAATTCTTTGAAGATGTAACCAGTAGAGGTGACAAGGGGGAGTCAGTTGATGTGGTATATTTATACTTTCAAAAAGCGTTTGACAAAGTCCCACACAAGGGATTACCATGCAAGATTAAAGCACATGGGATTGGGGGAAGTGTATTGAGATGGATAGAAAACTGATTGGCAGAAAGGAAACAAAGAGTAGGATTTAATGGGTGCTTTTCAAATTGGCAGGCTATAACTAGTAGGGTGCCATAGGGATCAGTGCTGGGACCCCAGCTATTCACAGTGTGTATTAATGATTTGGATGAGGGAACAAAGTGCAACATCTCAAAGTTTGCAGATGATACCAAGTTGGGTGGGAGGGTGAACTGTGACAAGGATGCAGAGATTCTTCAGAATGATTTCTGGACAAGTTGGGTGAGTGGGCAAATCAATGGCAGATGCAGTATAATTTGGATAAATGTAAGGTTATTCACTTTGGAAGCAAAAACAAGAAGGCAGATTACTACCTGAATGGCTGTAAATTGGGATTGTTTTTGCTGGAGTTCAGATGAATGAGTGAGGGGGTGGGGGGTAAGATCTCATAGAGACTTATAAAATTCTAACAGGCTTAGACAGGGTAGTTGCAGGGAAGATATTCCCTGATGGGGAAGTCCAGAACCAGGATCACAATCTGAAGATTCAGGGTAGACCATTTAGGACAGAGATGAGAAGACATTTCTTCATCCAATTACCACAGTAAGACTGTGGAATTCATTACCACAGAAAGTAGTTGATATCAAAACATTGAGTTTATTCAAGTGGCAGCTGGATATAGCAACTGGGGTGAATGGGATGAAAGGTTATGGGAAAAAAGCAAGAGTTGTATGATCGGCCATGACTTTAATGAATGGTGGAGCAGGCTCAAAGAGCCAAACAGTCTCTTCTTGCTCCTAATTTCTATTTTATGATGTTTCTATCTCCACTTCCCTGTTAAATTACTCCTTTCAAAGTGCTTCACCTCCCACTTTTCAAGGTTAAATTCTATCTGCCACTTATCCACCCATTTGACCACCTCGCCTATATCGTTAGCCACGCGGCCAATCTTTGTGTCATCGGCAAACTTACTGACCCTACCCCCATATAGTCCTGATTCGTGAAGTCTAATGGGATTTGACAGATCAGAACATGAATATGAAAATAGATAAATCCCCTGGGCCAGATTGGATTTATCCCAGGTTACTCTGGGAGGCTAGAGAGGAAATTGCAGAACCTGTGGCTTTGATCTGCATGTCATCATTGGCTACAGGTATAGTGCCGGAAGATAGCAAATGTTGTCCCCTTGTTTAAGAAGGGGAGTAGAGACCATCCTGGGAATATAGACCGGTGAGCCTTACATCTGTTCTGGGAAAAGTTTTGGAAAGAATTATAAAGGATAGGATTTATAATCATCTAAAGAGAAATGAATTGATTAGGGATAGTCAGCATGGATTTGTGAAGGGTAGGTCATGCCTCATAAACCTTATTGAATTCTTTGAAAAGGTGACCAAAGCGGTGGATAAGGGTAAGGCAGTTGATGTGGTGTATATAGATTTTAGCAAAGCGTCTCCCCATGGAAGACTACTGCAGAAAATGCAGATGCATGGGGTTGAGGGAGATTTAGAAGTTTGGATTAGGAATTGGCTAGCTGATAGAAGACAGAGGGTAGTGGTTGAGGGGATATATTCAACCTGGAGTTCAGTTACAAGTGGTGTACCTCAGGGATCTGTTTTTGGGCCACTGTTGTTTGTTATTTTTATAAATGACCTGGATGAGCGTGTAGAGGGATGGGTTAGTAAATTTGCTGACGATACCAAAGTCAGAGGAGTTGTAGACAGTGAGGATGGATGTTACAGTTTGCAGAGGGAGATAAATAAGCTGCAGAGCTGGGCTGTGAGGTGGTAAATGGAGTTTAATGTGGAAAACTGTGAGGTGAATCCCAATTGCCTGCATTTGGCCCACATCCTTCTATACCCATCTTACCTATGTAACTGTCTAAATGCTTTTTAAAAGATGAAATTTTATCTTCTTCTACTACTGTCTCTGGCAGCTTGTTCCAGACACTCACCACTGTGTGAAAATGTTACCTCTCTGGACACTTTTGTATCTCTCCCCTCATCTCAAACCTATGCCCTCTACTTTTGGATTCCCCTACCTTTGGAAAAGATATCGACTATCCATCTTGTCTATGCCCCTTTATAGGGCTCTATAAGATCACCCCTCAGCCTCCTACGCTCCAGAGAAAAAAGTCCCAGTTTATGCGGCCTCTCTATGTTCTATAGAACCATAAAACATTATATAACAAAAACAGGCCTTTTGGTCCTTCTTGTCTGTGCCAAACCATTTTTCTACCAAGTCCCACTGACCTGCACTTGGACCATATCTCTCCCGACCCCTCTCATCCATGTACCTGTCCAATTTTTCTTAAGTGTTAAAAGTGACCCTGCATTTACCACTTTATCCGGCAGCTCATTCTACACTCCCACCACTCTCTGTGTGAAGAAACCGCTAACACCCCAATATTCCCTTTAAACCTTTCCCCCCTCACCCTTAACCCATGCTCTCTAGACTTTTTCTCCTCTAGCCTCAGTGGAAAAAGCCTGCTTCATTCACTCTATCTATACCCATCAAAATCTTATACACCTCTATCAAGTCTCCTCTCATTCTTCTACGCTTCTGGGAATAAAGTCCTAACCAATTCTAATTCAGCTTCTCAAGTCTGGGCAACATCCTTGTAAACGTTCTCTGCATTTTTTCAATCTTATTAATATCCTACCTCTAATTAGGTAACCAAAACTGCACACAATACACTAAATTTGGCCTCGCCGATGTCTTATACAACCTCATCATAACATTCCAACTCTTATACTCAATACTTTGATTTATAAAGGCCAACATTCCATAAGAACTTTTGACAACCCTATCTATCTGTGACGCCACTTTTAGGGAATTATGTATCTGTATTCCAGATCCTTCTATTCTACTGCACTCTTCAGTGTCCTGCCATTTACCTTTATGTTCTACCTTGGTTTGTCCTTCCAAAATGCAATATCTCACACTTGTCTGTGTTAAATTCCATCTACCATTTATCAGCCCATTTTTCTAGCTAGCTAAATCCCTCTGCAAGCTTTGAAAACCTTCTTCACTGTTCACCACACCTCCAATCTTTGTGTCATAGAACATA
Organism: Sphyrna mokarran; assembly: GCA_024679065.1. Lineage (NCBI taxonomy): Eukaryota > Metazoa > Chordata > Chondrichthyes > Carcharhiniformes > Carcharhinidae > Sphyrna > Sphyrna mokarran. The sequence goes on from JAGIQG010000001.1 coordinate 2,540,931, forward strand.
GAACATTACAGCGCAGTACAGGCCCTTTGGCCTTTGATGTTGCACTGACCAGTGGAACCAATTTTATGACCCTCTAACCTAAACTATTCCAATGTTATCCATATGCCTATTCACTGACCATTTGAACGCCCTTAAACTTGGCGAGTCCACAACTCTGCAGGCAGGGCATTCCACGCCCTTACTACCCTCTGAGTAAAGAACCCACTTCTAACATCCGTCCTATAACTACCACCCCTTAATTTAATGCTATGTTCCCTCGTGTTATCATCAGCAAATTTGCTGATCCAATTTATCACATTATCATCCAGGTCATTGATATAGATGACAAATAACAATGGACCCAGCACTGATCCCTGTGGTACACCACTCATCACAGGCCTCCACTCAGAGAAGTAATCCTCCATTACCACTCGCTGGCTTGTACCAATTTCTAATACAATTTACTACCTTTCCACGTATAGCTAGCGACTAAACCTTCCTAACTAACTTTCCATGTGGGGGGGTTATAACTCAATCCAAATATTCTCAGTCTTTGAAGAGAAAGGGAATAGCTTTAGCGGACAATACGACTGAGGTATTTTTGCTCCTTGGATATTTGCTCTACCTATCATTGTGATAGGAAGCTTGGATTGTTCAGCAGTAATAGGGAATGTGAGCTGGCTTTAGACTGTCACAAGACAGGTTGTCTTTACCCTATTGATAATTACCAAGTGTTGTTCCAATAGTAATCCTGCTCAGTACGAAAGGAACCACAGCTTCAGACATTTGGTCGATGTGCTTGGCTGACAAACCAATGGAGCGAAGCTACCATCTGTGGGATTATGACTGAACACCTTAGGTGGGGTGTAAATGGGGAACACAGAGATAGCGGAGACAGTAAACTAATAGTTTACCTCTGTCTTCACAATGGAGAATAATGAAGAGTTTCTAAAAACTGTAGATTTTTCTTGTTCCATATGCATTACTGAGAGAGTGCTGTATTGCCATCTTTTGGAGTGAAGTTGGAAATTAAGGATGTGTTCAGGCCCAGGCTAGAAACTCTGATGTGCTTTGTGAAGATGGCAGAGGCCAGAAATTTTTACATTTGATTTTAGCTTGGTGAACAGCACAGTAGCACAGTAATTAATACTGCTGCTTCACAGCTCCAGGGACTAGGGTTCAAATCCCAGCTTGGGTCACTGTCTGTGTGCACTTTGCACATTCTCCCTGTGTCTGCATGGGTTTCCTCTGGGTGCTTTGGTTTCCTCCCACAGGAATGGCCTCTTTCTGCACTGTAGGATTCTATGAGTATAAGGTGTTTCACTCTAGGTGTGAGTCAAGGGACCCACTAGGAAGCTTTTAACAATCCTTGTTTCTCTGCAGCGTAAGAGGCTGAGGGGTGATCTTATAGAGGTCCATACAATAATGAGGGGCATAGATCAGTTAGATAGTCAGTATCTTTTCCCAGAGGTAGAGGAGTCTGAAACTAGAGGGCATAGTTTAAGGTAAGATGAGAGAGATAGGACGGATGTCAGAGGTAGGTTCTTTACCCAGAGGGTGGTAAGGGTATGGAATGCCCTTGCCTGCTGCAGTTGTAGATGCGCCAAATTTGGTGGTGTTTAAGATGTTAGTAGATAAGTTTATGGACGAAAGGGAATGGTTTAGGTTAGAGGGTCATTGCTTTTTCCTAATTGGTCGGCGCAACATCGAAGGCCGAAGGGCCTGTTCTGCACTGTAATGTTCTATGTTCTAGATACAAAAGTGTTCAGAGGGATAAATTTTTTCACACATAGTAGTGAGTGTCTGGAACAAAGCTGCCAGAGGTAATAGAGGCAGGTACGATTTTATCTTTAGATAATTATATGGGTAAGACGGGTATAGATGTCAAATGCGGGCAATTGGGGCCAGCTTTGTGGTAAAAACAGATCACATTCACCAATCAGGAGCCATGATCTTTGTCACCCGAACCAAAGTGAGAAAAGTATTAAAGACTTATCTGGCCTGACCCATTATTTACCAATCAGCGTTGTAAGTTAGAAAGCAAAGAGTAGAAGACCCCTCGTTCCCCTCTGCATCAAATTCCCACTCAGTTCCTGACAGCCCCACACTCACTCTGCTGCATCTCCCTTCGCCTGAGTCTCTCCCACAGTTTGTGTGCAAACTCGCTGGTCTTACAGAGGGCACCACTACACTGAGGTGACCCCCATCAGAGGAGGGGTGGTCAGTGGCATTCTGTACCCACTGGCCACCTCCTGGCCTTGGTGGGCATTGCTGAGGGGAGGGGAGTTGGTGGGCTGGAGGGCCCCCAGTCAACTTTTGGGGATCAAGGATGAGCCTTGTTTATCCCACTGTCAGAGACAGGAAAGGCGAAAGCAGAATAATTGGAGATAGCCAGAGTCCTCAGGTGGAAGGTCCCAGAATACGTTCGAACATTTTCTCCTCCCTTGGGGACACTCCATGGGATGGCAGAACAGCTGGACTGAGCTCCAGAAGACTATGCATCACCTAGTCCTGCCTGGCCTGGAGGCCGACATGCATTTGGCCTACGATGTGCGAATCCTCATCACTCGCCCTCCGTGACTGGGCCAAGCTCTGTTAACCCCTCATCACTGGCACTCTGTGACTGGGCCAAGCTCTGTTAACCCCTCATCACTGGCCCTCTGTGCCTGGGCCAAGCTCTGTTAACCCCTCATCACTGGCACTCTGTGACTGGGCCAAGCTCTGTTAACCCCTCATCACTGGCCCTCTGTGACTGGGTCAAGCTCTATAACCCCTCATCACTGGCCCTCTGTGACTGGGCCAAGCTCTGTAACACCCTCATCACTGGCCCTCTGTGACTGGGCCAAGCTCTCCAATCCCTCATCACTGGCCCTCTGTGACTGGGCCAAGTTCTCTAACCCCTCATCATTGGCCCTCTGTGACTGGGCCAAGCTCTCTAATTCCTCATCACTGGCACTCTGTGACTGGGCCAAGCTCTCTAATCCCTCATCACAGGCCCTCTGTGACTGGGCCAAGCTCTCTAATTCCTCATCACAGGCCCTCTGTGCCTGGGCCAGGTTCTGTAACCCCTCATCACTGGCCCTCTGTGACTGGGCCAAGCTCTGTAACCCCTCATCACTGGCCCTCTGTGACTGGGTCAAGCTCTGTAACCCCTCATCACTGGCCCTCTGTGACTGGGCCAAGCTCTCTAACCCCTCATCATTGGCCCTCTGTGACTGGGCCAAGCTCTCTAATTCCTCATCACTGGCACTCTGTGACTGGGCCAAGCTTTGTAACCCCTCATCACTGGCCCTCTGTGACTGGGTCAAGCTCTCCAATCCCTCATCACTGGCCCTCTGTGACTGGGCCAAGTTCTCTAACCCCTCATCATTGGCCCTCTGTGACTGGGCCAAGCTCTCTAATTCCTCATCACTGGCACTCTGTGACTGGGCCAAGCTCTGTAACCCCTCATCACTGGCCCTCTGTGACTGGGTCAAGTTCTGTAACCCCTCATCACTGGCCCTCTGTGACTGGGCCAAGCTCTGTAACCCGTCATCACTGGCCCTCTGTGACTGGGCCAGGCTCTGTAATCCCTCATCACTGGCCCTCTGTTATGGGCCAAGCTCTGTAACCCCTCATCACTGGCCCTCTGTGACTAGGCCAAGCTCTCTAATCCCTCATCACTGGCCCTCTGTGCCTGGGCCAGGCTCTGTAACCCCTCATCACTGGCCTTCTGTTATAGGCTAAGCTTTTGTAGCCATGCTCTGCTGCATCCCCAGCATATCTCTTAGATCCTCAGCCAAGATCCATGGTGACTTGGCCATGGCTTGGACTCTGCCATCCATGAAGACCAGTTCCTGCCCCAAGCTTCCACTGAAGTCACTAAGCTTGCAGTGTTGGCCTGGATACATTACAATGCCAGCTCTATCTCCTGTGACTGAAGGCTATGGGAGTGCTCCAATTCGCCTCACAGTTGTGACTGTGTTGCTGACACTCTCCAGGTCTCATGCTGCATCTCCAGCTGTTTCGGGAAAATGGATTCCAGTGGCTCAGCACCTGGCTGGAGGCCAGCTGTTTCTTCAGTATTCAGAGACCTCTATATGCCTGAGCCCTCAGATATTCCTGCCTCCACCCGATGTGGTTTGTGCTGCTCATCCAAAAATGCCATTGAAATGGTAGCATGTTGATCATGAATGGTGCAGTTACCTTAGTTTATTTATTAGAATCACAGGTAAGCTTACATTAACACTGCAATAAAGTTACTGTGAAAATTCCTGCGCCTGATCGGGTACATGGAGGGAGAATTTCACATGACCAATGTGCCTAACCAGCACGTCTTTCACAGAGTGGGAGGAAACTGGAGCACTTGGAGGAAACCCACACAGACACAGGGACAACATATAGACTCTGTACAGACAGTGACCCAAGCAAAGACTCGAACCCAGATCCCTGGCACTATGAGACTCAGTAAGAGTCCGGCAACACCAATTTTAAATCCAACCGATTTATTTGATAGTAAATCTGCGAGCTTTCGGCCTTTGTGCCTTTGTCAGGCAAATGAGGTGTTCTGGTCTCCAAAAGCACACATATCAGCACAGACAGTTTACAGATTACTGATTAGAATGCTATTCTAACCTAACCTGCTATTCCAGTCTTAAAGTGGCTAACAATGTGAGTGGAAGGAGCACTGAGCACAGGTCAGAGAGATGTGTATTGTCTCCAGACAGCACAGAAAGTGAGGTTTTTTGATAACCCAGGCAAGTCATGGGGGTTACAGATAGTGTGACATGAAGCCAAGATCCCTGTTAAGACCGTCCTCACGTGTGCGGAACTTGGCTATCAGTCTCTGCTCAGCGACTCTGCGCTGTCGTGTGTCGTGAAGGCCCCCTTGAAGAACATTTACCCGAAGGTCGGACGCCCACAGGAAGGGAATTGTTTTGCCTGGTGATTGTTGAGCGATGTTCATTCATCCGCTGTCATAGTGTCTGTATGGTCTCCCCAATGTACCATGCTTCGGGACATCCTTTCTTGCAACGTATTAGGTGGACAATGTTGGCCGAGTTACAAGAGTATGTACCGTGTACCTGGTGAATGGTATTCTCACGTTTGACGATGTCGTCCATGTCGATGATCTGGCATGTCTTGCAGAGGTTGCTATGGCAGGGTTGTGTGGTATTGTGGTCACTGTTCTCCTGAAGTTGGATAGTTTGCTGCGAACAATGATCTGTTTGAGGTTGCACAGTTGTCTGAAGGCAGTGAGACAGCAGTGTTAACCACTGTGTCACCGTGCTGCCCCGGGTCCTTGGCACTGTGAGACAGCAGTGCTAACCACTGCGTCACCGTGCTGCCCTGGGTCCTTGGCGCTGTGAGACAGCAGTGCTAACCACTGTGTCACCGTGCTACCCCAGGTCCCTGATGCTGTGAGACAGCAGTGCTAATCACTGTGTCACCATGCTGCCCTGGGTCCCTGGCACTGTGAGACAGCAGTGCTAACCACTGTGTCACCGTGCTACCCCAGGTCCCTGATGCTGTGAGACAGCAGTGCTAACCACTGTGTCACCGTGCTATCCAGGTCCCTGGCACTGTGAGACAGCAGTGCTAATCACTGTGTCACCGTGCTGCCAAAGATTCCTGGCACTGTGAGACAGCAGTGCTAATCACTGTGTCACCGTGCTGCCAAAGGTTCCTGGCACTGTGAGACAGCAGTGCTAATCACTGTGTCACTGTGCTGCCAAAGGTTCCTGGCACTGTGAGACAGCAGTGCTAATCACTGTATCACTGTGCTGCCCTGGGTCCCTGGCACTGTGAGACAGCAGTGCTAATCACTGTGTCACTGTGCTGCCCCGGGTCCCTGACACTGTGAGACAGCAGTGCTAATCACTGTGTCACCGTGCTCCCCGGATCCCCGGCGCTATGAGACAGCAGTGTTAATCACTGTGTCACCGTGCTGCCCCAGGTCCCTGGCACTGTGAGACAGCAGTGCTAATCACTGTGTCACTGTGATGGAAAGATACTGGAATGGATAGATTGAGGAGGGGGAGATAGAGGGATGGAGAGATATGGCGTGGAGAGATGGAGGGATGGAGAGATGAAGAAATGGGGGAATGGAGAGTTAAAGGGTTGAAGAGATAATGGAATGGAGAATGAATAGATGGAGGGATGAACAGATGAAGGATGGAGAAATCGAGGGATAAAGAGATGGAGGGATAGAGGTATGGAGAGATGGGGAAATGTAGAGGCGGAGGGATGGAGAGATGGAGGGAGAACAGATAGACAGATGGAGAGATCGAGAGATAGAGAGATTGACGGATGGAGAGATTTAGGGATGGGAAGATCGAAGGATGGATGGATGGTGAGATGGAGGGATGGAGAGGTGGAGGGATGGAGAGATAGCGGGATGATGAGATTATGGGATGGAGAGATGAGGGATGGATAGATGGGGAATGGAGAGATAATGGATGGAGAGATTGAAGGATGGTGAAATAGAACATAGAACATTACAGCACAGAACAGGCCCTTCGGCCTTCGATGTTGCACCGACAAATTAAGAAAAAGCAATGACCCTCTCACCTAAACCATTCCCTTTTCGTCCATAAACTTATCTACTAACCTCTTAAACGCCCCCAAACGTGGTGCATCTACAACTGCAGCAGGCAGGGCATTCCATACCCTTACCAACCTCTGGGTAAAGAACCTACCTCTGACAACCGTCCTATAACTACCACCCCTTAATTTAAAGCTATGTCCCCTTGTGCTAGCGTTCTCCATCTTGGAAAAAGGCTATCACTGTCCAACCGATCTAAACCTCTAATCATCTTGTATGTTTCAATAAGGTCTCCTCTTAGCCGCCTTCTTCCTAACGAAAACAACCTCAAATCCCTCAGCCTCTCTTCATAAGACCTGCCCTCCATATCAGGCATCATCCTGGTAAATCTCCTCTGTACCATCTCCAAGGCCTCCACATCTTTCTTATAATATGGGGACCAGAACTGCACACAATACTCCAAGTGCAGCTGGACTAGAGTTTTGTACAGTTGCAACATGACGTTGCAGCTCTGAAATTCAATCCCCCTACCAATAAAAGCTAAGAATCTGTATGCCTTCTTAACAACCTTATCGACTTGATTGCCAACTTTCAGGGATCTATGCACATGTATACCAAGATCCATCTGTTCTTCAACACTATTAAGAGTCCTACCATTAGCCCTATACTCTACACATTTGTTATTCCTGCCAAAGTGAATTACCTCACACTTTTCCGCATTAAACTCCATTTGCCACCTCTCTGCCCAGCTCTGCAACTTGTCCAAGTCTCTCTGCAAACTATAACACCCCTCTTCACTATCTACCACTCCTCCGACTTTGGTGTCATCCGCAAATTTACTAATCCATCCTTCAATACCCTCATCCAGATCATTATAAAAATTACAAACAGCAGGGGCCCCAAAATAGACCCCTGAGGTACACCACTTGTCACCGAACTCCACGATGAATATCTCCCATCAACCACCACCCTCTGTCTTCTATCAGCTAGCCAATTCCTAATCCAATTACCTAAATCACCCTCTATCCCATACATCTGCATTTTCTGCAGAAGTCTTCCATGGGCCACCTTATCAAACGCCTTACTAAAGTCAATATATACCACATCAACCGCCTTACCCCCATCCACCTCTTTAGTCACTTTTTCAAAAAACTCAATGAGGTTAGTAAGGCACGACCTACCTTCACAAAACCATGCTGACTATCCCCAATCAATTCATTTCTCTCTAAATAACTATAAATCCTATCCCTAATAATTCTTTCCAATACTTTGCCCACAACAGAAGTAAGACTCACTTGTCTATAATTCCCAGGAAAGTCTCTCTTCCCCTCCTTGAACAACGGGACCACATTCGCTATCCTCCAGTCTTCCGACACTATACCCGTAACCAATGACGACCTGAAGATCAGAGCCAGAGGTTCTGCAATCGCCTCTCTCGTCTCCCAGAGAATCCAGGGTAAATCCCGTCCAGGGGATTCATCGAACTTCAAACCCTCAAGATGGAGAGATAGAGAGATAGTGGAAAGGAGAGATAAAACAAAGAACAAAGAACAAAACAGCATGGGAAACAGACCCTTCGGCACAACAAGCCCGCGCCGCCATCCCGATGTTCCCACCTCTACACATGATCCCTGTCCATGTTTATAGATCTATTGATTAAAAACCAAATTTGAGACAATTTAGGGAGAATTTGTTTTGCCAATTAGTCTAAGAACACATCTTTGGGATGTGGGAGGAAACCGGAGCACCCGGAGAAAACACATGCAAACACGGGAAGAATGCGCAAACTCCCACAGACACAGGCCCAAATCCATGTGTCTGCACAGCACAGCGATAGTCACTGAGCTGTCGTGTTGCCCATCAAATAGTCCAGGTCAAGCATACACTAACAACGTGAAGCACTAGGATACTCTCAAAAAAAATCCAAGAGCAGCCCTCTCACGACCCATCGCGTGTATGCCCCTTGTTAGACAACAAGGTGGACCAAAGCACCTGTAGGATAAAAACAAGAACATCAATATCATCATCTATTTACACACTTCCCAGGGACTCCCAAGGCACATGATCCCTATTTTAAATCAGTTTTCTATACCCCTCCATTCCCATTCTGTTCATGTGCCCATCTAAGTATTTCTTAAATAACTCCAGAATACCTGCCTCCACCACTTTACTTGGCAGCGCATTCCATATCCCCACCACCCTCTGTGTGAAAAAACTCCCTCTAGCATCCAAATTATACCTTACCCCCCTCACCCTAAACCTGTGACTCATCATGGTATTTGAGTCCATCCTAGGAAAAAGCTTAATCCTGTTTACTCTATCCATACCCCTTATAATCTTGTACACCTCTATTAGATCTCCTCTAAGTCCACGTCTTTCTAAGGAAAACAGTCCCAATTTGCCTAATCTCTCCTTGTAACTCAGACCTTCCATACTTGGCAGTATTCTGGTAAACCTCCTCTGCACTCTCTCCAGAGTCTCCACGTACTTCCGGCAGTAAGGCGACCAGAACTGGACGCAGTATTCCAAATGAGGTCTAACCAACGTTTTATACAACTGCAACATTAAAGGCCAGCTCTTGTACTCTATACCCCTTCCTATAAAGCCTAACATACCATATGCTTTCTTCACAACCTTCTCCACCTGCTCTGCCACCTTCAGAGACTTGTTCACTTGCACCCCCAGGTCCCTCTGCGTTTCTACACTCTTAATAGGTCTACCCTTTATCATATACCTCCCCCCCTACATTCTTTCTCCCGAAATGCATCACCTCACATTTATCAGGATTGAATTCCATCTGCCATCTATCTGCCCAAGCTACCAGCCTATCTATGTCCTGCTGCATCACCTGACAATGCTCCTCACTGTCCGCAAGTCCAGCCATCTTTGTATCGTCTGCAGACTTGCTGATAATTCCATTTACTCCCTCTTCCAAGTCATTTATATATATTACAAATAGAAGAGGTCCCAGTACTGAGCCCTGCAGCACACCACTAGTGACCAACCTCCAGCTAGAAAAACACCCTTCCACTATTACTCTCTGTCTCCTATTACTAAGCCAGTTACTTACCGATTTAGCTACCTGTCTTTGTATCTCATTAGCGTTGACCTTCTCGACTAACCTCCCATGAGGGACTTTGTCAAACTCCTTACTAAAATCCATATAGATGACATCAATGGCTCGCCCTTCGTCCACTGCTTTCGTCACCTCCTCAAAAGATTCTACCAGATTTGTAAGGCACGACCTCCTCTTAACAAATCCATGCTGCGTATCCCTAATCAGATCGCAACGCTCTAAGTGCCTACACATCCTATCTCAAAGAATCCCCTCCAACAGCTTCCCTACCACTGACGTCAAACTCACCGGCCTATAATTTCCAGGGTTATCCCTACTACCCTTTTTAAACAACGGTACAACATTAGCTATTCTCCAGTCCTCTGGGACCTCACACATGGGATGGAGGGCTAGAGGGATGGAGAGATAAAAAAATTAGTTAAACATGACTTCAACAAGAAAATCCCTCAATAAAACTTTACCTCAATATTAAAACCCCTTGATAAAATCCAACCTCAATTACAGACCACCTTCTTCCATCAGAAAAAAGGTCCAAAAGTCCGAGGTCACACACCAACTGACTCAAAAACAGTTTTATCCCTGCTGCTGTCAGACTTTTGAATAGACTTCCCTTGCATTAAGTTGATCTTTCCCTGCACATCTAATTATGATTGTAATATTACATTCTGCAGTCTCTCGTTTCCTTCTCTATGAACGGTATGCTTTATCTGAATAGACAAACCCCCTCAATGGAATCCACCCTCAAACTTCCTCCATAGAACACACCCTCAAACCCCCTCAATATAACACACCCTCAAACCCCCTCAATAGAACACTCCCTCAAACCCCCTCAATATAACACACCCTCAAACCCCCTCAATAGAACACTCCCTCAAACCCCCTCAATAGAACACTCCCTCAAACCCCCTCAATAGAACACACCCTCAAACCCCCTCAATAGAACACACCCTCAAACCCCCTCAATAGAACACACCCTCAAACTCCCTCAATAGAACACACCCTCAAATTCCCTCAATAGAACACACCCTCAAACTCCCTCAATAGAACACACCCTCAAACCCCCTCAATAGAACACACCCTCAAACCCCCTCAATAGAACTCAGCCTCAAACTCCCTCAATAGAACACACCCTCAAACCCCCTCAATAGAACACACCCTCAAACTCCCTCAATAGAACCCAGCCTCAAACCCCCTCAATAGAACCCAGCCTCAAAATCCCTCAATAGAACCCAGCCTCAAACTCCCTCAATGACAACAACTCAAACCCCCTCAATAGAACACACCCTCAAACCCCCTCAATAGAACCCACCCTCAAACACCCTCAATAGAACACACCCTCAAACTTCCTCAATAGAACACACCCTCAAACCCCCTCAATAGAACACACCCTCAAACACCCTCAATAGAACACACCCTCAAACCCCCTCAACAGAACACACCCTCAAACCCCCTCAATAGAACACACCCTCAAACCCCCTCAATAGAACACAGTCTCAAACCCCCTCAATAGAATCCACCCTCAAACTTCCTCAGTAGAACCCATCCTCAAACCCCCTCAATAGAACCCATCCTCAAACCCCCTCAATAGAACCCATCCTCAAACCCCCTCAATAGAACACAGTCTCAAACCCCCTCAATAGAACTCACCCTCAAACTTCCTCAATAGAATCCACCCTCAAACCCCGTCAATAGAACACACCGTCAAACTTCCTCAATAGAACACACCCTCAAACCCTGTCAATAGAACACACCCTCAAACTTCCTCAATAGAACACACCCTCAAACACCCTCAATAGAATCCACCCTCAAACTTCATCAATAGAACCCACCCTCAAACCTCCTCAATAGAACCCATCCTCAAACCCCCTCAATAGAACCCATCCTCAAACCCCCTCAATAGAACCCATCCTCAAACCCCCTCAATAGAACACAGTCTCAAACCCCCTCAATAGAACTCACCCTCAAACTTCCTCAATAGAATCCACCCTCAAACCCCGTCAATAGAACACACCGTCAAACTTCCTCAATAGAACACACCCTCAAACCCTGTCAATAGAACACACCCTCAAACCCCTCAATAGAACCCACCCTCAAACCCCCTCAATAGAACCCACCCTCAGACCCCCTCAATAGAACTCAGCCTCAAACCCCCTCAATAAAACCCACCCTCAAACCCCCTCAATAGAATCCACCCTCAAACTCCCTCAATAGAACACTTACTCAAAACCCCTCATTAGAACTCAGCCTCAAACCTCCTCAATAGAACCCAGCCTCAAACCTTCTCAATAGAACACACCCTCAAACCCTCTCAATAGAACCTAGCCTCAAACCCCCTCAATAGAACACAGTCTCAAACCCCCTCAATAGATTTGCTGGTTAAGAAGAAAAAGGAGGCTTATGTCAGGATGAGGCTTGAAGGCTCAGTTAGTGCAATTGATAGCTATAGATAAGCCAGGAAGGAGCTAAAAAGTGAATTGAGGAGAGCTAAGAGGGGACACGAGAAGATGTTGGCTGATAGGATTAAGGAGAATCCTAAAGCTTTCTTTCGATATGTTAAGAATAGAAGATTGGTTAGGGCAAGATTAGGGCCAGTCATAGACAGCAGTGGGAAGTTGTGCGTGGAGCCTGAAGAGATTGGTGAGGCACTGAATAAATATTTCTCTTCGTATTCACGCAGAGTGCTGGAAATGTAGCTATGGAGAACACTGAGGTACAGGGTTGCAAATTGGGAAGTATTGTAGTAGATAGGGAGGATGTGCTAGAAATTCTCGAGGGTTTGAAGTTGGATAAGTCCCCTGGCCGGACGGGATTTACCCTAGGATTCTCTGGGAGGCAAGAGAGGAGATTGCAGAGCCTCTGGCTCTGATCTTCAGGTCGTCGTTGGTTACGGGTGTGGTTCCGGAGGACTGGAGGATAGCGAATGTGGTCCCATTGTTCAAGAAGGGGAAGAGAGACCTTCCAGGGAATTATAGGCCAGTGAGTCTTACTTCTGTTGTGGGCAAGGTATTGGAGGGAATTATTAGGGATAGGATTTATAGTTATTTAGAGAGAAATGAATTGATTGGGGATAGTCAGCATGGTTTCGTGAAGGGTAGGTCATGCCTTACTAACCTCATTGAGTTTTTTGAGAAAGTGACCAGAGAGGTGGATGGGGGTAAGGCGGTTGATGTAGTATATATGGACTTTAGTAAGGCGTTTGATAAGGTGGCCCATGGAAGACTTCTACAGAAAATGCAGATGTGTGGAATAGAGGGTGATTTAGCTAATTGGATTAGGAATTGGCTGGCAGATAGAAGACAGAGGTGGTGGTTGATGGGAGATATTCATCGTGGAGTTCGGTGACGAGTGGTGTGCCTCAGGGGTCTGTTTTGGGGCCCCTGCTGTTTGTAATTTTTATAAATGATCTGGATGAGGGTATTGAGGGATGGATCAGTAAATTTGCAGATGACACTAAAGTCGGTGGAGTGGTAGATAGTGAAGAGGGGTGTTATAGTTTACAGAGTGACTTGGACAAGTTGCAGAGCTGGGCCGAGAGGTGGCAAATGGAGTTTAATGTGGAAAAGTGTGAGGTAATGCACTTTGGCAGGAACAATAAATGTGTAGAGTATAGGGCTAATGGTAGGGCTCTTAATAGTGTTGAGGAACAGAAGGATCTTGGTGTATGTGTCAATAGATCCCTGAAAGTAGGCAGTCAAGTGGATAAAGTTGTTAAGAAGGCATATGGAGTCTTAGCTTTTATTGGTAGGGGGATTGAATTTAGGAGCCGCAGCATCATGTTGCAACTGTACAAAACTCTAGTGCGGCCGCACTTGGAGTATTGTGTGCAGTTCTGGTTCCCACATTATAAGAAAGATGTGGAGGCATTGGAGAGGGTACAGAGGAGGTTTACCAGGATGTTGCCTGGTATGGAGGGCAGGTCTATGAAGAGAGGTTGAAGGATTTGAGGTTGTTTTCGTTAGAAAGGAGGCGGCTAAGAGGGGATCTTATTGAAGCATATAAGATGATTAGAGGTTTAGATAGGGTGGACAGTGATAGCCTTTTTCCTAGGATGGAGAAAGCTAGCACGAGGGGACACAGCTTTAAATTAAGGGGTATGAGTTATAGGACGGATATCAGAGGTAGGTTCTTTACTCAAAGAGTGATTAGGGAGTGGAATGCCCTGCCTGCAGCTGTTGTAGATGCGCCAAGTTTGGTGGCGTTTAAGAGGTTAATTGATAAGTATATGGAAGAGAAGGGAATGGTTTAGTTTGGAGGGGCATTGCTTTTTATTTTGGTCGGCACAACATCGAAGGCCGAAGGGCCTGTTCTGTGCTGTAATGTTCTATGTTCTAACCCACCCTCAAACCCCTCAATAGAACACAGCCACAAACCCCCTCAATAGAACCCACCCTCAAACCCCTCAATAAAACCCACCCTCAAACCCCTGAATAGAACTCACCCTCAAACCCCCTGAATACAACCCACCCTCAAACTCCCTGAATAGAACCCACCCTCAAACCCCTCAATAGAACTCACCCTCAAACCCCCTCAATAGAAGCCACCCTCAAACCTCTCAATAGAACCCACCCTCAAACCCCTGAATAGAACTCACCCTCAAACCCCCTCAATGGAACCCAGCCTCAAACTCTCTCAATAGAACCCACCCTCAAACTCCCTGAATAGAATCCACCCTAAAACCCCCTCAGTAGAACCCAGCCTCAAACCTCCTCAATAGAACTCATCCTGGGATCATGTACCGTTGTTTAAAAAGGATGGTAGGGATAACCCTGGAAATTATAGGCCGGTGAGTTTGACATCAGTGGTAGGGAAGCTGTGGGAGGGGATTCTTAGAGATAGGATGTATAGGCACTTACAGAGTTGCAATCTGATTAGGGATATGCAGCATGGATTTGAAAAGGGGAGGTCGTGCCTTACAAATCTGATAGAATCTTTTGAGGAGGTGACGAAAACGGTGGATGAAGGGCGAGCCGTTGATGTCGTCTATATGGATTTCAGAAAGGCGTTTGACAAAGTCCCTCATGGAAGGTTAGTCGAGAAAGTTAAGGCTCATGGGATACAAGGACAGGTTGCTAGATGGATAAGTGACTGGCTTAGTAATAGGAGACAGAGAGTAATAGTGGAAGGGTATTTTTCTAGCTGGAGGTCGGTCACTAGTGGTGTGCTGCAGGACTCAGTACTGGGACCTCTTCTATTTGTAATATACAGAAATGACTTGGAAGAGGAAGTAAGTGGAATGATCAGCAAGTTTGCAGACGATACAAAGATGGCTGGACTTGCGGAGAGTGAGGAGCATTGTCAGGCAATACAGCAGGACATAGATAGGCTGGTAGCTTGGGCAGACAGATGCCAGATGGAATTCAATCCTGATAAATGTGAGGTGATGCATTTCGGGAGAAAGAATGTAGTGGGGGAGGTATATGATAAAGGGTAGACCTATTAAGAGTATAGAAACGCAGAGGGACCTGGGGGTGCAGGTGAACAAGTCTCTGAAGGTGGCAGAGCAAGTGGAGAAGGTTATGAAGAAAGCATATAGTATGCTAGCCTTTACAGGAAGGGGTATAGAGTACAAGAGCTGGCTTTTAATGTTGCAGTTGTATAA
This sequence comes from Sphyrna mokarran, assembly GCA_024679065.1. Classification (NCBI taxonomy): domain Eukaryota; kingdom Metazoa; phylum Chordata; class Chondrichthyes; order Carcharhiniformes; family Carcharhinidae; genus Sphyrna; species Sphyrna mokarran. Next base: position 2,556,108 of record JAGIQG010000001.1, read on the forward strand.
AACATTGGTTAGACCTCATTGCTGCGCCCAGTTCTGGTCGCCTTACTACCGGAAGGACGTGGAGACTCTGGAGAGAGTGCAGAGGAAGTTTACCAGGATGCTGCCTGGTATGGAAGGTCTGAGTTATGAGGAGAGGTTAGGCAAATTGGGACTGTTTTCCTTAGAAAGACATAGACTTGAGGAGATCTAATAGAGGTGTCCAAGATTATGAGGAGTATAGATAGAGTAAACAGGGTTAAGCATTTTCCTAGGATGGACTTGAATAGCACGAGGAGTCACGTGCTTAGGATGAGCGGGGTAAGGTATAATTTGGATGCTAGAGGGAGTTTTTTCACACAGAGGGTGGTGGGAGTATGGAATGCGCTGCCAAGTAAAGAGTTGGAGGCAGGTACTCTGGAGTTATTTAAGAAATACTTAGATGGGCACATGAACAGAATGGGAATGAAGGGGTATAGAAAACTGATTTAAAAAAGGGATCATGAGCCTTGGGAGTCCCTGGGAAGTGTGTAAATAGATGGTGATATTGATGTACTTGTTTTTATCCTACAGGTGCTTTGGTCCACCTTGTTGTCTAATGAGGGGCATACACGCGATGGGTCGTGAGAGGGCTGCTCTTGGATTTTTTTTTCGTGATTAACCTAGTGCTTCACATCGTTAGTGTACACATGACCTGGGCCATTTGATGGGCAACACGACAGCTCAGTGACTATCGCTGTGCTGTGCAGATACATGGATTTGGGCCTGTGTCTGTGGGATTTTTGCGCATTCCCCCTGTGCTTGCGTGGGTTTTCTCCGGGAGCTCCGGTTTCCTCCCACATCCCAAAGATGTGCTCTTAGGCTAATTGGCAAAACAAATTATCCCTTAATTGTCTCAAATTTGGTTTTTAATCCATACATCTATAAACATGGACAGGGATCGCGGGCAGAAGTGGGAACACTGGGGTGGTGGCGCGGGCTCGTTGGGCTGAACAGCCTATTTCCTGTGCTTTTTTGTTCTTTGTTCAAACACCGTCAATAGAACCCAGCCTCAAACCCCTCAATAGAACCCAGCCTCAAAATCCCTCAATAGAACCCAGCCTCAAACTTCCTCAATAGAACCCAGCCTCAAAATACCTCAATAAGAACACACCCTCAAACCCCCTCAATAGAACATACCCTCAAACTCCCTCAATAGAACACACCCTCAAACTCCCACAATAGAACACACCCTCAAACTCCCACAATAGAACTCAGCCTCAAACTCCCTCAATAGAACACACCCTCAAACCCCCTCAATAGAACACATCCTCAAACCCCCTCAATAGAACACACCCTCAAACCCCCTCAATAGAACACACCCTCAAACTCCCTCAATAGAACACACCCTCAAATTCCCTCAATAGAACACACCCTCAAACTCCCTCAATAGAACACACCCTCAAACCCCCTCAATAGAACACACCCTCAAACCCCCTCAATAGAACTCAGCCTCAAACTCCCTCAATAGAACACACCCTCAAACCCCCTCAATAGAACACACCCTCAAACTCCCTCAATAGAACCCAGCCTCAAACCCCCTCAATAGAACCCAGCCTCAAAATCCCTCAATAGAACCCAGCCTCAAAATCCCTCAATGGAACCCAGCCTGAAACTCCCTCAATAGAAGCCACCCTCAAAATCCCTCAATAGAACCCAGCCTGAAACTCCCTCAATAGAACCTTTCCGGTTCCCTCTGGAACTCTCACTTTTCAGGTTATTTGATCTATTATTGTTTTGCCTATTTCACTAACCTGTCTGTGTCTGTTTGAACGTTTCTATTTTCTAGTATTCCACAGCTCACTGTATATACTTGTCTGTTGAGGTAGTATGGGCTGAGATTAGAAACAGGAGAGGAGAGGTCACCCTGTTGGGAGTCTTTTACAGACCTCCTAATAGTTCTAGAGAGGTTGAGGAAAGGATTGCGAAGTCAATTCTGATTAGGAGTGAAAGTAGTAGGGTAATTGTGATGGGGGACTTTAACTTTGCTAATATTGATTGGAATAGCTATAGCTCTAGCTCGTTAGAGGGGTCAGTTTTCGTACAGAGTGTGCAGGAAGGTTTTTTGACTCAGTATGTAGATAGGCCAACTAGAGGTGAGGCTACATTGGATTTGGTGCTGGGCAATGAGCCAGACCAGGTGTTAGGCTTGGAAGTTAGTGAACATTTTGGTGATAGTGACCACAATTCGGTCACGTTCACCTTAGTGATGGACAGGGATAGGCATGAAGCTGGGGGCTGTAGTTATAGCTGGGGGAAGGGTAATTATGAGGCCATCAGGAGAGAATTAGGGTGCATAGATTGGACTAGGGAACTACAGGGACTGGGAACATCTGGAATGTGGTGCTTATTCAAGGAGCAGCTGCTGCGAGTCCTTGATAAGTATGTCCCTGTCAGGCAGGGAGGAAATGGACGAGTAAGAGAGCCTTGGTGTACGAAAAGAGTTGATTTGCTGGTTAAGAAGAAAAAGGAGGCTTATGTCAGGATGAGGCTTGAAGGCTCAGGTAGTGCAATGGATAGCTATAGATTAGCTAGGAAGGAGGTAAAAAGTGAATTGAGGAGAGCTAAGAGGGGACACGAGAAGATGTTGGCTGATAGGATTAAGGAGAATCCTAAAGCTTTCTTTCGATATGTTAAGAATAGAAGATTGGTTAGGGCAAGATTAGGGCCAGTCATAGATAGCAGTGGGAAGTTGTGCGTGGAGCCTGAAGAGATTGGCGAGGCACTGAATAAATATTTCTCTTCGGTATTCACGCAGAGTGCTGGAAATGTAGCTGTGGAGAGCACTGAGGTACAGGGTTGCAAATTGGGGAGTATTGTAGTAGATAGGGAGGATGTGTTAGAAATTCTCGAGGGTTTGAAGTTGGATAAGTCCCCTGGGCCGGACGGGATTTACCCTAGGATTCTCTGGGAGGCAAGAGAGGAGATTGCAGAGCCTCTGGCTCTGATCTTCAGGTCCTCGTTGGTTACGGGTGTGGTTCCGGAGGACTGGAGGATGGCGAATGTGGTCCCATTGTTTAAGAAGGGGAAAGAGACCTTCCTGGGAATTATAGGCCAGTGAGTCTTACTTCTGTGGTGGGCAAGGTATTGGAGAGAATTATTAGGGATAGGATTTATAGTTATTTAGAGAGAAATGAATTGATTGGGGATAGTCAGCATGGTTTTGTGAAGGGTAGGTCGTGCCTTACTAACCTCATTGAGTTTTTTGAAAAAGTGACCAAAGAGGTGGATGGGGGTAAGGCGGTTGATGTGGTATATATGGACTTTAGTAAGGCGTTTGATAAGGTGGCCCATGGAAGACTTCTGCAGAAAATGCAGATGTGTGGGATAGAGGGTGATTTTAGCTAATTGGGTTAGGAATTGGCTGGCAGATAGAAGACAGAGGGTGGTGGTTGATGGGAGATATTCATCGTGGAGTTCGGTGACGAGTGGTGTGCCTCAGGGGTCTGTTTTTGGGCCCCTGCTGTTTGTAATTTTTATAAATGATCTGGATGAGGGTATTGAGGGATGGATCAGTAAATTTGCAGATGATACTAAAGTTGGTGGTGTGGTAGATAGTGAAGAGGGGTGTTTTAGTTTACAGAGTGACTTGGACAAGTTGCAGAGCTGGGCCGAGAGGTGGCAAATGGAGTTTAATGTGGAAAAGTGTGAGGTAATGCACTTTGGCAGGAACAATAAATGTGTAGAGTATAGGGCTAATGGTAGGGCTCTTAATATTGTTGAGGAACAGAAGGATCTTGGTGTATGTGTCAATAGATCCCTGAAAGTAGGCAGTCAAGTGGATAAAGTTGTTAATAAGGCTTATGGAGTCTTAGCTTTTATTGGTAGGGGGATTGAATTTAGGAGCCGCAGCATCATGTTGCAGCTGTACAAAACTCTAGTGCGGCCGCACTTGGAGTATTGTGTGCAGTTCTGGTCGCCACATTATAAGAAAGATGTGGAGGCATTGGAGAGGGTACAGAGGAGGTTTACCAGGATGTTGCCTGGTATGGAGGGCAGGTCCTATGAAGAGGTTGAAGGATTTGAGGTTGTTTTCGTTAGAAAGGAGGTGGCTAAGAGGGGATCTTATTGAAGCATATAAGATGATTAGAGGTTTAGATAGGGTGGACAGTGATAGCCTTTTTTCTAGGATGGAGAAAGCTAGCACGAGGGGACACAACTTTAAATTAAGGGGTATGAGTTATAGGACGGATATCAGAGGTAGGTTCTTTACTCAAAGAGTGATTAGGGAGTGGAATGCCCTGCCTGCAGCTGTTGTAGATGCGCCAAGTTTGGTGGCGTTTAAGAGGTTAGTTGATAAGTATATGGATGAGAAGGGAATGGTTTAGTTAGGAGGGGCATTGCTTTTTATTTTGGTCGGCACAACATCGAAGGCCGAAGGGCCTGTTCTGTGCTGTATTGTTCTATGTTCTATGTTCTATGTATTCAATTTTGCTGCAACCGCCCAAATACCAGGGAGGAAGGTTTGGTTGTGTGGAGATTTCTTCTCGATTTGCCTGAGATGTGGACAGATTAGATGCAATTGAGGATCAAGTATTTTTTATCACAACAATGTTAAACAATAGGCAGCACGGTGACACAGTGATTAGCACTGCTGTCTCACAGTGCCAGGGATCCGGGGCAGCACGGTGACGCAGTGGTTAGCACTGCTGTCTCACAGTGTCAGGGAACCGGGGCAGCATGGTGACGCAGTGATTAGCACTGCTGTCTCACAGTGCCAGGGACCCGGGCAGCACGGTGACGCAGTGGTTAGCACTGCTGTCTCACAGTGTCAGGGACCCGGGGCAGCACGGTGACACAGTGATTAGCACTGCTGTCTCACAGTGTCAGGGACCAGGGGCAGCACAGTGACACAGTGATTAGCACTGCTGTCTCACAATGCCAGGGGCCCGGGGCAGCACGGTGACACAGTGATTAGCACTGCTGTCTCACAGCACCAGGGACCCGGGGCAGCATGGTGACACAGTGATTAGCACTGCTGCCTCACAGCGGCAGGGACACAGGGCAGCACGGTGACACAGTGATTAGTACTGCTGTCTCACAGCACCAGGGCCCGCGGCAGCACGGTGACACAGTGATTAGCACTGCTGTCTCACAGCACCAGGGACCGGGGCAGCATGGTGACACAGTGATTAGTACTGCTGTCTCACAGTGCCAGGGACCCGGGGCCAAGCATGGTGACACAGTGATTAGCACTGCTGTCTCACAGCACCAGGGACCCAGGCAGCACGGTGACACAGCGATTAGCACTGCTGTCTCACAGTGTCAGGGACCAGGGGCAGCACAGTGACACAGCGATTAGCACTGCTGTCTCACAGCCCCAGGGACCCGCGGCAGCACGGTGACACAGTGATTAGCACTGCTGTCTCACAGCACCAGGGACCCGGGGCAGCACGGTGACACAGTGATTAGCACTGCTGTCTCACAGCACCAGGGACCCGGGGCAGCACGGTGACACAGTGATTAGTACTGCTGTCTCACAGCGACAGGGACCCGGGGAAGCACGGTGACGCAGTGGTTAGCACTGCTGTCTCACAGCCCCAGGGACACGGGGCAGCACGGTGACACAGTGATTAGCACTGCTGTCTCACAGCGACAGGGACCCGGGGCAGCACGGTGACGCAGTGGTTAGCACTGCTGTCTCACAGCCCCAGGGACACGGGGCAGCATGGTGACACAGTGATTAGCACTGCTGTCTCACAGCAACAGGGACCCGGGGCAGCACGGTGACGCAGTGGTTAGCACTGCTGTCTCACAGAGCGAGGGACCAGGGCAGCACGGTGACACAGTGATTAACACTGCTGTCTCACAGCGCCAGGGACCCGGGGCAGCACGGTGACTTAGTGATTAGCACTGCTGTCTCACAGTGCCAGGGACCCAGGGTAGCACGGTGACACAGTGATTAGCACTGCTGTCTCACAGCACCAGGGACCCGGGGCAGCACGGTGACACAGTGATTAGCACTGCTGTCTCACAGCGCCAGGGACCCGGGGCAGCACGGTGACACAGTGATTGGCACTGCTGTCTCACAGTGCCAGGGACCCGGTGCAGCACGGTGACACAGTGATTAGTACAGCTGTCTCACAGTGGCAGGGACCCGGGGCAGCACGGTGACACAGTGATTAGCACTGCTGTCTCACAGTGCCAGGGACCCGGGGCAGCACGGTGACACAGTGATTAGCACTGCTGTCTCACAGTGCCAGGGACCCGGGGCAGCACGGTGACACAGTGATTAGCACTGCTGTCTCACAGCGCCAGGATCCCGGGGCAGCACGGTGACACAGTGATTAGCACTGCTGTGTCACAGTGCCAGGGACCCGGGGCAGCACGGTGACATAGTGATTAGCACTGCTGTCTCACAGCGCCAGGGACCCAGGGCAGCACGGTGACACAGTGGTTAGCACTGCTGTCTCACAGCACCTGGGACCCAGGGCAGCATGGTGACACAGTGATTAGCACTGCTGTCTCACAGCGCCAGGGACCCGGGGCAGCACGGTGACACAGTGATTAACACTGCTGTCTCACAGTGCCAGGGACCCGCGGGAGCACGGTGACACAGTGATTAGCACTGCTGTCTCAGAGAGCAAGGGACCCAGGGCAGCACGGTGACACAGTGATTAGCACTGCTGTCTCACAGCGCCAGGGACCTGGGGCAGCACGGTGACACAGTGATTAGCACTGCTGTCTCACAGCGCCAGGGACCCGGGGCAGCACGGTGACATAGTGATTAGCACTGCTGTCTCACAACACTGCACTTGCCTGAGGAAGACACAAGAGTGTTGAAAGCTCGCTTTTTTACTATCAAATAAATCGGTTGGATTAATAATTGGTGTTGCTAAATTCTTACTGAGGTCTCACAGCACCAGGGACCCAGGGCATTACGGTGACACAGTGATTAGCACTGCTGTCTCAGAGCACCAGGGACCCGGGGCAGCACGGTGACAGTGATTAGCACTGCTGTCTCACAATGCCAGGGACCCGGGGCAGCACGGTGACACAGTGATTAGCACTGCTGTCTCACAGTGCCAGGGACCCGGGGCAGCACGGTGACACAGTGATTCACACTGCTGTCTCATAGTGCCAGGGACCCAGGCAGCATGGTGACACAGTGATTCACACTGCTGTCTCACAGTGCCAGGGACCCAGGGGCAGCATGGTGACACAGTATTAGCACTGCTGTCTCACAGTGCCAGGGACCCGGGGGCAGCACGGCGACACAGTATTAGCACTGCTGTCTCACAGTGCCAGGGACCGGGGGCAGCACGGTTACAGTGATTAGTACTGCTGTCTCACAGTGCCAGAGACCCGGGCAACACGGTGACATGATTAGTACTGCTGTCTCATAGCACCAGGAGACCCAGGGCAGCACGGTGACACAGTGATTAGTACTGCTGTCTCACAGCACCAGGGACCCAGGGCAGCATGGCGACACAGTGATTAGCACTGCTGTCTCACAGTGCCAGAGACCAAGGGCAGCACGGTGACACAGTGATTAGCACTGCTGTCTCACAGTGCCAGGGACCTGGGGCAGCATGTTGTCACAGTGATAAGCACTGCTGTCTCACCGCACCAGGGACCCGGGGCAGCACGGTGACAAAGTGATTAGCACTGCTGTCTCTCAGTGCCAGGGACCCGGGGCAGCACGGTGACACAGTGATTAGCACTGCTGTCTCACAGCACCAGGGACCCGGGGCAGCGTGGTAAGACAGTGATTAGCACTGCTGTCTCACAGTGCCAGGGACCAGGGGCAGCACGGTGACACAGTAATTACTACTGCTGTCTCACAGTGCCAGGGACCCAGGGCAGCACGGTGACACAGTAATTAGTACTGCTGTCTCACAGCGCCAGGTACCCTGGACAGCACGGTGACACAGTGATTAGCACTGCTGTCTCAGTGCCAGGGTCCCAGGGTAGTACGGTGACACAGTGATTAGCACTGCTGTCTCACAGCGCCAGGGATCCGGGGCAGCATGGTGACACAGTGATTAGCACTGCTGTCTCACAGTGCCAGGCTCCGGGGCAGCACGGTGACACAGTGATCAGCACTGCTGTCTCACAGCACCAGGGACGTAGGGCAGCGTGGTAACACAGTGATTAGCACTGCTGTCTCACAGTGCCAGGGTCCCGGGGCAGCACGGTGACACAGTGATCAGCACTGCTGTCTCACAGTGCCAGGGTCCCGGGGCAGCATGGTGACACAGTGATTAGCACTGCTGTCTCACAGTGCCAGGGACCCAGGGCAGCACGGTGACACAGTGATTAGCACTGCTGTCTCACAGTGCCAGGGATCCGGGGCAGCGTGGTGACACAGTGATTAGCATGTCTCACAGCATCAGGGGTCTAGGTTCAATTCTGGCCCCAGGTCACTATCTGTGTGCAGTTTGCACATTCTCCCTGTGTCTGCCCGGGAGGATGGTGGAGGTGGGTTGTCTCACATCCTTTCAAAAGTATCTGAATGCGCACTTGGCATATTATAACGTGCAGGGCTATGGGCTAAGTGCTGATAGCTGGGATTAGGTCGCAATTTGGTTGTTTCTAATGTGTTGGCGCAGACTCGATGGTTGAAGGGCCTTTTGTATGATTTTATAGTAATTGTACCTTAATACAGCCTGAGAAGCACTGACTCAAGAACAGCTTCTTCCCTGCTGCTGTCAGATATTTGAATGGACCTACCTTGCATTTAGTTGATCTTTCTCTACACCCTCGCTATGACTGTAAGACTGCATTCTGCACTCTCTTGTTTCCTTCTCTATGAATGGTATGTTTTGTCTGTATAGCACGCAGGAAACTTTTCACTGTATGTTAATACATGTAACAATAATAATTCAAATCAAATCATGGACATAATTCAAGACTGAGGAATACTGGAAAGAGATATAGAAATCTTGATGTGTGGTTCTTGGTGATCGCTTTGTGTTTGAGTCAATTTCCAAGCGTGTTTTGAGTGGAATTTGGAAAGCATTCTGTGGTAGACAGAGTGAGACCAGTTATCGCAAAGTGTGACAAGCATCAGGGGGATTTGATGAGAAACCTACAGAAACTGGTTTGGTGAGACCTGTCACTTGGTTTCAGGTTGTAGTGTGGCTGGCCACACAGTGGTCAATCACATTTTGCTTATTGGTTACTTTATAGAGACTGAATATTTACTGAGAACATTAGAGTATCAGATATATTGTGTAATGTCTGTTACCTTTACAAAGTTGTGTATCTGAAAAAGGATTGCTGGGATGAAGGAGTTAAAAAAAAAGTTGAAGTTTATTTATTAGTCACAATTAAGACAGACATTAACACCAGTGAAGTTACTGTGAAACTTCCCTAGTCGCCACAGTCTGGTGCCTGTTCAGATTAATGCATCTAACCAGGCTATCTTTCAGAATGTGGTTAGGAAGTAGCATATCACAGTGTTTCATTTCTTGGTTAATAAATGTTATTTTTTTGTTCAAAGTCCATTGCCAGTCCTGTTATTCTGTTCATCCAAGTCTCTGAAAAAAAACACAAGATATAAGGATCTGTTGAACCAAGGCTCTGGCATCTGACTGTCCAGGATAACATCAAATTAAAAAACAGAACCAAAGAGGTAATAATCTCTGGATTACTACCTGAGCCATAGGTAGTATATTGGCAGAGGGTCAATATGATTAAGGAGATAAATGTGTGACTCCATGATTGGTTTGTAGGAATGGGTTTGAATTCACGGGACATTGGCGCCAGTACTGGGGAAGATGGACCTGTTCCGATTGGATGGTCTTCATCTTAATCGTGCTGGGACCAGAATTCTGGTGAATCATATAACTCGGGCTGGAGATAGGGCTTTAAACTAAATAGTGGGGAGAGGGTTCACTTGTACGGAGAATTTGAAAATCAAAGTTAAGGGAGAGGGTAGAAGTGCAGGAGCTGAGGGCTCGGGACAGATTAGTAAAGTTTCCATACCATGTAATAGATCTGAGAGTGTAGAAAATGGCAGGAATCTAACCTCAAGCAGAGCAAAAAAGGTGACAAGTATGAGAAGGCAGGACTGACAGTGTTATACCTAAATGTACTCAGTATATGGAACAAGGTAAATGAGCTTGTTGCACACATTGAAATTGGCCAGAACAATGTAGTGGTATCTCAGCAACACGGCCACAAGAGGAACAGGGCTGGGAACTAAATGTCCAAGGATATGCATGTCCCATCAGCAAGACAGGCAGATGGGCAAAGGGGCAGGATTGCATTGTTCGTAAGGAATTAAGTTAAATCTATGGCAAGAACTGATATAGAATCAGTAAGAGGTCTGACAACACCAATTTTAAATCCAACTGATTTGTTTGATAGTAAACTTGCTAGCTTTCGGCCTTTGTTGCCTTTGTCAGGCGAATGAGGTGTTCTGGTCTCCAATAGCACACATATCAGCACAGACAGTTTACAGATTGCTGACTAGAATGTGAATCTTTTCACCTAACCAGCTATTCAAGTCTTAAAGTGGCAAACAATGTGAGTGGAAGGAGCACTGAGCACAGGTTTGCCACATTGAAAAGATTCACATTCTAATCAGCAATCTGTAAACTGTCTGTGCTGATATGTGTGCTATTGGAGACCAGAACACCTCATTCGCCTGACAAAGGCAACAAAGGCCGAAAGCTAGCAAGTTTACTATCAAACAAATCAGTTGGATTTAAAATTGGTGTTGTCAGACCTCTTACTGAGTTTACCCCAGTCCGATGCCTCCCACAATGAAGGCCAACATACCATCTGCCTTCTTTACCGCCTGCTGCTCCTACATGCTTACCTTCAGTGACTGGTGCCCCTCTGCATACTCCCCTCTCCCAATTTACAGTCAGGTAGTATCTGCCGCCTTGTTTTTGCTTCCAAAGTGAATAACCTCACATTTATCCAAATTATACTGCATCTGCTATTGATTAGCCCACTCACCAACCTGTCCAGATCATTCTGAAGGATCTCTGTATCCTTCTCGCAGTTCACTCTCCCACCCAACTTGGTATCATCTGCAAACTTTGAGATGTTACACTTTGTTCCCTCATTCAAATCATTAATACACATGGTGAATAGCTGGGGTCCCAGTACCGATCACTGTGACACACCACTAGTCACAGCCTGCCAATTTGAAAAGGACCCATTAAATCCTACTCTTTGTTTCTTCTCTGTCAACCAGTTTTCTATCCATCTCAATACACTTCCACCAATCCCATGTACTTTAATCTTGCAAGATAATTTCTTGTGTGGGACTTTGTCAAATGCTTTCTGAAAGTCCAAACACACCAGATCAACTGGCTCCTTCTTATCAACTCTACTAGTTACTGCTTCAAAGAATTCCAACACATTTATCAACATGATTTCCTGTTCATAAATCCATGCTGACTCTGTCTGATCATGCCACTGCTTTCTAAATGCTCTGTTATAAAGTCCTTGATCATGGATTTGAGAATTTTTCCCCACTAATGATGTAAAGCTTACTGGTCTATAAATCTGTTTTCTCTCTACTTCCCTTTTTGAATATTTGAACATTAGCTACCCTCCAATCTTCAGCAACTATAATCCTCACTATCTGTTATGTTATTGAACTTAAGGTTACTTTCCAATTGCAATTATAACCTGGTAAGAATTTAGCAACACCAATTTATAATCCAACCGATTTATTTGATAGTAAAAACGGAGCTTTCGACTCCTGTGTCTTCCTCAGGCAAATGCAGTGTTACCTGGCCAGGATTTAGTTCCTTGTTCTCTTCTCCTTCCAGATATTAACTCTCCTTGTGAGCTTGGTTCCCAGGTTCTTCACACTGCCTTTCTGTACAATCTCTTTGCATTCGCAGAGTTAAAACTCCAAATGTTTGTAATTTTTATAAATGATCTGGATGAGGGTATTGAAGGATGGATTAGTAAATTTGCGAATGACACTAAAGTCGGTGGAGTGGTAGATAGTGAAGAGGGGTGGTATAGTTTGCAGAGAGACTTGGACAAGTTGCAGAGCTGGACCGAGAGGTGGCAAATGGAGTTTAATGTGGAAAAGTGTGAGGTAATTCACTATGGCAGGAATAATAAATGTGTAGAGTATAGGGCTAATGGTAGGATTCTTAATAGTGTTGATGAACAGAGGGATCTTGGTGTGTATGTGCATAGATTCCTGAAAGTAGGCAGTCAAGTTGATAAGGTTGTTAAGAAGGCATATGGAGTCTTAGCTTTTATTGGTAGGGGGATTGAATTTCGGAGCCACAACGTCATGTTGCCACTGTACAAAACTCTAGTGCGGCCGCACTTGGAGTATTGTGTGCAGTTCTGGTCGCCACATTATAAGAAAGATGGGGAGGCATTGGAGAGGGTACAGAGGAGGTTTACCAGGATGTTGCCTGGTATGAGGGCAGGTCTTATGAGGAGAGGCTGAGGGATTTGAGGTTGTTTTCGTTAGAAAGGAGGAGGCTAAGAGGGGACCTGATCGAAACATATAAGATGATTAGAGGTTTAGATAGGGTGGACAGTGATAGCCTTTTCCCTAGGATGGAAAAAGCTAGCACGAGGGGACACAGCTTTAAATTAAGGGGTGATAGTTATAGGATGGATATCAGAGGCAGGTTCTTTACCCAAAGGGTGGTTCTGGAGTGGAATGCCCTGCCTGCAGCGGTTGTAGATGCGCCAAGTTTGGTGGCGTTTAAGAGGTTAGTTGATAAGTATATGGAAGAGAAGGGAATGGTTTAGTTTGGAGGGGCATTGCTTTTTATATTGGTTGGCGCAACATAGAAGGCCGAAGGGCCTGTTCTGTGCTGTAATGTTCTATGTTCTATAAATGTTCCTTCGTGACCAGCCAATGAAATGATGAGAAATCCCAGTGCATTGTTCGATTTGATCATGGAGGACTTGCAAGTGCATGATAAAATAGGGCTGGGTCAGCACTGCTTTGTCAAGGAGAGGTCATATCTGACAAATTTGTGAGAGTTCTTTGAGAAGGTAACAAGGAAGTTAGAAAAAGGAGAACGAGTGGATGTGATTCATTTAGATTTCCAGAAGGCCTTTGACAGGGTGCCACATAGGGGACTATTTAATAAGTTACGTGCTCATGCCATTAGGGGTAAGATCCTGGCATGGATAGAGGATTGGCTGACTGGCTGAAGGCAGAGAGTGGGGATAAAAGGGTCTTTTCCAGGATGGCAGCCGGTGACTAGTGGTGTGCCTCAGGGGTTGGTGCAGGAACCACAACTTTTCACAATATATGTTAACGATTTGGAAGAAGGAACTGAAAGCGCTGTTGCTAAGTTTGCAGATGATATAAGGATATGTAGAGGGACAGGTAGTATTGAGGAAGCGGGGGTGTTGCAGAAGGACTTGGACAGGTTAGAAAAGTGTGCAAAGAAATGGCAGATGGAATACAATGTGGAAATGTTTGATTTGATTTGATCAAATTTGACTAATTTATTATTGTTGTCACATATAGTGAAAAATATTATTTGTTGCATGCTATACATACAAAACGTACTGTTCATAGAGAAGAAATGAAAGAGTGCAGAATGTAATATTACAGTCATAGCTATGGTGTAGAAAAAGATCAACAGAATGTAAGGTAAATCCATTCAAAAGTCTGCTGGCAGTAGGAAAGAAGCGGTTCTTGAGTCAATTGGTATGTGACTCAGACTTCTGTATTTTCTTCCCAAAGGAAGAAGGTGGAAGACAGAATGTCCGAGGTGTGTGAGGTCTTTAATTAGGCAGGCTGTTTTGCTGATGCAGAGGGAAGTATAGACAGAGCCAGTGGACGGAAGGCTGGCTTGTGGATGGACTGGGCTACTTTCACGATCTTTTGTAGTTCCTTGCGGTCTTGGGCAGAGCAGGAGCCATACCAAGCTGTGATACAACCAGAAAGAATGCTTTCTATGGTGCATCTGTAAAAGTTGGAGACAGTCGTAGCTGATATGCCAAATTTCAAAGAACAAAGAACAAAACAGCACGGGAAACAGGCCCTTCGGCCCAACAAGCCTGTGCCACCACCCCGATGTTCCCACCTCTACCCGTGATCACTGTCTATGTTTATAGATCTATGGATTAAAAACCAAATTTGAGACAATTTAGGGAGAATTTGTTTTGCCAATTAGCCTAAGAGCACATCTTTGGGATGTGGGAGGAAACCGGAGCACCCGGAGAAAACCCACGCAAGCACGGGGAGAATGCGCAAACTCCCACAGACACAGGCCCAAATCCATGTATCTGCACAGCACAGCGATAGTCACTGAGCTGTTGTGTTGCCCATCACATGGTCCAGGTCAAGCATACATGAAGAGGGGTGTTCTAGTTTGCAGAGAGACTTGGACAAGTTGCAGAGCTGGGCCGAGAGGTGGCAAATGGAGTTTAATGTGGAAAAGTGTGAGGTAATTCACTTTGGCAGGAGTAATAAATGTGTAGACTATAGGGCAAATGGTAGGACTCTTAAAAGAGGGATCTTGGTGTATGTGTGCATAGATCCCTGAAAGTTGGCAATCAAGTCGATAAGGTTGTTAGGAAGGCATACGGAGTCTTAGCTTTTATTGGTGGGGGATTGAATTTCGGAGCCGCAACATGTTGCAACTGTACAAAACTCTAGTGAGGCCGCACTTGGAGTATTGTGTGCAGTTCTGGTCCCCGCATTATAAGAAAGATGTGGAGGCATTGGAGAGGGTACAGAGGAGGTTTACCAGGATGTTGCCTGGTATGGAGGGCAGGTCTTATGAAGAGAGGCTGAGGGATTTGAGGTTGTTTTCGTTAGAAAGAAGGCGGCTAAGAGGAGACCTTATTGAAACATATAAGATGATTAGAGGTTTAGATAGGGTGGACAGTGATAGCCTTTTTCCTAGGATGGAGAAAGCTAGCACGAGGGGACATAGGTTTAAATTAAGGGGTGGTGGTTTTAGGACAGATGTCAGAGGTAGATTCTTTACCCAGAGGGTGGTAAGGGTATGGAATGCCTTGCCTGCGTCAGTTGTAGATGCGCCAAGTTTGGTGGCGTTTAAGAGGTTAGTAGATAAGTTTATGGATGAAAGGGGAATGGTTTAGGTTAGAGGGTCATTGCTTTTTCCTAATTGGTCGGCGCAACATCGAAGGCTGAAGGGCCTGTTCTGCGCTGTAATGTTCCATGTTCTACACTAACGATGTGAAGCACCAGGATACTCTCAAAAAAAATCCAAGAGCAGTCCTCTCACGACCCATCGCGTGTATGCCCCTCGTTAGACAACAAGGTTGACCAAAGCACCTGTAGGATAAAAACAAGTACATCAATATCACCATCTATTTACACACTTCCCAGGGACTCCCAAGGCTCATGATCCCTTTTTTAAATCAGTTTTCTATACCCCTCCATTCCCATTCTGTTCATGTGCCCATCTAAGTATGTCTTAAATAACTCCAGAGTACCTGCCTCCACCACTTTACTTGGTAGCACATTCCATACCCCCACCACCCTCTGTGTTAAAAAACTCCCTCTAGCATCCAAATTATACCTTACCCCCGCTCACCCTAAGCCCGTGACCCCTCGTGCTATTCGAGTCCATCCTAGGAAAAAGCTTAACCCTGTTTACTCTATCTATACCCCTCATAATCTTGACATCTCTATTAGATCTCCTCTAAGTCTATGTCTTTCTAAGGAAAACAGTCCCAATTTGCCTAACCTCTCCTCGTAACTCAGACCTTCCATATCAAGCAGCATCCTGGTAAACCTCCTCTGCACTCTCTCCAGAGTCTCCACGTCCTTCCGGTAGTAAGGCGACCAGAACTGGACGCAGTATTCCAAATGAGGTCTAACCAACGTTTTATACAACTGCAACATTAAAGGCCAGCTCTTGTACTCTATACCCTTCCTATAAAGGCTAGCATACTATATGCTTTCTTCACAACCTTCTCCACTTGCTCTGCCACCTTCAGAGACTTGTTCACCTGCACCCCCAGGTCCCTCTGTGTTTCTATACTCTTAATAGGTCTACCCTTTATCATATACCTCCCCTCTACATTCTTTCTCCCGAAATGCATCACCTCACATTTATCAGGATTGAATTCCATCTGCCATCTGTCTGCCCAAGCTACCAGCCTATCTATGTCCTGCTGCATCACCTGACAATGCTCCTCACTATCCGCAAGTCCAGCTACCTTTGCATTGTCTGCAAACTTGCTGATAATTCCATTTACTCCCTCTTCCAAGTCATTTATATATATTACAAATAGAAGAGGTCCCAGTACCGAGCCCTGCTGCACACCACTAGTGACCGACTACAGCTAGAAAAACACCCTTCCACTATTACTCTCTGTCTCCTATTACCAAGCCAGTTACTTATCCATCTAGCTACCTGTCCTTGTATCCCATGAGCCTTGACCTTCTCGACTAATCTCCCAAGAGAGACTTTGTGAAACGCCTTACTAAAATCCATATAGACGACATCAACGGCTCGCCCTTCGTCCACCGTTTTCGTCACCTCCTCAAAAGATTCTACCAGATTCGTAAAGCACGACCTCCCTTTAACAAAGCCTTTTTTTCCTTCATCTTCGGAGAAAGTTGAGGTGTTGGTGGGTTTTCTTAAATATAGTGTTGGCATGGGGGAACCAGGACAGTTTGTTGGTGATCTGGACACCAAAAAACTTGAAGCTCTCGACCCTTTCTACTTGAACCCATTGATGTAGACAGGGGCATGTTCTCCTTTACGCTTCCTGAAGTTAATGACAATCTCCTCCATTTTGTTGACATTGAGGGAAAGATTATTGTTGCTGCACCAATTCTCCACATTCTCTATCTCATTCCTGTTCTCTGTCTCATCATTGTTTGAGATCCGACCCACCACAGTGGTGTCATCAGCAAACTTGAAAATCAGATTGGAGGGAATTTGACTACACAGTCATAGGTGTATAAGGAGTATAGTAAAGTACTGACAACACAAACTTTTAAGGCACCAGTGTTGAGGCTGATCATGGAGGAGTTGTTGTTGCCGATCCTTACTGATTACGGTCTGTGAGTTAGGAAGTTCAGGATTCAGTCACAGATGGAGATGCTGAGGCTCAGGCCATGGAGTTTGGAGATGAGTTCTGTAGAATAATGTGTTGAAAGCTGAGCTGTAGTCAATAAATAGAAAACTGACATAGGTTTCCTTTTTACGTCGGTGTTCCAGGGTTGACTGCAGGGCCAGGTAGTTAGTGTCTGCTGTGGACCTGTTGCAGCAATAGATAAAATGTAGTGGATCCGGATAGGCTGGAATTGATTTGTGCCATGACTAACCTTTTGAAACAATTCATAGAACATAGAACAATGCCACACAAACAGGCCCTTCGGCTCACAAGTTGTGCCAATCATATCAGTACTTACCAGGCCATAGAACTATTTGTAACTCCCAATCCCATTAAATCCTATGTACTCATCCAGAAGTCTTTTAAAAGACCCCAGCGTGTTCACCTCTATCACCACTGACCGCAGTTGATTCCATTCACTCACCACCTTCTGAGTGAAAAACTTACTCCTGATATCTCCTCTGTACTTGCCCCCCAGCACCTTAAACCTTCATAGTGATGGATGCCAGAGCCACCGGCCGACAGTCATTAAGGCGTGCTGTCTGGTTTTTTTTCTGAGGATGTGGGGGTGGTCAGGATCTCTGGTGGGGGAGCACGTCACATCCTTTTCAGGGCAGTTTGAACATAGAACATTACAGCACAGTACACATTCTTCGGCCCTCAATGTTGTGCCGAGCTATGTCCAATGCCAAGATCAAGCTATCCCACTCCCTGTCATTCTCGTATGCTCCATGTGCCTATCCAATAACCGCTTGAAAGTTCTAAAAGTGTCCGACTCCACAATCACAGCAAGTTTGTCCATTCTTTGTCCTCATCTGGCACTCAGCTCTCACCTCCCTGTAGCTGTTTGCATGTGACAGCAGCCACACCCTGGGCAACAGCTTCGACAAGCCGGCTAAACCAGGTGGGGGTAGCCAACGGGGCTCGGTGAGATGTCTATCCTAGCATGTGAAGACAGAGTCTGGCGGATTGAATGGAGAGGAGCAATGGAAGGTTCAACGGTTAAGAAGGCGCTCTTCATGTGGAAAGTGAAGAGCAGGACAAGACACAGAAGATGTCCTGGTCATCCACTGTGCCTTGTCCCACCTCCAGCCGTCTTCACCCTTGTCTTGCCACTGGATCTAAATGGGAATTGGGAAGAGAGAGTAAGGCTGATGCTGCGCAACTCTCCCTCACTTTAATCCAAATCAAGCACTAGTTTTGACACTATCATCATCATCATCAGTGTTCAACCCTTGAAGTCCTGTGTCGTAGGTACATAAGGAATTTAGTAAGGGGCTGAGAACACAACCTCGTGAGGCAACAGTATTCAGGATGATCATGGAGGAAGTGCTGTTGCCGATTCGTACTGATTGTGGTCTGTGAATTAGGAAGTTCAGGATCTAGTCAGAGGGAAGAGCCGAGGCCCAGGCCATGGAATTGGAGATGAGTTTTGTGGGAATAATGATGAGCGATGAAGCAGCAGGTTTGGATACACTGGGAGCTGTAGTCACAGACCTGCACATAGGTGGCTCAGGTCTAATGGTTGTTTCTCGCTGACCAAAGCAGCAGCGAAACTCAGCGTCTACCCGGGTGACTGAGCAGTCCTGTTCAGGAGTGCACCGCTCACCTCTGTAAAATGAGGAAGGGGCTAGAAAAGGTGACCTAAACATTTCCTGCTTCACTATACACTGGCCAGTTTACTGCAGCTGGCGGGGGTCCCAATCTTGCAGCTGAAGACAGGCGCTCCAGAGTCTTACTTCTATTGCAGGCAAAGTATTGGAGAGAATTATTAGGGATAGGATTTATAGTTATTTAGAGAGAAATGAATTGATTGGGGATAGTCAGCATGGTTTTGTGAAGGGTAGGTCATGCCTTACTAACCTTATTGAGTTTTTTGAAAAAGTGACCAAAGAGGTGGATGGGGGGTAATAGAACATAGAACATTACAGCACAGAACAGGCCCTTCGGCCTTCGATGTTGCGCCGACCAAATAAAAAGCAATGCCCCTCCAAACTAAACCATTCCCTTCTCTTCCATATACTTATCAACTAACCTCTTAAACGCCACCAAACTTGGCGCATCTACAACTGCTGCAGGCAGGGCATTCCACTCCCGAACCACCCTTTGGGTAAAGAACCTACCTCTGATATCCGTCCTATAACTATCACCCCTTAATTTAAAGCTGTGTCCCCTCGTGCTAGCTTTCTCCATCCTAGGAAAAAGGCTATCACTGTCCACCCTATCTAAACCTCTAATCATCTTATATGTTTCGATAGGTCCCCTCTTAGCCGCCTCCTTTCTAACGAAAACAACCTCAAATCCCTCAGCCTCTCTTCATAAGACCTGCCCTCCATACCAGGCAACATCCTGGTAAACCTCCTCTGTACCCTCTCCAATGCCTCCACATCTTTCTTATAATGTGGGGACCAGAACTGCACACAATACTCCAAGTGCGGCCGCACTAGAGTTTTGTACAGTTGCAACATGACGTTGCGGCTCCGAAATTCAATCCCCCTACCAATAAAAGCCAAGACTCCATATGCCTTCTTAACAACCTTCTCGACTTGACTGCCTACTTTCAGGGATCTATGCACATACACACCAAGATCCCTCTGTTCATCAGACTACTAAGAATCCTACCATTTGCCCTATACTCTACACATTTATTATTTCTGCCATAGTGCATTACCTCACACTTTTCCACATTAAACTCCATTTGCCACCTCTCGGCCCAGCTCTGCAACTTGTCCAAGTCCCTCTGCAAACTATAACACCCCTCTTCACTATCTACCACTCCACCGACTTAGTGTCATCTGCAAATTTACTAATCCATCCTTCAATACCCTCATCCAGATCATTTATAAAAATTACAAACAGCAGGGGCCCCAAAACAGACCCCTGAGGTACACCACTTGTCACCGAACTCCACGATGAATATCTCCCATCAACCACCACCCTCTGTCTTCTATCTGCTAGCCAATTCCTAATCCAATTAGCTAAATCACCCTCTATCCCATACATCTGCATTTTCTGCAGAAGTCTTCCATGGGCCACCTTATCAAACGCCTTACTAAAGTCCATATATACCACATCAACCGCCTTACCCCCATCCACCTCTTTGTCACTTTTCAAAAAACTCAATGAGGTTAGTAAGGCATGACCTACCCTTCACAAAACCATGCTGACTATCCCAATCAATTCATTCTCTCTAAATAACTATAAATCCTATCCCTAATAATTCTCTCCAATACTTTGCCCACAACAGAAGTAAGACTCACTGGCCTATAATTCCCTGGAAGGTCTCTCTTCCCCTTCTTGAACAATGGGACCACATTCGCTATCCTCCAGTCCTCCGGAACCACACCCGTAACCAACGAGGACCTGAAGATCAGAGCCAGAGGCTCTGCAATCTCCTCTCTTGCCTCCCAGAGAATCCTAGGGTAAATCCCGTCCGGCCCAGGGGACTTATCCAACTTCAAACCCTCGAGAATATCTAGCACATCCTCCCTATCTACTTCGATACCTTCCAGTTTGCTACCCTGTACCTCAGTGTTCTCCATAACTACATTTACATCACCCTGCGTGAATACCGAAGAGAAATATTTATTCAGTGCCTCTCCAATCTCTTCAGGCTCCACGCACAACTTCCCACTGCTGTCTATGACTGGCCCTAATCTTGCCTAACCAATCTTCTATTCTTAACATATCTAAAGAAAGCTTTAGGATTCTCCTTAATCCTATCAGCCAAAGTCTTCTCGTGTCCTCTCTTAGCTCTCCTCAATTCACTCTTTAGCTCCCTCCTGGCTAATCTATAGCTATCCATTGCACTAACTGAGCCTTCAAGCCTCATCCTGACATAAGCCTCCTTTTTCCTTTTAACCAGCAAATCAACTTTTTTCGTACACCAAGGTTCTCTTACTCGACCATTTCCTCCTTGCCTGACAGGGACATACTTATCAAGGACTCGCAGCAGCTGCTCCTTGAATAAGCTCCACATTCCAGATGTTCCCAGTCCCTGTAGTTTCCTAGTCCAATCTATGCACCCTAATTCTCTCCTGATGGCCTCATAATTACCCTTCCCCCAGCTATAACTACTGCCCCCAGCTTCATGCCTATCCCTATCCATCACTAAGGTGAACGTAACCGAATTGTGGTCACTATCACCAAAATGTTCACTAACTTCCAAGCCTAACACCTGGTCTGGCTCATTGCCCAGCACCAAATCCAATGTAGCCTCACCTCTAGTTGGCCTATCTACATACTGAGTCAAAAAACCTTCCTGCACACTTTGTACGAAAACTGACCCCTCTAACGAGCTAGAGCTATAGCTATTCCAATCAATATTAGTAAAGTTAAAGTCCCCATAACAATTACCCTATTACTTTCACTCCTGACCAGAATTGACTTTGCAATCCTTTCCTAACCTCTCTAGAACTTTTAGGAGGTCTATAAAAGACTCCCAACAGGGTGACCTCTCCTTTCCTGTTTCTAATCTCAGCCCATACTACCTCAACAGACAAGTCCTCATCAAACTTCTTCTCTGTCACTGTGATACAGTAATGCGGTTGAGTGGTATATATGGACTTTAGTAGGTGTTTGATAAGGTGGCCCATGGAAGGCTTCTGCAGAAAATGCAGATATGGGATTGAGGGTGATTTAGCTAATTGGATTAGGAATTGGCTAGCAGATAGAAGACAGAGGGTGGTAGTTGATGGAAGAATTCATCACAAGGGTGTACCTCAGGGATATGTTTTGGGGCACCTGCTGTTTGAAATGATCTGATGAGGGTATTGAAGGATGGATTAGTAAATTTGCAGATGACACCAAAGTCGGAGGAGTGGTAGATAGTGAAGAGAAGTTTGCAGAGAGACTTGGAGAAGTTGCAGAGCTGGGCCGAGAGGTGGCAAATGGAGTTTAATGTGGAAAAGTGTGAGGTAATTCACTTTGGCAGGAATAACAAATGTGTAGAGTATAGGGCTAATGATAGGACTCTCAATAGTATTGATGAAAAGAGGGATCTTGGTGTATATGTTAATAGTTCCCTGAAAGTTGGCAATCAAGTCGATCAGGTTGTTAAGACGGCAGATGGAGTCTTAGCTTTTATTGGTAGGGGGGATTGAATTTCGGAGCCGCAACGTCATGTTGCAACTGTACAAAATCTATGCGCCGCACTTGGAGTATTGTGTGCAGTTCTGGTCCCCGCATTAGAACATAGAACATTACAGCACAGAACAGGCCTTCGGCCTTCGATGTTGTGCCGACCAAAATAAAAAGCAATGCCCCTCCAAACTAAACCATTCCCTTCTCTTCCATATACTTATCAATTAACCTCTTAAACGCCACCAAACTTGGCGCATCTACAACAGCTGCAGGCAGGGCATTCCACTCCCTAATCACTCTTTGAGTAAAGAACCTACCTCTGATATCCGTCCTATAACTCATACCCCTTAATTTAAAGCTGTGTCCCCTCGTGCTAGCTTTCTCCATCCTAGGAAAAAGGCTATCACTGTCCACCCTATCTAAACCTCTAATCATCTTATATGCTTCAATAAGATCCCCCTTAGCCGCCTCCTTCTAACGAAAACAACTCAAATCCTTCAACCTCTCTCATAGGACCTGCCCTCCATACAGGCAACATCCTGGTAAACCTCCTCTGTACCCTCTCCAATGCCTCCACATCTTTCTTATAATGTGGGGACCAGAACTGCACACAATACTCCAAGTGCGGCCGCA
The DNA here is from genome assembly GCA_024679065.1 of Sphyrna mokarran. Taxonomy (NCBI): domain Eukaryota; kingdom Metazoa; phylum Chordata; class Chondrichthyes; order Carcharhiniformes; family Carcharhinidae; genus Sphyrna; species Sphyrna mokarran. The sequence goes on from JAGIQG010000001.1 coordinate 2,578,839, forward strand.
CTAGAGTTTTGTACAGTTGCAACATGATGCTGCGGCTCCTAAATTCAATCCCCCTACCAATAAAAGCTAAGACTCCATATGCCTTCTTAACAACCTTATCGACTTGACTGCCTACTTTCAGGGATCTATGCACATACACACCAAGATCCCTCTGTTCATCAAGACTATTAAGAATCCTACCATTAGCCCTATACTCTACACATTTATTATTCCTGCCATAGTGCATTACCTCACACTTTTCCACATTAAACTCCATTTGCCACCTCTCGGCCCAGCTCTGCAACTTGTCCAAGTCCCTCTGCAAACTATAACACCCCTCTTCACTATCTACCACTCCACCGACTTAGTTTCATCTGCAAATTTACTAATCCATCCTTCAATACCCTCATCCAGATCATTTATAAAAATTACAAACAGCAGGGGCCCCAAAACAGACCCCTGAGTACACCACTTGTCACCGAACTCCACGATGAATATCTCCCATCAACCACCACCCTCTGTCTTCTATCTGCTAGCCAATTCCTAATCCAATTAGCTAAATCACCCTCTATCCCATACATCTGCATTTTCTGCAGAAGTCTTCCATGGGCCACCTTATCAAACGCCTTACTAAAGTCCATATATACCACATCAACCGCCTTACCCCCATCCACCTCTTTGGTCACTTTTTCAAAAAACTCAATGAGGTTAGTAAGGCATGACCTACCCTTCACAAAACCATGCTGACTATCCCCAATCAATTCATTTCTCTCTAAATAACTATAAATCCTATCCCTAATAATTCTCTCCAATACTTTGCCCACAACAGAAGTAAGACTCACTGGCCTATAATTCCCTGGAAGGTCTCTCTTCCCCTTCTTAAACAATGGGACCACATTCGCTATCCTCCAGTCCTCCGGAACCACACCCGTAACCAACGAGGACCTGAAGATCAGAGCCAGAGGCTCTGCAATCTCCTCTCTTGCCTCCCAGAGAATCCTAGGGTAAATCCCGTCCGGCCCAGGGGACTTATCCAACTTCAAACCCTCGAGAATATCTAGCACATCCTCCCTATCTACTTCGATACCTTCCAGTTTGCTACCCTGTACCTCAGTGTTCTCCATAACTACATTTACATCACCCTGCGTGAATACCGAAGAGAAATATTTATTCAGTACCTCTCCAATCTCTTCAGGCTCCACGCACAACTTCCCACTGCTGTCTATGACTGGCCCTAATCTTGCCCTAACCAATCTTCTATTCTTAACATATCTAAAGAAAGCTTTAGGATTCTCCTTAATCCTATCAGCCAAAGTCTTCTCGTGTCCTCTCTTAGCTCTCCTCAATTCACTCTTTAGCTCCCTCCTGGCTAATCTATAGCTATCCATTGCACTAACTGAGCCTTCAAGCCTCATCCTGACATAAGCCTCCTTTTTCCTTTTAACCAGCAAATCAACTTTTTTCGTACACCAAGGTTCTCTTACTCGACCATTTCCTCCTTGCCTGACAGGGACATACTTATCAAGGACTCGCAGCAGCTGCTCCTTGAATAAGCTCCACATTCCAGATGTTCCCAGTCCCTGTAGTTTCCTAGTCCAATCTATGCACCCTAATTCTCTCCTGATGGCCTCATAATTAGCCCTTCCCCCAGCTATAACTACTGCCCCCAGCTTCATGCCTATCCCTATCCATCACTAAGGTGAACGTAACCGAATTGTGGTCACTATCACCAAAATGTTCACTAACTTCCAAGCCTAACACCTGGTCTGGCTCATTGCCCAGCACCAAATCCAATGTAGCCTCACCTCTAGTTGGCCTATCTACATACTGAGTCAAAAAACCTTCCTGCACACTTTGTACGAAAACTGACCCCTCTAACGAGCTAGAGCTATAGCTATTCCAATCAATATTAGTAAAGTTAAAGTCCCCCATAACAATTACCCTATTACTTTCACTCCTGACCAGAATTGACTTTGCAATCCTTTCCTCAACCTCTCTAGAACTTTTAGGAGGTCTATAAAAGACTCCCAACAGGGTGACCTCTCCTTTCCTGTTTCTAATCTCAGCCCATACTACCTCAACAGACAAGTCCTCATCAAACTTCTTCTCTGTCACTGTGATACAGTAAGGCGGTTGATGTGGTATATATAGGACTTTAGTAAGGTGTTGATAAGGTGGCCCATGGAAGGCTTCTGCAGAAAATGCAGATGTAGGGATTGAGGGTGATTTAGCTAATTGGATTAGGAATTGGCTAGCAGATAGAAGACAGAGGGTGGTAGTTGATGGAAGATATTCATCGTGGAGTTCTTTTACAAGTGGTGTACCTCAGGGATCTGTTTTGGGGCACCTGCTGTTTGTAACTTTATAAAATGATCTGGATGAGGGTATTGAAGGATGGATTAGTAAATTTGCAGATGACACCAAAGTCGGAGGAGTGGTAGATAGTGAAGAGGGGTGTTATAGTTTGCAGAGAGACTTGGAGAAGTTGCAGAGCTGGCCGAGAGGTGGCAAATGGAGTTTAATGTGGAAAAGTGTGAGGTAATTCACTTTGGCAGGAATAACAAATGTGTAGAGTATAGGGCTAATGATAGGACTCTCAATAGTATTGATGAAAAGAGGGATCTTGGTGTATATGTTAATAGTTCCCTGAAAGTTGGCAATCAAGTCGATCAGGTTGTTAAGACGGCAGATGGAGTCTTAGCTTTTATTGGTAGGGGGGATTGAATTTCGGAGCCGCAACGTCATGTTGCAACTGTACAAAATCTATGCGCCGCACTTGGAGTATTGTGTGCAGTTCTGGTCCCCGCATTAGAACATAGAACATTACAGCACAGAACAGGCCCTTCGGCCTTCGATGTTGTGCCGACCAAAATAAAAAGCAATGCCCCTCCAAACTAAACCATTCCCTTCTCTTCCATATACTTATCAATTAACCTCTTAAACGCCACCAAACTTGGCGCATCTACAACAGCTGCAGGCAGGGCATTCCACTCCCTAATCACTCTTTGAGTAAAGAACCTACCTCTGATATCCGTCCTATAACTCATACCCCTTAATTTAAAGCTGTGTCCCCTCGTGCTAGCTTTCTCCATCCTAGGAAAAAGGCTATCACTGTCCACCCTATCTAAACCTCTAATCATCTTATATGCTTCAATAAGATCCCCTCTTAGCCGCCTCCTTCTAACGAAAACAACCTCAAATCCTTCAACCTCTCTCATAGGACCTGCCCTCCATACCAGGCAACATCCTGGTAAACCTCCTCTGTACCCTCTCCAATGCCTCCACATCTTTCTTATAATGTGGGGACCAGAACTGCACACAATACTCCAAGTGCGGCCGCACTAGAGTTTTGTACAGTTGCAACATGATGCTGCGGCTCCTAAATTCAATCCCCCTACCAATAAAAGCTAAGACTCCATATGCCTTCTTAACAACTTTATCCACTTGACTGCCTACTTTCAGGGATCTATTGACACATACACCAAGATCCTTCTGTTCCTCAACACTATTAGAGCCCTACCATTAGCCCTATACTCTACACATTTATTGTTCCTGCCAAAGTGCATTACCTCACACTTTTCCACATTAAACTCCATTTGCCACCTCTCGGCCCAGCTCTGCAACTTGTCCAAGTCACGCTGTAAACTATAACACCCCTCTTCACTATCTACCACTCCACCGACTTTAGTGTTGTCTGCATTATTAGAAAGATGTGGAGGCATTGGAGAAGGTACAGAGGAGGTTTACCAGGATGTTGCCTGGTATGGAGGGCAGGTCTTATGAAGAGAGGCTGAGGAGATTTGAGATTGTTTTCGTTAGAAAGAAGGCGGCTAAGAGGAGACCTTATTGAAACATATAAGATGATTAGAGGTTTAGATAGGGTGGACAGTGATAGCCTTTTTCCTAGGATGGAGAAAGCTAGCACGAGGGGACATAGCTTTAAATTAAGGGGTGGTGGTTACAGGACGGATGTCAGAGGTAGGTTCTTTACCCAGAGGGTGGTAAGGGTATGGAATGCACTGCCTGCTGCAGTTTTAGATGCGCCAAGTTTGGTGGCGTTTAAGAGGTTAGTAGATAAGTTTATGGACGAAAAGGAATGGTTTAGGTTAGAGGGTCATTTCTTTTTCCTAATTGGTTGGCGCAACATCAAAGGCTGAAGGACCTGTTCTGCGCTGTAATGTTCTATGTTCTATGAACACACAAAACACAAGATGACACTGCTCATATTGGCACTCGGAACATGCGCACACTTTTGAACAACCCTACAGCAGACAGACCAGAGAGAAGGCCAGCCTTAGAGAGTTTGCAAGATACAACATTGACATTGCAGCCCTGAGTAAAACTCATGCTGCCAGCGTAGGTCAGTTGACTGGACCTGGAAGTTGCCATGTATGGTGCTGACTGCTGGACAGATCACAACGGATTGTCTCCAAAATGAGGCTCCACATCAGACCCAAGAGGCGACCACAAGGAAGTAAGGTTATCATAAGAATCAATGGGGCCAAGCTAAAAAACCCCAGCATATCTTCTGCACTGGCTGAAGACTTAGAAATCAAGCTTGCTGACCTACACCTTGCAGGCAACACTGAGGATGAATGGGAACATTTCAGCAATGCTATCCATACATCTGCGCTGAAGATGCTCAGGCCCTCTACCTGCAAGAAGCATGATTGGTTCAATGAGAATGATGAGGAGATACAGGGTCTACTTGTTGAAAAGCAGCGTCTTCATCAGGCCAGTCAGAACAACTCATCTTCAGCTGCTAAGGAAAATGCTTTTACCAGCGTTCGTAGGACAGTCTAGAATAAAAATGCAGGATGCCTGGTTGAGCACCAAGGCAGATGAAATATAGGGATACGCTGACAAAAACGACTTGAAATGGTTCTATGAAGCCCTCAACACTCTCTACGGACCTCAATCTCTCAGGAATTCCCCCTTCTGAGTACAGATGGTACAACTCTCATTGCAGAGAAGCTCAGATCTTGCACAGATTGACTGAACACTTTGAAGCCGTCCTCAACGAACTGTCATCTATTAACGATGAGGCAAGATAGGATTCCCCAGGTTATATCAACAGCGCCATGGATAACACTGCTAGTAGCCGAAGCCACGAAAGCTCTCAGCCAGCTATCCAGTGGCAAAGCCCCAGGGGCAGATGCCATACCCGCAGTGATCTATAAAGCTGCTGGTCCCGCACTTATTGAGAAGCTCAACGTGTTGTTCCAGTTCTTTTGGAAGCACAGATCCATTTCTCAGGAACTTAAAGATGCTTCCATTGTGCACTTCTACAAGAGGAAGGGCAATCGGCAAGTATGTGACAACCACCAAGGAATCTCGCTGCTCTCCATCAAAGGAAAAACCCTCACAAGAGTCTTGCTAAATCGTCTGGTCAATCATCTGGAGCTGGGCCTGCTTCCAGAGTCACAGTGTGGGACTATTGACATGATTTTTGCCACGTGCCAACTTCAGGACAAGTGTCAAGAGCAGAACTGCAAGCTCTACACAACCTTTGTTGACCTCACGAAAGCCTTCGTCACTGTAAGCCGACAAGGCCTGTGGAGGATCATGTTAAAGTTCAGCTGCCCTCTCAAATTCATTCAGAGAGTATGCCACTTCCATGATGGCCAGAGTACTGGATAGTGGAGAATCCTCTGAGGCATTCCCAGTCACCCATGGCGTCAAACAGGGCGAGTTCCTGATACAGTGCAGAAAAGGATGACCCGAGGCACGATATGTTGGAGAGTTCATGCAGATGCTACGACAACGGATGAATGAACACGGCTCAATAATCACCAGGCAAGACTGTTCTCTTTCTGTTGCAAACACTTCAGAGGTCACGAGCATTCGGCCTCTGACCTTCAGGTAAGCATTCTCCAAGGCGGCCTTCACAACACACGACAGCGCAGAGTTGCTGAGCAGTAACTGAGAGCCAAGTTCCGCACACATGAGGACGGCCTCAAGTGGAGTCTTGCGTTCATGCCACACTATCTGTAACACCCATGACTTGTCTGGGCTTGCAACATATCACTTACTGTCCTATCTGGAGACAATACAGAGGTGGGAACATCGGGGTGGCGGCGTGGGCTCGTTGGGCCGAAGGGCCTGTTTCCCGTGCTGTTTTGTTCTTTGCACACATCTCTTTAATGTATGCTTAATGCTATCTCCACTCACACTGTTTGTACCTTTAAGACTTGATTAGCTGTAAAGACTCACATTCTAATCAGTATTCTATGAACTGTGTGTGCCTTTATATGCTGTACTTGTGATCAGAACTCGCCACTCAAGGACAAAGGAGCAGTGATCCAAAAGCTAGTGGCACTTAATACCAAATAAACCTGTTGGTCTTTAACCTAGTGTTGTGAGACTTCTTACTGTGTTTACCCCAGTCCAACGCCGGCACTTCCACATCCAGAGAGAAAAACCCAAGACTATCCAACCTCTCTTTATAATTTAAATGTTCCATCTCAGGCAGCATCCTAGTAAATCTCCTTTGCATCGCCTCCAGTGCTATCACATCCTTCCTATAATGTGGCGATCAGAACTGTACACAGTACTCCAGCTGTGGCCTCACCAAAGTTCAATATAACTCTATCATGACATCTCTGGTTTTGTAACCTATACCCTATTGACAAAGGCGAGTGTGCTATATGCCTTTTTCACCACACTATTAACCTGCCTTTCCCCTTTCAGACATCTGTGGACAAACACACCAATGTCCCTTTGTTCTTCAAGACTTCCCAGTGTCAGACCTTCCATTGAGTTTCAGAGCTGGAGCAGTGGATGGAGCTATTGTGGAGCATCCGCGAATCAGAGAGTATCATGGATAGGATATACAGAGAGGTGGTCACACCACAGGCAGGAAGAGAATGGGTGACCACCAGACAGAGCATGAGAGATTGACAGGGCAGGAAGCTCCTGTGGCCATTCCCCTGCAAAACAAATATAATTCTTTGGATATTGTTGAGGGGAATGAGTCCTCCAGGAAAAGCAGCAGCAGCCAGACCTATTGTACCACAGAACATAGAACAATTCAACACAGAACAGGCCCTTCCGCCCTCGATGTTGCGCCGGCCAGTGGACCCTCTAACCTAAACTATTCCAATATCATCCATATGCCTATCCACCGACCATTTGAATGCCCCCAAAGTAGGTGAGTCCACAACTGCTGCAGGCAGGGCATTCCACGCCCTCACCACCCTCTGTGTAAAGAACCTGCCTCTGACATCCGTCCTATAACTACCACCTCTTAATTTAAAGTTATGTCCCCTCGTGTTGGTCATCACCATCCAAGGAAAAAGGCTCTCACTATCCACCCTATCCAATCCCTTGATCATCTTATACGCCTCAATTAGGTCACCGCGTAACCTTCTTCTCTCTAATGAAAATAACCTCAGGTCCCTCAGCCTTTCCTCATAAGGCCTTCCCACCATACCAGGCAACATCCTGGTAAACCTCCTCTGCACCCTTTCCAATGCTTCCACATCTTTCTTATAATGCGGCGACCAGAACTGTACGCAATACTCCAAGTGCGGCCGCACCAGAGTTTTGTACAGTTGTAACATAACCTCACGGCTCCTAAATTCAATCCCTCTACCAATAAAAGCTAACACACCGTACGCCTTCTTAACAACTTTATCAACCTGGGTGCTAACTTTCAAACAGCTATGTACTTGTATCCCAAGATCCCTCTGCTTGACAACACTATTAAGGGTCCTTCCATTAGCCCTATATTTCATATGCCTGTTATTCCTACCAAAGTGAATCACCTCACACTTATCCGTATTGAATTCCATTTGCCACCTCAGCAACCCAGCCCAGCTCTGCAACCTATCTATGTCCCTCTGCAAACTATAACATCCATCCTCGCTGTCTACAACTCCCCCCACTTTGGTATCGTCAGCAAATTTACTAATCCAACTCTCTACACCCTCATCTAGGTCATTTATAAAAATGACAAACAGCAGTGGCCCCAAAACAGATCCTTGAGGTACACCACTTGTAACTGCAGTCCAGGTTGAATATTTCCCATCAACCACCACCCTCTGTCTTCTATCAGCTAGCCAATTCCTAATCCAAACTGCTAAATCACCTTCAATCCCATGCATCTGCACTTTCTGCAGTAGCCTACCATGGGGAACCTTATCAAACGCTTTGCTAAAATCCATATACACTACATCAACTGCCTTACTCTTATCTACCTCTTTGGTCACCTCCTCAAAAAACTCAATAAGGTTTGTGAGGCACGACCTATCCTTCACAAAACCGTGCTGACTATCCCTAATCAATTTATTTCTCTCTAGATGTTTATAAATCCTATCCCTTATAATTCTTTCCAAGACTTTGCCCACAACAGAAGTCAGGCTCACTGGTCTATAATTTCCAGGATGGTCCCTACTCCCCTTTTTGAACAAAGGGACAACATTTGCCATCCTCCAGTCTTCCGGCACTATACTTGTAGCCAACGACGACATGAAGATCAAAGCCAAAGGCTCTGCAATCGCCTCTCTAGCCTCCCAGAAAATCCTAGGGTAAATCCCAACTGGCCCAGGGGACTTATCAATTTTCATACCCTCAAGACCCTTCCTGTGCAGGAAGGTTTTTTGACTCAGTATGTAGATAGGCCAACTAGAGGTGAGACTACATTGGATTTGGTGCTGGGCAATAAGCCAGACCAGGTGTTAGGCTTGGAAGTTAGTGAACATTTTGGTGATAGTGACCACAATTTGGTTACGTTCACCTTAGTGATGGACAGGGATAGGCATGAAGCTGGGGGCAGTAGTTATAGCTGGGGGAAGGGTAATTATGAGGCCATCAGGAGAGAATTAGGGTGCATAGATTGGACTAGGAAACTACAGGGACTGGGAACATCTGGAATGTGGTGCTTATTCAAGGAGCAGCTGCTGCGAGTCCTTGATAAGTATGTCCCTGTCAGGCAGGGAGGAAATGGTCGAGTAAGAGAGCCTTTGGTACGAAAAAAGTTGATTTGCTGGTTAAGAAGAAAAAGGAGGCTTATGTCAGGATGAGGCTTGAAGGCTCAGTTAGTGCAATGGATAGCTATAGATTAGCCAGGAAGGAGGTAAAAAGTGAATTGAGGAGAGCTAAGAGGGGACACGAGAAGATGTTGGCTGATAGGATTAAGGAGAATCCTAAAGCTTTCTTTCGATATGTTAAGAATAGAAGATTGGTTAGGGCAAGATTAGGGCCAGTCATAGACAGCAGTGGGAAGTTGTGCGTGGAGCCTGAAGAGATTGGTGAGGCACTGAATAAATATTTCTCTTCGGTATTCACGCAGAGTGCTGGAAATGTAGCTATGGAGAACACTGAGGTACAGGGTTGCAAATTGGGAAGTATTGTAGTAGATAGGGAGGATGTGCTAGAAATTCTCGAGGGTTTGAAGTTGGATAAGTCCCCTGGGCCGGACGGGATTTACCCTAGGATTCTCTGGGAGGCAAGAGAGGAGATTGCAGAGCCTCTGGCTCTGATCTTCAGGTCCTCGTTGGTTACAGGTGTGGTTCCGGAGGACTGGAGGATAGCGAATGTGGTCCCATTGTTTAAGAAGGGGAAGAGAGACCTTCCAGGGAATTATAGGCCAGTGAGTCTTACTTCTGTTGTGGGCAAGGTATTGGAGAGAATTATTAGGGATAGGATTTATAGTTATTTAGAGAGAAATGAATTGATTGGGGATAGTCAGCATGGTTTCGTGAAGGGTAGGTCATGCCTTACTAACCTCATTGAGTTTTTTGAGAAAGTGACCAAGAGGTGGATGGGGGTAAGGCGGTTGATGTAGTATATATGGACTTTAGTAAGGCGTTTGATAAGGTGGCCCATGGAAGACTTCTACAGAAAATGCAGATGTGTGGAATAGAGGGTGATTTAGCTAATTGGATTAGGAATTGGCTGGCAGATAGAAGACAGAGGGTGGTGGTTGATGGGAGATATTCATCGTGGAGTTCGGTGACGAGTGGTGTGCCTCAGGGGTCTGTTTTGGGGCCCCTGCTGTTTGTAATTTTTATAAATGATCTGGATGAGGGTATTGAGGGATGGATTAGTAAATTTGCAGATGACACTAAAGTCGGTGGAGTGGTAGATAGTGAAGAGGGGTGTTATAGTTTACAGCGTGACTTGGACAAGTTGCAGAGCTGGGCCGAGAGGTGGCAAATGGAGTTTAATGTGGAAAAGTGTGAGGTAATGCACTTTGGCAGGAACAATAAATGTGTAGAGTATAGGGCTAATGGTAGGGCTCTTAATAGTGTTGAGGACAGAAGGATCTTGGTGTATGTGTCAATAGATCCCTGAAAGTAGGCAGTCAAGTGGATAAAGTTGTTAAGAAGGCATATGGAGTCTTAGCTTTTATTGGTAGGGGGATTGAATTTAGGAGCCGCAGCATCATGTTGCAACTGTACAAAACTCTAGTGCGGCCGCACTTGGAGTATTGTGTGCAGTTCTGGTCCCCACATTATAAGAAAGATGTGGAGGCATTGGAGAGGGTACAGAGGAGGTTTACCAGGATGTTGCCTGGTATGGAGGGCAGGTCTTATGAAGAGAGGTTGAAGGATTTGAGGTTGTTTTCGTTAGAAAGGAGGCGGCTAAGAGGGGATCTTATTGAAGCATATAAGATGATTAGAGGTTTAGATAGGGTGGACAGTGATAGCCTTTTTCCTAGGATGGAGAAAGCTAGCACGAGGGGACACAGCTTTAAATTAAGGGGTATGAGTTATAGGACGGATATCAGAGGTAGGTTCTTTACTCAAAGAGTGATTAGGGAGTGGAATGCCCTGCCTGCAGCTGTTGTAGATGCGCCAAGTTTGGTGGCGTTTAAGAGGTTAATTGATAAGTATATGGAAGAGAAGGGAATGGTTTAGTTTGGAGGGGCATTGCTTTTTATTTTGGTCGGCACAACATCGAAGGCCGAAGGGCCTGTTCTGTGCTGTAATGTTCTATGTTCTATGGTCTAAGATTCACTAACACCTCCTCCTTATGAACCTCAATCCTGCCCAGTCTACAACCTGGTATTGCAGTATTCTCCCCGACAACATTGTCTTTCTCCTGCGTGAATACTGACGAAAAATACTCATTCAGTGTCTCTCCTATCTCCTCAGGCTCCACACACAACTTCCCACTGCTATCTCTGACTGGCCTAATCTTGCCCTAACCAATCTTTTATTATTTATATACCTGTAAAAAGCTTTAGGATTCCCCTTAATCCTATCCGCCAAAGTCTTCTCGTGTCCTCTTCTAGCTCTTCTCAACTCCCTCTTTAGCTCCTTCCTGGCTAATTTATAGCTCTCCAGTGCCCTAGCTGAGCCTTCACGTCTCATCATTATATAAGCCTCCTTCTTCCTCTTCACCAGAGATTCAACTTCCCTAGTACACCATGGTTCCCTCAATCGACCACTTCCTCCCTGCCTGGCAGTTACATATTCATTAAGGACATGCAGAAGCTGTTCCTTAAATATGCTCCACATTTCAGATGTCCCCAGCCCCTGCAATATCCTGCTCCACACTATGCATCCTAAATCTCTCCTAATAGCCTCATAATTACCTTTCTCCCAGCTATAACTACTGTTATTCGGTATGTGCCCATCCTTGAGCTTATTCAAGGAGCAGCTACTGCGAGTCCTTGATAAGTATGTCCCTGTCAGGCAAGGAGGAAATGGTCGAGTAAGGGAACCATGGTGTACTAAAAAGTTAATTCGCTGGTTAAAAGGAAAAAGGAGGCTTATGTCAGGATGAGGCTTGAAGGCTCGGTTAGTGCAATGGATAGCGATAGATTAGCCAGGAGGGAGCTAAAGAGTGAATTGAGGAGAGCTAAGAGAGGACACGAGAAGACTTTGGCTGATAGGATTAAGGAGAATCCTAAAGCTTTCTTTAGATAGGTTAAGAATAGAAGATTGGTTAGGACAAGATTAGGGCCAGTCACAGACAGCAGTGGGAAGTTGTGCGTGGAGCCTGAAGAGATTGGAGAGGCACTGAATAAATATTTCTCTTCGGTATTCACGCAGGGCGATGTAAATGTAGTTATGGAGAACACTGAGGTACAGGGTTGCAAACTGGAAAGTATTGAAGTAGATAGGGAGGATGTGCTAGATATTCCTGAGGGTTTGAAGGTAGATAAGTCCCCTGGGCCGGACGGGATTTACCCTAGGATTCTCTGGGAGGCGAGAGAGGCGATTGCAGAGCCTCTGGCTCTGATCTTCAGGTCGTCGTTGGTTACGGGTATAGTGCCGGAAGACTGGAGGATAGCGAATGTGGTCCCATTGTTCAAGAAGGGGAAGAGAGACTTTCTGGGGAATTATAGGCCGATGAGTCTTACTTCTGTTGTGGGCAAAGTATTGGAGAGAATTATTAGGGTTAGGATTTATAGTTATTTAGAGAGAAATGAATTGATTGGGGATAGTCAGCATGGTTTTGTGAAGGGTAGGTCGTGCCTTACTAACCTCATTGAGTTTTTTTGAAAAAGTGACTAAAGAGGTGGATGGGGGTAAGGCAGTTGATGTGGTATATATGGACTTTAGTAAGGCGTTCGATAAGGTGTCCCATGGAAGGCTTCTGCAGAAAATGCAGATGTATGGGATTGAGGGTGATTTAGCTAATTGGATTAGGAATTGGCTGGCATATAGAAGACAGAGGGTGGTGGTTGATGGGAGATATTCATCGTGGAGTTCGGTGACAAGTGGTGTACCTCAGGGGTCGGTTTTGGGGCCCCTGCTGTTTGTAATTTTTATAAATGATCTGGATGAGGGTATTGAAGGATGGATTAGTAAATTTGCGGATGACACCAAAGTCGGAGGATTGGTAGATAGTGAAGAGGGGTGTTCTAGTTTGCAGAGAGACTTGGACAAGTTGCAGAGCTGGGCCGAGAGTGGCAAATGGAGTTTAATGTGGAAAAGTGTGAGGTAATTCACTTTGGCAGGAATAACAAATGTGTAGAGTATAGGGCTAATGGTAGGAATCTTAATAGTGTTGATGAACAGAGGGATCTTGGTGTATATGTACATAGATCCCTGAAAGTTGGCAATCAAGTTGATAAGGTTGTTAAGAAGGCATACGGAGTCTTAGCTTTTATTGGTAGGGGTATTGAATTTCGGAGCCGCAACGTCATGTTGCAACTGTACAAAACTCTAGTGCAGCCGCACTTGGAGTATTGTGTGCAGTTTCTGGTCCCCGCATTATAAGAAAGATGTGGAGGCATTGGAGAGGGTACAGAGGAGGTTTACCAGGATGTTGCCTGGTATGGAGGGCAGGTCTTATGAAGAGAGGCTGAGGGTTTTGAGGTTGTTTTCGTTAGAAAGGAGGCGGCTAAGAGGGGACCTAATCGAAACATATAAGATGATTAGAGGTTTAGATAGGGTGGACAGTGATAGCCTTTTTCCTAGAATGGAGAAAGCTAGCACGAGGGCACATAGCTTTAAATTAAGGGGTGGTAGTTAGACGACGGATGTCAGAGGTAGGTTCTTTACCCAGAGGGTGGTAAGGGTGTGGAATGCCCTGCCTGCGTCAGTTGTAGATGCGCCAAGTTTGGTGGCGTTCAAGAGGTTAGTAGATAAGTTTATGGACGAAAAGGAATGGTTTAGGTTAGAGGGTCATTGCTTTTTCCTAATTGGTCGGCGCAACATCGAAGGCTGAAGGACCTGTTCTGCGCTGTAATGTTCTATGTTCTATCCCTTTCCATCACTAAGGGAAACGTAACCGAATTGTGGTCACTATCACCAAAGTGCTCACCCACCTCCAAGTCTAACACCTGGTCTGGTTCATTACCCAGTACCAAATCCAATATAGCCTCACCTCTTGTTGGCCTATCTACATACTGAGTCATGAAACCTTCCTGCACACATTGAACAAAAACTGACCCCTCTAACGGACTTGAACAATAGCTTTTCCAATCGATATTAGAAAAGTTAAAGTCCCCCATTACAACTACCCTGTTACTTTCACACCTATCCAGGATCAACTTTGCAATCCCTTCCTCTACTTCTCTGGAACTTTTTGGAGGCCTATAAAAACTCCCAACAGTGTGACCTCTCCTTTCTTGTTTCTAATCTCAGCCCACACTACCTCAGCAGACAAGTCCACATCAAACGTCTTTTCTGCCACCGTAATGCTGTCCTTAACTAACAATGCCAATCCTCCCCCTCTTCTACCACCACCTCTGCTCTGACTGAAACATCTGAACCCCGGAACCTGCAACAACCATTCCTGCCCCTGCTCTATCCACGTCTCTGAAATGGTTGGTTCTGCTGCAGAGAAGAGGGTAAAAAGTGTGCCAGTGCAATAATTAGAGGGGATTCAATTGTAAGGGGAATAGACAGGTATTTCTGTAGCCACAAAAAGACTCCAAGATGGTATGTTACATCCTGGTGCAAGGATGTCTCGGAGTAGCTGCAGGACATTCTGAAGGGGGAGTGTGAACAGTCAGTGATCGTAGATACATTAATACAAGCGACATAGATAAAAAAAGGATGAGGTCTGAAAAGCAGAATTCAGGGAGCTAGAACGAAAATTCAAAAATCGGATGTTGAGGGTAGTGATCTCAGGGTTACTACCGGTGCACGTGCTAGTCAGAGTGAAAATGTCAGGATATATTGGATAAAGAGGGTTTCAGATTCCTGGGGCACTGGGACCGGTTCTCAGGGAAGTGGGACCAAACAAACTGGACCTAGGTTACAGCTGGGTAGGACTGGGTCTGATGTCCTAGTGGGAGTGTTTGCGAGAGCAGTTAGGGAGCATTTAAACCAATGACAGGGGAATAGAAACCTATGTAAAAAGTCAGAGAAGGAAGGAGCAAGAACAAAAATACAGGGAGGGAAAGGAATCAGAAAAGTGATAGGCAGATAAATCAAGGACAAAGTTCAAACGGGGCTGTGGAGAAAAATATTGGGAGCAAGGCAAACAACGTTAAAAAGACAAGCTTAAAGCCCTGTGTCTTAATTCATGGAGCATTTGCAATAAAGTGGCTGAAATAATCGCTCAGATAGATGTAAAGAGGTACGATATAATTGGGATTATGGAGACATGGTTGCAGGGTGAGCAGTGGTGAGAATGCCCCAGAGTATTCAATATTTGTGACTTGGACAAGTTGCAGAGCTGGGCCGAGAGGTGGCAAATGGAGTTTAATGTGGAAAAGTGTGAGGTAATGCACTTTGGCAGGAGCAATAAATGTGTAGAGTATAGGGCTAATGGTAGGGCTCTTAATAGTGTTGAGGAACAGAAGGATCTTGGTGTATGTGTCAATAGATCCCTGAAAGTAGGCAGTCAAGTGGATAAAGTTTTTAAGAAGGCTTATGGAGTCTTAGCTTTTATTGGTAGGGGGATTGAATTTAGGAGCCGCAGCATCATGTTGCAGCTGTACAAAACTCTAGTGCGGCCGCACTTGGAGTATTGTGTGCAGTTCTGGTCCCCACATTATAAGAAAGATGTGGAGGCATTGGAGAGGGTACAGAGGAGGTTTACCAGGATGTTGCTGGTATGGAGGGCAGGTCTTATGAGGAGAGGCTGAGGGATTTGAGGTTGTTTTCGTTAGAAAGGAGGAGGCTAAGAGGGGACCTGATCGAAACATATTAGATGATTAGAGGTTTAGATAGGGTGGACAGTGATAGCCTTTTTCCTAGGATGGAGAAAGCTAGCACGAGGGGACACAGCTTTAAATTAGGGGTATGAGTTATAGGACGGATATCAGAGGTAGGTTCTTTACTCAAAGAGTGATTAGGGAGTGGCATGCCCTGCCTGCAGCTGTTGTAGATGCGCCAAGTTTGGTGGCGTTTAAGAGGTTAGTTGATAAGTATATGGATGAGAAGGGAATGGTTTAGTTAGGAGGGGCATTGCTTTTTATTTTGGTCGGCACAACATCGAGGGCCGAAGGGCCTGTTCTGTGCTGTATTGTTCTATGTTCTATGTTCTATGTAATATTTAGGAAGGGCAGGCATAAAGGAAAAGGTGGTGGAGTGGCACTGTGGTTAAAAAGGAAATTAACACAGTAGTGGGAAAGGACATTCGCTTTGATAATGTGGAGTCTGTATGGGTAGAGTTGAGAAATACAGAGGGGCAAAAAACATTAGTAGATGTCACACACACACAGTAGAAATGCACACACACACACACACACATAGCTCCAAACTGCAGTGGTGATGATGTGAATGGCATTAAACACAAAACTAGAGATGCAGATGTTAAGGGAATATCAGTGATCATGGGTGGTTTTAATCTGCACATAGAATGGGCAAATCAAATTAGTCACAATGTCACAAAGGAGGAATTCCTGGAGTGTATATAAGATGATTTTCTTAATCAATAATGTGGAGGAACCAACTAGAAAAATGAGGGGAGATTTGATAGAGGTGTATAAGATTTTGATGGATATAGATACCGTGAATGCAAGCAGACTTTTTTCCACTGAGGCTAGAGGAGAAAAAAACCAGAGGGCGTGGGTTAAGGGTGAAAGGAGAAAAGTTTAAAGGGAATATTAGGGACAGCTTCTTCACGCAGAGAGTGGTGGGAGTGTGGAATGAGCTGCCGGATAAAGTGGCAAATGTGGGGTCACTTTTAACATTGAAGAAAAACTTGGACGGGTTCATGGATGAGAGGAGTGTGGAGGGATACAGTCCAAGTGCAGGTCAGTGGGACTAGACAAAAAATGGTTCAGCGCAGACAAGAAGAGTCAAAAGGCCTGTTTCTGAGCTGTAATTTTCTTTGGTTCTATGGACCATTCCAGGATTTGGCCCTTTTTAGGAGTTGGTGTAGTGGAACCAAAATGGAGATCCAGTTGTAATTTTCTATGGTTCTAGAGAGCAGGCCATCTCAGACTGGGTACAGTGTAATGAGAAGGGAATCATTGCCAATTTAGCTGTATGAGACCCCTTGGGGATGTGCGACCAGAATACAATAGAACTTTTTATCAAGATGGAGAGTGAGGTTGTTGATACAATACATTCAGTTCCCTCTTCCAGATCACTAATATATAATGTGACCAATTGGAGTCCGAGGACAGATCCCTGCGGAACCCCACTAGTCACTGACTGCCAATTCAGAAAAAGACCCATTTATGTCACCCCTTCGCTGCCTATCTGCTTACCAGCTTTCTATCCATCTCAAGACATTACTTGCAATCTCATATGCTTCAAATTTATATATTTGCCAATTGCATGAGATCTTGTTGAAAATCTTTTGAAAGTTTAAATAAATCACATCCACTAATTCTCCTCGATCAACTCTACTCGTTCCATCCTCAAAATGTTCTAAGAGATTCATCAAGCATTTTTCCCTTAGGTACAGTGATGATAGTAGTATTCTTGTAGCAGATTCATGTAAAGAGAGGTTAAAGATGTCTGTGTATACCCACACCATTGGTCCCTATAAGATCTGAGCGCCCTCTGGGTACCCCACCTAGGTCTATCACTTTCAGAGGGTTTTACTTCCATGAAGTCTGATCTGAATACTGTGATGGTCATCTTAGGCCTCCAGGGCAGAAGATGTGTTTACACTGATGACTTGCTCAAAACAGACACAGAATTTGTTGTGCTGGTCGGGAAGGGATGGATTGTTGAGTTTGTGTGCACGTGTACATGTGTGTGCATGTGTACACAAATATATGCATGCGCTGCAGCAATTGGAGCGAATAATTAAACAACCATCTTTCTTTGTTTAAACCCACAAACGCCTGCTGCTGGTTATTCAACTTAACCAGCACTAAGGGGTTAAATATGCACGCACACATGCACACCTTGTCCTCAAATGCTTGCCGATTCTGGCAATGCGGATTGAAGTTCGTGTTTGATTTAAAAGGCCCCAATCTGTGAGGGTTTAAAACAAGACTGAAAGATTTGCTGAGCTGATGCTGAAGGGACAACATTCAGGAAATCCCTTCACTTTGAAAGAGAGGCCAGAGATTGCTGGGAAAAGAAAGGAACTAGGTACTGCTGAAAAAAAATCCCTTTCTGTCAAAGCTTTTCAACTTGCACTCATCAGGACATCAGAAGCAAAGGAAATCAACAACTTTATTGTGTGAGAAGAGAGTGCTGACTGGTTTGCAAGTACAGTACATCAAGCTTTGGAAAAATGTGTTGTATGTTATTCGCAGCAATAAAACAGACAGGTGAGTGATTAATTCAGTATTCTATTTTAAATTAACTTGTATCTGATCCCTTTGCAATATTGTTTAGAATCATCTCAACATGTTTTCTATCCACCAAAGCCTGAGATGGAACCAAGTGACTCACTAACGGTGTGAAGCAGCTCATCTGAGAATAGAGTGAGAAACAGTTTCACATTGTCAAGCTGCTGAACTCTGCTGGAATTCAATGCTTCTGTTTTGTGCAATGTTGTGTGTTAGCTGCATTGTCCCGCGAAAGCACCTGAAATTCACACAAATTATTGGGTAGATTTGTTATCCGGATTGGTGGTGTTCATTGGTGGTGAAGTTGGTACGAAGTAGCTGCCAATGCAGTGTGAGCTCCACAGAGAATCCCAAAGGTGTTGTGGCCACTCGATGTTGCTCCAGAATGCGTGTTCTGACGTCAGGATGAATTTAACAGCATGTTTCAGCACTGCTGTTTACAGATACTGGTGCTCCCACAAGCACTCTGTGTCTCTGTATCTGATGTCCTGATATAGGATTGATGATCCTAACTTTCAACATTTCTACAGAGCATTTACAACTCTCAGCAAGGACCTGATTGTTAAAATAACTTTTCAATGAGTTTTAATCAAATTTTAAAACAATTTGTAAGGGTTTTAATTGTTTAAATACTGTGACCACAAGAGCAGGTCAGGGGCTTAGAATCATAGAATCCTTGAAACCCATCGAGTCTGCATTGACCATAATCCCACCCAATTCTCATAACCCCACATATTTCCCCTGCTAATCCCCTGACACAAGGTCAATGTACCATGGTCAATCAAACTAACTGACACATCTTTGGACTGTGGGAAGAAACCAGACCACCTAGAGGAAACCCGTGCACACACAGGGAGAACGTGCAAACTCCACACAGACAATGGCCCTAGCCAGGAATCGAACCCAGATCCCTGGAGCTGTGAAGCGGTTGTGCTATTGTGCTGCCCACTCACTCACTGTGTGTCATCGTGCTTCTTGGAATTTAACTCCTGACCCCCCCAGATCCTATCCCCCGCCTACAAGGCACAAGTCAGGAGTATAATAGAAAACTGTCCAGTTATCTGCCTAGCTGTGAGGAGTGCTTTTGGAGTTGGGTTAACAGAGATTTCAAATGGTAAGTTACAAGGAGGTAAGTAGTCATTAAGCTTGCTTTCAGGGTTAGCTAAATGAGTTATTGAGAAATGAACATATTCCTGAAACAGAAGTCAGCTGAGTCAGCTCAAAATCTGGCTGCCTAATTTTAAAACAGGTTCAAACCAGTTCCACAGCATTGTAAGCAGAAACTGATAAAAAACAGAGGCCAGTAAGTGCTGTCCTCTCCTCACTGAGATTGCTCTTGTCCTCTCCGCACTGAGGGTGCTGCTGTCCTCTCCTCACTGAGAGTGCTGCTGTCCTCTCCGCACTGAGAGTGCTGCTGTCCTCTCCTCACTGAGAGTGCTGCTGCCCTCTGGGCACTGAGAGTGCTGCTGCCCTCTCCACACTGAGAGTGCTCCTGTACTCTCCGCACTGACAGTGCTGCTGCCCTCTGGGCATTGAGAGTGCTCCCATCCTCTCTGCACTGAGAGTGCTGCTGCCCTCTCCACACTGAGAGTGCTCCTGTACTCTCCGCACTGACAGTGCTGCTGCCCTCTGGGCACTGAGAGTGCTGCTGTCCTCTCCGCACTGAGGGTGCTGCTGTCCTCTCCTCACTGAGAGTGCTGCTGTCCTCTCCTCACTGAGAGTGCTCCTGTACTCTCCGCACTGACAGTGCTGCTGCCCTCTGGGCACTGAGAGTGCTGCTACCCTGTCCTCACTGAGAGTGCTGCTGCCCTCTCCGCACTGGGAGTGCTGCTGCCCTGTCCGCACTGTGAGTGCTGCTGTCATAGAACATACCAGCACAGAACAGGCCCTTTGGCCTTCGATGTTGCGCCGACCAATATAAAAAGCAATGCCCCTCCAAACTAAACCATTCCCTTCTCTTCCATATACTTATCAACTAACCTCTTAAACGCCACCAAACTTGGCGCATCTACAACTGCTGCAGGCAGGGCATTCCACTCCCGAACCACCCTTTGGGTAAAGAACCTGCCTCTGATATCCGTCCTATAACTATCACCCCTTAATTTAAAGCTGTGTCCCCTCGTGCTAGCTTTTTCCATCCTAGGAAAAAGGCTATCACTGTCCACCCTATCTAAACCTCTAATCATCTTATATGTTTCGATTAGGTCCCCTCTTAGCCGCCTTCTTTCTAACGAAAACAACCTCAAATCCCTCAGCCTCTCTTCATAAGACCTGCCCTCCATACCAGGCAACATCCTGGTAAACCTCCTCTGTACCCTCTCCAATGCCTCCACATCTTTCTTATAATGTGGGGACCAGAACTGCACACAATACTCCAAGTGCGGCCGCACTAGAGTTTTGTACAGTTGCAACATGACGTTGCGGCTCCGAAATTCAATCCCCCTACCATTAAAAGCCAAGACTCCATATGCCTTCTTAACAACCTTCTCGACCTGACTGCCTACTTTCAGGGATCCCTCTGTTCATCTAGACTACTAAGAATCCTACCATTAGCCCTATACTCTACACATTTATTATTTCTGCCATAGTGCATTACCTCACACTTTTCCACATTAAACTCCTCACTGTCCTCTCCTCACTGAGAGTGCTGCTGCCCTCTCCGCACTGAGAGTGCTGCTGCCCTCTCTGCACTGGGAGTGCTGCTGCCCTCTCCGCACTGAGAGCGCTGCTGCCTGTCCTCACTGAGAGTGCTGCTGCCCTCTCCGCACTGAGAGCGCTGCTGCCTGTCCTCACTGAGAGTGCTGCTGCCCTCTCCGCACTGGAAAAGGGCTGGAATTGGTTGGATAAGAACAAGGAAAGAAGGAACCAGAGCAAGTTTGAGAGGGAGAGATTTGTGCTGAGGAGTAAGAAAAGAAAATGCCAGGCAAGATGTTGGAATGCTCCTCTTGCAGAATGTGGGAGATCAGGGAGACCTCTGGTATCCCTGACAACACCTGCAAGAGATGCATCCAGCTGCAGCTGTTAGCAAAGCGTGTTAGAACAAAGGACATAGAACATTACAGCGCAGAACAGGCCCTTCAGTCTTCGATGTTGCGCCGACCAATTAAGAAAAAGCAATGACCCTCTAACCTAAACCATTCCCTTTTCATCCATAAACTTATCTACTAACCATTAAACGCCACCAAACTTGGCACATCTACAACTGCAGCTGGCAGGGCATTCCATACCCTTACCACCCTCTGGTAAAGAACCTACATCTGACATCCGTTCTATAACTACCACCCCTTAATTTAAAGCTATGTCCCCTCGTGCTAGCTTTCTCCATCTAGGAAAAAGGCTATCACTGTCCACTCTATCTAAACCTCTAATCATCTTACATGTTTCAATAAGGTCTCCTCTTAGCCGCCTTCTTTCTAACGAAAACAACCTCAAATCCCTCAGCCTCTCTTCATAAGACCTGCCCTCCATACCAGGCAACATCCTGGTAAACCTCCTCTGTACCCTCTCCAATGCCTCCACATCTTTCTTATAATGTGGGGACCAGAACTGCACACAATACTCCAAGTGCGGCCGCACTAGAGTTTTGTACAGTTGCAACATGACGTTGCGGCTCCGAAATTCAATCCCCCTACCAATAAAAGCTAAGACTCCATATGCCTTCTTAACAACCTTATCGACTTGATTGCCAACTTTCAGGGATCTATGCACATATACACCAAGATCCCTCTGTTCATCAACACTATTTAGAGTTCTACCATTAGCCCTATACTCTACACATTTGTTATTCCTGCCAAAGTGAATTTTCCACATTTCCACACTTTTTCCACACAATTTCCACACTTTTCCACATTAAACTCCATTTGCCACCTCTCGGCCCAGCTCTGCAACTTGACCAAGTCTCTCTGCAAACTAGAACACCCCTCTTCACTATCTACCACTCCACTGACTTTAGTGTCATCTGCAAATTTACTAATCCATCCTTCAACACCCTCATCCAGATCATTTATAAAAATTACAAACAGCAGGGGCCCCAAAACAGATCCCTGAGGTACACCACTTGTAACCGAACTCCACGATGAATAATTTCTATCAAACACCACCCTCTGTCTTCTATCAGCTAGCCAATTCCTAATCCAATTAGCTAAATCACCCTCAATCCCATACATCTGCATTTTCTGCAGAAGCCTTCCATGGGCCACCTTATCGAACGCCTTACTAAAGTCCATATATACCACGTCAACTGCCTTACCCCCATCCACTTCTTTGGTCACTTTTTCAAAAAACTCAATAAGGTTAGTAAGGCACGACCTACCCTTCACAAAGCCATGCTGACTATCCCCAATCAATTTGTTTCTCTGTAAATAACAATAAATCCTATCCCTAATAATTCTTTCCAATACTTTGCTCAAAACAGAAGTAAGACTCACCGGCCTATAATTCCCAGGAAATTCTCTATTCCCCTTCTTGAACAATTGGACCACATTCGCTATCCTCCAGTCTTCCGGCACTATACCTGTAACCAACAATGACCTGAAGATCAGAGCCAGAGGCTCTGCAATCGCCTCTCTCGCCTCCCAGAGAATCCTAGGGTAAATCCCGTCCGGCCCAGGGGACTTATCCAACTTCAAACCCTCGAGAATATCTAGCACATCCTCCCTATCTACTTCAATTCTTTCCAGTTTGCAACCCCGTACCTCAGTGTTCTCCATAACTACATTTACATCACCCTGCGTGAATACCAAAGAGAAATATTTATTCAGTGCCTCTCCAATCTCTTCAGGCTCCACGCACAACTTCCCACTGCTGTCTATGACTGGCCCTAATCTTGCCCTAACCAGATCTTCTATTCTTAACATATCTAAAGAAAACTTTAGGATTCTCCTTGATCCTATCAGCCAAAGTCTTCTCGTGTCCCCTTTTAGCTCTCCTCAACTCACTCTTTAGCTCCCTCCTGGCTAATCTATAGCTATCCATTGCACTAACTGAGCCTTCAAGCCTCATCCTGACATAAGCCTCCTTTTTCCTTTTAACCAGCGAATTAACTTTTTTAGTACACCAAGGTTCCCTTACTCGACCATTTCCTCCTTGCCTGACAGGGACATACTTATCAAGGACTCGCAGTAGCTGCTCCTTGAATAAGCTCCACATTTCAGATGTTCCCAGTCCCTGTAGTTTCCTAGTCCAACCTATGCACCCTAATTCCCTCCTTATGGCCTCATAATTACCATTCACCCAGCTATAACTACTGCCCCCAGCTTCATGCCTATCCCTATCCATCACTAAGGTGAACGTAACCGAATTGTGGTCACTATCACCAAAATGTACACCAACTTCCAAGTCTAACATCTGGTCTGGCTCATTGCCCAGCACCAAATCCAATGTAGCCTCACCTTTAGTTGGCCGATCTACATACTGAGTCAAAAAACTTTCCTGCACACTTTGTATAAAAACTGACCCCTCTAACGAGCTAGAGCTATAGCTATTCCAATCAATATTAGTAAAGTTAAAGTCCCCCATAACAATTACCCTATTACTTTCACTCCTGTCCAGGATCGACTTTGCAATCCTTTCCTCTACCTCTCTAGAACTTTTTGGAGGTCTATAAAAGACTCCCAACAGGGTGACCTCTCCTCTCCTGTTTCTAATCTCAGCCCATACTACCTCAATAGACAAGTCCTCATCAAACTTCCTTTCTGTCACTGTGATACAGTCTTTGACTAATAATGCCACTCCTCCCCCACTTCTACCTCCTTGTCTACTCTGACTGAAGCATTTGAGCCCTGGAACCTGCAACAACCATTCCTGTCCCTGCTCTATCCATGTCTCTGAAATGGCCACAACATCGAAATTCCAAGTACTGATCCAAGCTGCAACTTCCTCCACCTTATTGCGAATACTTCTTGCATTAAAGTATACGCATTTCAAACCATGCCCTACTCCACCCGTACGCTGCTGTGCTTTACAGTCCTCGTCTGTGACCCCCCTATTTTCGTCCCTCTTAACATCCAAGGATGTTACTCAGGATTCCACCCCCCCTCTGAACTGGAAAAGGAGCTTGATGGCCTCCATCTAATTCGGGAGAATGAGAAGTAGATAGACAGTAGCTTTCGGGAGGTATTACACCTAAGCAGCAGAATACAGGAAATTGGGTTTCTGTAAGAAGAGGAAGTGGAAAATGAAAGGACAGGCAGAGCAGGGTTCTCCTGAGGCCTACTGCTCACAATAGGTATACTGAATTGGATACTGTTGTGGGGGATGCTTTACCTGGGACAAGCTACGACAGCTGAAACTCTGATACTGAGTCTGGTTCTGCAGTGCAAAAGGGTGGGAGGAAGAAGAGGAGAACAGTAATGATAGGGGACTCAATGGTCAGAGGCACGGACAGGAGATTCTGTGATCGGCAGAGAGACTCCCACATGGTTTGTTGCCTTCGGAGTGTCATGGTCAGGGATGTCTCTGATTGCGTGCACAGCGTTCTAAAGTAGGAAGGTGATCAGCCAGATGTCGCGGTACCAATGACACAGGTAAGAAAAGTGAGGAGGTCCTACAGAGAGAGTATAGAGAGCTTGGAAGGACGTTAAAAAGCAGCATCTCGAGGGTAGTAATCTCAGGATTGCTACCTGTACCACATGCCAGTGAGGGTAATAGTAGGATGCTAGGCTGGATGAACACGTGGCTGAGGAACTAATGTAGGGGGCAGTTTTCCGATTCTTGGATCATTTGGACCTTTTCTGGGGCGGGTCGGACCTGTACAAGAGAGACGGGTTACACCAAAACTACAAGAGGACCAATATACTTGCAGGGAGGTTTGCCAGTGTTACTGGGGAGTGTTTAAACTAGATTTGCAGAGGGATGGGAACCAGAGCGCCAGAGCAGATAGTGGAGTGGGGTTAAAAACACAGGTTAGTTCATGCAAAATCACAAATAGAAGGGTTGAGTGTGGTGGAAATAATCTTTTGAGGTGAGTCTATTTCAATGCCAGGAGTATTGTGGGGAAGGCAGATGAGCTGAAGGCGTGGATTGACACGTAGAAATATGATAATATAGCCATTAGTGAAACTTGGCTACAGGAGGGGCAGGACTGGCAGCTCAATGTTCCAGAGTTCCGATGTTTCAGACATGATAGAGGCAGAGGGATAAAAGGTGGGAAGGGAGCATTGCTAGTCAGGGAAATATTACAGCAGTACTCAGGCAGGATAGATTGGGGAGCTTGTCTATAGAGGCCCTATGGGTGGAGCTGAGAAACAGGAAAAGTATGACCACATTAGAACATAGAACATAGAACATTACAGCACAGAACAGGCCCTTCGGCCTTCGATGTTGCGCCGACCAATATAAAAAGCAATGCCCCTCCAAACTAAACCATTCCCTTCTCTTCCATATACTTATCAACTAACCTCTTAAACGCCACCAAACTTGGCGCATCTACAACTGCTGCAGGCAGGGCATTCCACTCCAGAACCACCCTTTGGGTAAAGAACCTACCTCTGATATCCGTCCTATAACTATCACCCCTTAATTTAAAGCTGTGTCCCCTCGTGCTAGCTTTCTCCATCCTAGGAAAAAGGCTATCACTGTCCACCCTATCTAAACCTCTAATCATCTTATATGTTTCGATTAGGTCCCCTCTTAGCCGCCTCCTTTCTAACGAAAACAACCTCAAATCCCTCAGCCTCTCTTCATAAGACCTGCCCTCCATACCAGGCAACATCCTGGTAAACCTCCTCTGTACCCTCTCCAATGCCTCCACATCTTTCTTATAATGTGGGGACCAGAACTGCACACAATACTCCAAGTGCGGCCGCACTAGAGTTTTGTACAGTTGCAACATGACGTTGCGGCTCCGAAATTCAATCCCCCTACCAATAAAAGCCAAGACTCCATATGCCTTCCTAACAACCTTCTCGACCTGACTGCCTACTTTCAGGGATCTATGCACATACACACCAAGATCCCTCTGTTCATCTAGACTACTAAGAATCCTACCATTTGCCCTATACTCTACACATTTATTATTTCTGCCATAGTGCATTACCTCACACTTTTCCACATTAAACTCCATTTGCCACCTCTCGGCCCAGCTCTGCAACTTGTCCAAGTCCCTCTGCAAACTATAACACCCCTCTTCACTATCTACCACTCCACCGACTTTAGTGTCATCTGCAAATTTACTAATCCATCCTTCAATACCCTCATCCAGATCATTTATAAAAATTACAAACAGCAGGGGCCCCAAAACAGACCCCTGAGGTACACCACTTGTCACCGAACTCCACGATGAATATCTCCCATCAACCACCACCCTCTGTCTTCTATCTGCTAGCCAATTCCTAACCCAATTAGCTAAATCACCCTCTATCCCATACATCTGCATTTTCTGCAGAAGTCTTCCATGGGCCACCTTATCAAACGCCTTACTAAAGTCCATATATACCACATCAACCGCCTTACCCCCATCCACCTCTTTAGTCACTTTTTCAAAAAACTCAATGAGGTTAGTAAGGCACGACCTACCCTTCACAAAACCATGCTGACTATCCCCAATCAATTCATTTCTCTCTAAATAACTATAAATCCTATCCCTAATAATTCTCTCCAATACTTTGCCCACAACAGAAGTAAGACTCACTGGCCTATAATTCCCTGGAAGGTCTCTCTTCCCCTTCTTGAACAACCCCATTACAACATTAATGGGGTTGTATTATAGACCACCCAATAGTCAGCAAGAATTAGAGGAGCAAATCAGCAGAGAGATAGCTGACAACTGCAAGAAACAGGAAATTGTCATAGTAGGGGATTTTAATTTTCTACATATAGATTGGGACTCGCATACTGCTGAAGATTTAGACAGGGTAGAGTTTGTTACGTGTGTTCAGAAGAATTTTTCTACCTCAGTATATAGAGGTGCCAACTAGAGAGGATGCGGTATTTGATCTCCTATTGGGAAATAAGTTAGGGCAAGTGATGGATATGAGTGTGAGGGATCCAGTGATCATAATGCTGTTAGTTTCAACCTGATCACAGATGAGGATTGATCTGGTCCTCAGGCTGAAGTTCTGAACTGGAAAACGGCCAAATTTGATGAAATGAGAAGGGATGTGGGAAGTGTGGATTTGTTCTCAGGCTGTTCTCTGGTAAGGATGTAAATGGAAAGTGGGAGGCCTTCAAAGGAGAAATTTTAAGAGTACAGAGTTTGTATGGTCCTGTCAGGATTAAAGGCAAAGTAAACAGGAATAAGGAACCTTAGTTCTCAACAGAGATCGTAAGACTGAAGGGCCTCTATTTTAATGCCAGGAGTATTAAAGGTAAAATGGATGAGTTAAAGGTGAGGATTGACCATGTAATTATGATATAATAACCATCACAGAGACGTGTTGAGGGAGGGGCAGGATTGGCAGCTCAACATCCCAAGGTATAGCATCTTCAGGCTAGTGATAGGAGGGGGTAAAAAAGGAGGTATTGCATTCTTAGTTAAGGAGGCAGTTACTGCAGGAAGGAGAGATGATATCTTGGAGGGGGATCAAATGAAGATTTGAGGGTCGAGTTTAGGAATAAAAAAAGGACAGCTACATTGGTAGGTGTTTATTATAGACCCCCAGACAGTCAGCAGGAAATTGAAGAGCAACTATATGTGGAATTCACAGAGGGGTGTAAAAATAATGAGGGTAATTATATTAGCTGATTTCAACTTTCCCAACATTAACTGGGATAGCCCAACCACAGACATGAGACTCACTGGGCTGGATTTCCATGGCTTTTCTCCACAAACTTTCTTAAATAGTGGGCCTACATCAGTTCTCTGGCACCCTCCCCAGTAAGAAGTCTCACAACACCAGGTTAAATTCCAACAGGTTTATTTGGTATCAAAAACCATGAGCTTTCGGAGCGCTGCTCCTTTGTCAGTGGGAGTTCTGTTCACAAACATATAACGACACAAATTCAATTTACAAAATAATGGTTGGGATGCAAGTCTTTACAGGTAATCAAGACAATGTGAGTGGAGAGAGGGTTAAGCGCAGGTTAAAGAGATGTCTTATGTTCTTATGTACTGTCTTCAGACGAGGCAGTTAGTGAGATTTTGCAAGCCCAGGCAAGTCGTGGGGAGGTTACAGAGAATGTGACATGACTGTAGTTGAGGCCATCCTCATATGTGCGGAACTTGGCCATCAGTCTCTGCTCAGCAATTTTGCGCTGTGTGTCGTGAAGGCCGCCTTGGCGAATGCTTACCTGAAGATCAGAGGCCGAATGCCTGTGACCGCTGAAGTGTTCGCCAACATGAAGAGAATAGTTTTGTCTGGTGATTCTCGAGCGCTGTTCATTTATTTGTTGTCATAGCGACTGCATGGTCTCTCCAATGTACCATGCCTCACATCCTTTCCTGCAGAGTATCAGGTAGATAACATTGGCCGTGTTGCAAGAGTATGTACTGAGTATCTGGTGGATGCTGTTCTCATGTGAGATGATGGCATCCATGTCTATGATCTGGCACGTCTTGCAGAGTTTGATGTGGCAGGGTTGTGTGGTACTGTGGTCACTGTTCTCCTGAAGGCTTGGTAGTTTGCTCAGGATAATGGTCTGTCTGAGGTTGTTTGAAGGTAAGATGTGGGGATGTGGGGATGGCCCTGGCAAAATGTTCATCTTCATTAATGACATGTTAAAGATTCCGGAGAAGATGTCATAGCTTCTCCGCTCTGGGGAAGAACTGTCTGCCATGTCCTGTGTTTGTCTTTGTCGGTGTGGTTTTTCACTGTGGCGCGTCAGAACTGTTGATCAGTGAGTCGAGCACCATATTCTATTCTTATGGGGGCATCTTTCAGCGTCTGGAAGTACCTATTGCGATCCTCCTCTCTGAGCAGATCCTGTGTACATGGAGGACTTGTCCATAGGGAATGGCTTCTTTAATGTGTTTAGGATGGAAGCTGGAGAAGTGGATCATTGTGACGTTGTCTGTCGGCTTGTGGTACAGTGAGCTGCTGAGGTGACCATCCTTAGTGGAGATGCATATGATGAATCTGATGGTTCAAAAATTTGGGTCAGACCCCCTGCAATCTCCTCCTTTGTAACAAACTCAGAGAACCATGGATGACCAGAAACATTCAGGATAAAGTGAAAATAAAAAGAGGTTTTAAAAGGTATAACAGAGTAAGTCTGCAGAATATAGAAAGTGCAGTATTGAGCTTAGATAGAGTAGACTCTTACATGAAAACTTCTTAAATTAATATGTAGAGGATTCAACTTCAGAAGGCTAATATGTAGAGGAAAAGAAATTGACAAGTTGTAGAAAAGGGTTTTGGATTGGGGGATAGCAGATTTTAGCAAAATTAGGCAGGATCTACCCAAGATAGACTATAATGAGTTACTTGTGAGGAAATCTACAGAAAAGCAGCAGGGGGTGCTCAAAGATTAAATGGGAAGGGTACAGGTCCAACATGTTCTCTCTAGGGTAATAGGAAGGTGTAACAAACCCGGAGAACCATGGACGACCAGAGGCATTCAGGATATAATGAGAAGAAAAAGAGATGCTTTTAACAAGTATAAGGGCAGAGGCATTAGTGGAGTATAGAAAGTGCAAGATGGAGCTTAAGAAATCTTTTAGGAGACGAAAGAGGGGAATATGAGAAAGCTCTGGCTGGTAAAAATAGGGAAAATCCGAAGATATTCTATTAGGATAGCTATAGGAAGAGGAAAACCAGGGACAAAGTAGGGCCCATTAGGGACTAAGAGGGAAATCTGTGAGTGGAGGACATTGGTAAGGTGTTAAATAAATATTTCACACCTGTCTTCACCCATGAGAATGACAAGGTAGTTATGGAACTTGGGGAGAGAGATTGTGAGACTCTAGAGAAAATTTTCATAGTATTTTCTCCATTGTATTGGAGGTATTGGTGAGCTTAAAAGTGGACAAATTCCACATCCAGATGAATTGTGTCACTTGCTATTGTGGGAGGTAAGGGAGGAAATTGCACATTTTAATTCCTCCCTATCCAGCAGGGAACTGCCAGACGAGTGGAGAACAGTTAATGTGGTCCCACTATTTAAGAAAGGTTGCAAGGAAAAGCCAGGGAAATATAGACCAATGAGTCTCTCGATATGATTAGGAAACAACTGGAGAAGATTTGAAGGAGAGAATCTATCTCTATTTGGAGAGGTAAGGTCTGATCGGGGATAGTCAACATGATGATCATGCCTAACAAATCTAATTAAATTTTTTGAGCATGCAACCAAGTGTGTGGATGAGGGTATTGTAGTTGATGGAGATTACATGGATTTCAGTGAAGCCTTTCATAAACTCTCACATGGGAGACTTATTAAGAAGGCTGATGCACATGGGATACAGGGTGATCTGATAATGCTTAGGGTAGTGACAAATGGCTGCTTTAGTGACTGGAGGTCAGTGATCAGTGGTGTACCAGAGGGATCTGTGCTCTTGTTCGTCCTTGATATAAATGACATAGATGACTATGTAGGGGGTGTAGGATCAATAAGTTTGGCCGGGTGGTTAACGATGAGGTTGAGTGTCTTCGTTTACAGGAAGATATAGACGAGATGGTCAAATGGGCGGCAGATGGAATTTAACCCTGAAAAGTGTAAAGTCATGC
The DNA here is from genome assembly GCA_024679065.1 of Sphyrna mokarran. Classification (NCBI taxonomy): domain Eukaryota; kingdom Metazoa; phylum Chordata; class Chondrichthyes; order Carcharhiniformes; family Carcharhinidae; genus Sphyrna; species Sphyrna mokarran. The sequence continues at coordinate 2,609,526 of JAGIQG010000001.1, forward strand.
ACTTTGGAAGGAGTAATTTGACAAGGAAGTATATTATGGAAGGTCTGACACTGGGAAGTTCGGAAGAACAAAGGGACATTGATGTGTTTATCCATAGATCTCTGAAAGTGGAAAGGCAGGTGAATAGGGTGGTGAAAAAGGCATATGGAACACGCACCTGTATCAATCCGGATACAGATTACAAAAGCAGGGAAATCGTGATGGAGTTGTATTGAACTTTTGTGAGGCCACAGCTGGAGTACTGTGTGCACTTCTGGTCGCCACACTTTAGGAAGGATGTGATCGCAATTACGAGGGGACACAAGTTGAATGTGAGGATGGGAGGTTTAAAAGGGATTTGTGACAAAACCTTTTTACTCAGAAGGTGGTGAGGGTCTGGTATGCGCTGTCTGGGAGAGTGGAAGAGGCGGGATGCCTCACATCCTTTAAAAAAGTACCTGGAGGAGTATTTGGCACATCATAACATTCAAGCCTCGGGGACAAGGGCTAGCAAGTGGCATTAGGTGGGCAGGCCAGGGCCTTTCATGCATCGGTGAAGACTTGATAGGCCAAAGAGTCTTTTCTGTACTGTAGGATTCTGTGATACCTGGATGGGTGCAGCTCCAACAACACTCAAGACGCACAATACCATCCAGGACAATGTAGCCCTGCTTGATTGGCACCACATTCACCACCTTAAACATTCACTCCCTTCCACACACAGTAACAGCAGTGTATTCTACCTACAAATAAATTAGATTGGAAAAACAAATTGCACAGAGGGTGTGGAAAGCCTGCAGAGAGATGTGGATAGGTTGAGTGAGTGGGCGAGGACCTGACAGATGGAGTATAATGTTAGCAAGTGTGAGGTTATCCTCTTTGGTAGAAATAATGGTAGGAAGGATTACTATTTAAATGGTGAAAAGCTGCAGCATGCGATGGTGCAGAGGGACCTGGGGGTCCTTGTGCACGAATCACAAAAACACAGTATGCGGTGCAGCAGGTGATTAAGAAGTCAAATGGAATGTTGGCCTTTATCGCGAGGGGGATAGAATATAAAAGCAGGGAGGTCTTGCTGCAATTGTACAGGGTGCTGGTAAGGCCACAGCTGGAGTACTCTGTGCAGTTTTGGTCGCCGCATTTACGGAAGAATATATTGGCCTTGGAGGGAGTGCAGAGAAGGTTCACCAGGCTGATACTGGAGATGAGGGGGTTAGTCTATGGGAAGAGATTGAATAGACTGGGTCTGTACTCGTTAGAGTTTAGAAGGCTGAGGGGGAATCTTATAGAGACTTATAACAGAATGAAGGGGAACAGATAAGTAGAGGTAGAGAGACTCTTCCCGCTTAGAAAGGAAAACAGAACCAGAGGGCACAGCCTCAAAATAAGGAGAGGGGGGGGGCACAGTTTAGATAGGAGTTGAGGAGGAACTTCTTCACTCAAAGGATAATGAGCCTCTGGAATTCTCTGTCCATTGAAGTGGTGGAGGCTACCTCACTGAATATATTTAAGTCACGGGTAGATAGATTTCTGATAGACAAGGGAATTAAGGGTTATGGGGAGAAAGCGGGAAAGTGGAACTGATCCACTTCAGATCAGCCATGGTCTTATTGAATGGTGGGGCAGGCTCAAGGGGCTGGATGGCCTACTCCTGCTCCCATTTCTTATGTTCTTATTCACATCTGGAATATTTCTGAGATACTTTGTACCCTTACTGGGAATGACTGTCACCAGTGGAGCTGTACCCTCTCAGTTTACCAAGAATGTCTCTTTCAAACGCATTTCTAGCTTTTTAATACAGAGTAAGGCACAGAACTGAGATGTGATAACAGATGCAAACAGATAGTCATTTGAATTATTGATAAGGTCATAGTGGTTCTCAGGTCGATGTCGGAATCTGTGGAGAGAAAGAAAGGTATCAATAATATAAAATGGTTTAGTCGAGAAAGGGTGAGCGAAGAACTTCTTCCCCCCGTGAGTTAATTCTCTTCTTTGCTGGAAAGATGACCTTTACAGTCAGGAGCTTTGTGCCAATGGAAAGTTGTGTTTCACACATCTGTAACTGTGGAGTTAGTGTCTGTGAGCAGGGTAGCAGCTGAGATGATGGGAAGATCAGGAGATTATGAATCGGTGATATATGCAGGAAGAAAGCACAATCGTCACCTGTGAAAGGGTTGTGTTGCTCCAGCTGGAGACTGCTGACACTGACACTCACTGAGCTAATTCACAGGAAGATGTTTTATATATTCCAGATCATAAGATTCTAACTCAAGCCTGCCTCCTGGTGGAAGAATAGTGAATGAGCCAGGAAGAATTGATGATAACAGGGAACAGAGCAAGGAGAAACTAAAGTATCTGAGTTTGACACACAGAGGGTTAATGTAAGACTGAGTGTCAGTGATGTAGGAGAGCTTATGAGCTACATTTTGAAGCAGTCTGATATTGGACAACACTGAGCGTAAGAGTGAAAATGGGGATGGTACCAGCTTGTACCTTTAGCTGTATATTTCCAAACTCTTTTTAGTTCAATAAAGACTTGCAGTGAACCTACATGTGATTTGATTTGATCTATTACTGTCACATATATTAACACACAGTGAAAAATATTGTTTCTTGCACGTGATATGGACAAAACATACTGTTCATAGAGAAGGAAACGCTAGAGTGCAGAATATAGTGTTACATCATAGCTAGAGTGTAGAGAAAGACCAACTTAATGTATTTAAATGTCTGACAGCAGCAGAGAGAAAACTGTCCTTGAGTTGGTTGGTATCTTTTGTAAAGAAAGAAAGTGGAAGAGAGAAAATCCGGGGTGCGTGGGATCGCTAAGGCACCAGGAAGTGTAGACAGAGTCAATGGATGGGAGGCCGGTTTCTGTGATGGATTGGGCATGTGACAATAAAGAGTTCTTTCTGACCAAACTGTGTCCTGATGTGGAGATGCGGGTGTTGGACTGAGGTAAAGAAATCACACAACACCTGTTTAAAGTCCAGACAGGTTTTTGACTGTGTCCAACAGCCTATAACACAACTGGTAAGACCTTTGCAGCAGTGTTCAGGCAAAATCGAGCTTCTTGGGTCATTGTGGGTATTTCTTCTGTACTAATATTTATTACCCATCCGAGTTACCCTGGAGGAGACAGTGGTGACTTGTTATAGAGTCATAGAGGCTAACGGCATGGAAAGAAGCCCTTCGGCCCAACTTGTCCATGCCTCTATTACTACCTCTGGCAGCTTGCTCCAGACACTCACCACACTGTATAAAAAAATTGCCTCTCTGGACTCTTTTGTATCTCTCCCTTCTCACCTGAAACCTATGCCCTTTAGTTTTAGATTCCCCTACCTTTGAGAAAAGATATTGTCTATGCCCCTCATTATTTTGTTGACCTCTATAAGGTCACCCCTCAGCCTTCCATATGCCAGGGAATAAAGTTCCAATCTACTCAGCCTCTTCTTGTAACTCAATCCATCAAGTCCCAGTGGCATTCTGGTAAATCTTTTCTGCACTCTTTCTAGTCTAATAATACCCTTTCTATAATAGGATGACCAGAACTGCACACAGTATTCCAAGTGTGGCCTTACCAATGTCTTATACAACTTCAACAAGACCTCCCAACTCCTATATTCAATATTCTGACCAATGAAACCAACCATGCTGAATGCCTTCTTCATCACTCTGTCCACCTGTGACTCCACTTTCAAGAAGCTATGAATCTATACACCTAGATCTCTGTTCTGTAACTCTTCCCAACACCCTACCATTAACAGAGTATCATAGAATCTGACCATGCAGAAGGAGGCCATTTGGCCCATCGAGTCTACACTGACCACAATCCCACCTGCAAATCCCCATGCATTTACCTGATAATTCCCTCAGTCAATTTAGCATGGCCAATCAACCTATCCTGCAATCTTTGGACTGTGGGAGGAAACCGAAGCATGCAGACATGGGAAGAAAGTGCAAACTCCACACAGGCAATGACCCAAGTCCGGAATTAAATTTGATATCTCACCAACATCTCATCCCTGTCCAACTGGCTTCAACCAACTTCTTTATCTCTGTTCGAGTTTGAGAAATAGTTCATTTACTCACCTGGCCAGGCAGTCAAACGATGGTATTCGGGAGTTGACCCTGCAGACTGGTGGAGGAATGAATATCTGGGCTAAATGGAGAAGAAATCACCATGAATTTGCTGTAACCTGTGAGGCTCGATTCTCCTCCATTGCTCTGGTGTGCCATGTTTGTGTATTACACTACCAGTGTTTATTGCCCATTCCGAATTGCCCTCAAAGGTGCTGGTGCGTTTCCTTCACAAACCACTGTAGGTACACCCACAGTGCTGTTAGGGAGTTTTAGGATTGTTATTGGATGTCAGTGCTGTGTGAGGTAGGTACACCCACAGTGCTGTTAGGGAGTTTTAGGATTGTTATTGGATGTCAGTGCTGTGTGAGGTAGGTACACCCACAGTGCTGTTAGGGAGTTTTAGGATTGTTATTGGATGTCAGTGCTGTGTGGGGTAGGTACACCCATAGTGCTGTTAGATAAGGAGGTTCTTTACTCCTACATTTGGAGTGTTGTGTACAGTTTTTGTCTCCTTATTTAAGGACAGGTTTAAACGCATTTGAAACAGTTCCAAGGTTTACTAAACTGATATCAGAGTGGGTGGGTTGTCTAATGGGGAAAGGTTAGGTTTGTACCTACCAGAGTTTACAAGAGTAAGAGGTGATTTGAGAGCCAGGCTGCGGGGGGTCTCTACAAATACCCGTTGACCTCGGGGCCCCCTCAAAGCCAATTTTGTGTTTTAATCTGGAAGGGACCTTGCAGCTGAAATTGGGTTTTGTCTGGGTGTTAACGAGTTATTTGCTGACATCTTTGTGAAGAGGTTTTAAAATCAGAGATTGTTTGCAGAGACCCCCCGCAGCCTGGCTCTCAAATCACCTCTTACTCTTGTAAACTCTGGTAGGTACAAACCTAACCTTTCCCCATTAGACAACCCACCCACTCTGATATCAGTTTAGTAAACCTTCTTGGAACTGTTTCAAATGCATTTAAACCTGTCCTTAAATAAGGAGACAAAAACTGTACACAACACTCCAAATGTGGTCTCACCAAAGCCAGTAAAACTGAAGCATAACCTCCCAATATTTATAATTCATTCCCTTCAAAATAAACAATTACATTCTATCACCTTTCCCAACTATCTGTACCTGTGCATTATTAACCTTTTTGGCATTTAGATCCCTCTGAACCTCTGAGCTCTGCAATTGCTCCCCATTTAGATAACAAGTGTATTGTTTATCTTCCTGCCAGAATGGACAATTTCACCAGATATTTTGCCCATTCACATTACCTGTGATATCTCCACAAAGGTGTCTATGGATTTTGCAAGTATTTATCGAAATGGCAGGAATTCTAGTCGTTGGATCTGGAAGTTTAAGCTGCCAATGTTGTCTGTGGTTACTATCATTCTTAACAGAGTCCTGAGATCCTGGAGTGAGTGAAGAGAAAGTGGGATGACATTGGAGGAATTCATCAAGTGGCTGTGAGGATAAGGGAACAGCAAGGACAAGGCTGTGGTTGCCATTGACCATTCCTGTGACCCCACCCATGTGCAGACTGTTGTCCACTATGCATCTCCATCCCTGGGACCTCCGTGCGGACACGCAAACCCCCACAGTAAAAACAGACGCACAGGACACAGGATAACAGAACCACCTGGGGCTGAGACAACTGTACTAGCCTGGGCAGCAATATATGTGTACATGCACAGACAGATATACACAGACACAGACAGACACAGACAGACACAGACACACACACACACACACACACACACACACACACACACACACACACACACACACACACACACACACTGAATCATAGAAACTAGAGGCAGAAGGAGACATTCAGCCCTTTGAGTTTGCTCCACCATTCATTACGACCATGGCTGTTCGTCCAATTCAACATCCTAATTCTGCTTTCTCCCCAAAACCTTTGATCCCATTCACCCCAGGTGCTATATTTAGCTGCCTCTTGAACACATTCAATGTTTTGGCATCAACTACTTCCTGTGGTAATGAATTCCACAGGCTCACCACTCTTTGGGCGAAGAAATGTCTCCTCACTTCCGTCCTAAATGGTCTATCCTGAATCCATAGATTGTGATCCTTGTTCTGGACCCCCCCACCATCGGGAACATCCTCCCTGCGTCTACTCTGTCTGGTCTTGTTAGAATTTTATAAGTCTCAATGAGGTCTCCCCTGTCATTTGGCTGAACTCCAGTAAAAACAATCCTAGTCAATCTCCCCTCATACATCAGTCCTGTCATCCCCAGAATCAGCCTGGTAAACTTTCACTGCACTCTCTCGAGAGCAAGAACATCCTTCCTTAGAAAAGGGGACCAAAACTGCACACGATACTCTCAGCCCGCACCAAGGCCCTGTATAATTACAACAACACATCCCTGCTCCTGTATTCGAAACCTCTCACAATGAAGACTTGCCTTCTTTACCACCTGCTGCACCTGCATGCTTACTTTCAATGACTGGTGCACAAGGACACCCAGGTCCCTCTGCACACTCCCCTCTCCCAATTTACAACCATTCACGTGCAATTTCATTTATCAGATGCACACACAGGCAGGCAGACAGCCAGATGCATTGATAGCCAAATGTATAGACAGGCACCACACACACACACACACACACACACACACACACACACACACACAGTCTTCCCAACCTGAATTAGTTGCCAGTGAAGATGGGAATCTCTGGTACCAGCTCACCTAGCCAATCCTCTCAGCTGTGTTCCCCATCCATGAGAGTCTTAGCTTGTATTGGTAGGGGGATTGAACTTCAGAGCCACAACGTCATGTTGCAACTGTACAAAACTCTAGTGTGGCCGCACTTGCAGTATTGTGTACAGTTCTGGTCCCTGCATTATAAGAAAGATGTGGAGGCATTGGAAAGGGTACAGAGGAGGTTTGCCAGGATGTTGCCTGGTATGGAGGGCAGGTCTTATGAAGAGAGGCTGAGGGATTTGAGGTTGTTTTCGTGAGAAAGAATGTGGCTAAGAGGAGACCTTATTGAAACATATAAGATGATGAGAGGTTTAGATAGGGTGGACAGTGTTGGCCTTTTTCCTAGGATGGAAAAAGCTAGCACGAGGGGACATAACTTTAAATTAAGGGGTGGTAGTTATAGGACGGATGTCAGAGGTAGGTTCTTTACCCAGAGGGTGGTAAGGGTATGGAATGCCCTGCCTGCTGCAGTTGTAGATGCGCCAAGTTTGGTGGCGTTTAAGAGGTTAGTAGATAAGTTTATGGATGAAAAGGGAATGGTTTAGGTTAGAGGGTCATTGCTTTTTCTTAATTGGTTGGCACAACATCGAAGGCCGAAGGGCCTGTTCTGCGCTGTAATGTTCTATGTTCTATCTGCAGCCAATCAAACACATCTACTCTCTCCTAACGGGGAAAATCGTTACAAATCAGTATTTTTATGATTCCTACAGATGGGTAATAACTCTCTCCCGTTATGGTCAAAGAGACAGGAGTGAAGGAGAAACTCTGTACCTCTGTGACTGCACGACCTTCTGACCACGGAAAAATCTAACTCTGTTCCTTTCAGCACTAAGAGAAAAAGAGACAAAAGCAATCATCAGTGAATGTTAACCCATCATTCAATCATCAATACCTCTCACAAACAATCATAGAACATAGAACATTACAGCACAAACAGGCCCTTCGGCCCACAAGTTGTGCTGAACACATCAAAACCTACCCAGCCATAGACCTATCTATAACCCCCAATCCCCTTGGATCCCATATACTCATCCAGAAGTCTTTTAAAAGACCCCAGCGAGTTTGCCTCGACTACCACCGACGGCAGCCGATTCCATTCACTCACCACCCTCTGAGTGAAAAACTTTCCCCTAGCATCCCCTCTGTACTTGCTTCCCTGCACCTTAAATCTGTGCCCTCTCGTCGCGACCATTTCAGCCCTGGGAAATAGTCTCTGAGAGTCCACCCTATCTATTCCTCTCAACATCTTGTAAACCTCTATCAGGTCGCCTCTCAACCTTCGTCTCTCCAGGGAGAACAGTCCCAGCTCCCTCAACCTGTCTTCATAAGGCATGCCTCCCAATCCAGGCAACATCCTTGTAAATCTCCTCTGCACCCTTTCAATAGCTTCCACGTCCTTCCTATAGTGAGGCGACCAGAACTGCGCACAGTACTCCAAGTGTGGTCTGACAAGGGTCCTATAAAGCTGCAGCATTACCTCCTGACTCCTGAACTCAATCCATCGATGAATGAAGGCCAGTACATCATAAGCTTTCTTAACCACATCCTCCACCTGGGAGGCCGATTTGAGAGTCTTATGGACCCGGACCCCAAGATCCCTCTGTTCTTCCACACAGCTAAGACTCCTACCTTTGATAGTGTACTCATTCATCCCGTTGAATCTGCCAAAATGGACCACAACACATTTATCCGCGTTGAAGTCCACCTGCCAATTCTCCGCCCAGTCTTGTATCCTGTCGATGTCCTGCTGCAACTTTTGACATCCCTCCAGACCATCCACAACACCACCGACCTTTGTGTCATCGGCGAACTTACTCACCCATCCCTCCACTTCCTCATCCAGGTCATTTATGAAAATGACAAACAGCAAGGGTCCTAGAACAGATCCCTGGGGCACTCCACTGGTGACCGACCTCCATGCAGAAAAAGAGCCATCCACAACCACCCTCTGCCTTCTGCAGGCAAGCCAGTTCTGGATCCACGAGGCCAAAGCCCCTTGGATCCCATGCCCTCTCACCTTCTCAAGAAGTCTTGCATGGGGGACCTTGTCAATTGCCTTGCTGAAGTCCATGTACACCATGTCCACTGCTCTTCCTTCGTCAATGTGTTCAGTCACATTTTCAAAGAACTCAATTAAGCTCGTAAAGCACGACCTGCCTTTTACAAAACCATGCTGACTATTTCTAATCAACCTAAACTTCTCCAAATGCTCATAAATCTTGTCCCTCAGAAGCCTCTGCATCAGCTTACCAACCACTGAGGTCAGACTCACCGGTCGGTAATTTCCAGGACTATCCCTGTTCCCTTTCTTGAAAATAGGGACCACATCCGCAATCCTCCAATCCTCCGGAACCTCTCCCGTCTCCATCGACGACGCAAAGATCATCGCCAGGGGCTCTGCAATGACATCCCTCACCTCCCACAATAACCTGGGGTACATCCCATCTGGTCCCGGAGACTTGTCTATCTTGATAGCATTTAAAAGTTCTAACACATCCGCTTCCTTAATATCTACATACTCAATCTTTTCAGTCTGCCGCAAACTTGTAGTGCATCCTCCCAGATCACTTTCCACCGTGAATACTGAGGCAAAGTACTCATTAAGCACCTCTGCCATTTCTTCCGGTTCCATACAGACTTTTCCCCCTTCACCTTTTATAGGTCCTATCCCTTCTCTTCTCATCCTTTTACTTTTCACATATTTGTAGAAGGCCTTGGGATTCTCCTTAATCCTACCAGCCAAGGCCTTCTCATGACCCCTTCTGGCTCTCCTAATTTCCTTTTTAAGCTCTCTTCTATAAGCCTTATACTTCTCCAGATCCCCAACATCTCGTAGCTCTTTCAACCTCGTTACACAGTAACTGCAATGTCAATGTAAGCCGACTTGTGAATAAATACATTTTAAATTTTAAACTAGGTGTGATGAGAAATGTATATTAGAAAACAAAGAAGAGAACAGAGAAAAGTACAGCACACAATGCTGCCACTGAGATGGATGAGAATCCAGCCCAGAGCAGCTGAGAGGGACGGCTGGGAGAGCCCTGAGTGGGCTGGTACTGGAGCAACTTCCCAACAGACTCCCATCTTCACTGACAACTCATTCGGGGTGGGAAGACTGTCTATGTGTGCGCCTGTCTGTCTGTGTGCGTCTGATATATGAAATTGTATCTGACTGGCTGTAAAGACAAGGGAATTAAGGGTTATGGGGAGCAGGCGGGTAAGTGGAACTGATCCACTTCAGATCAGCCGTGATCTTATTGAATGGCAGGGCAGGTTCAAAGGGCTGGATGGCCTACTCCTGCTCCTATTTCTTATGTTCTTAATTTGGGAGAGGGGAGCGTGCAGCGGGATCTAGGTGTCCCTGTGCATCAGTCACTGAAGGTAAGGATGTAGGTACAGCAGGTGGTAAAGAAGGATAATGGTTTGCCCTCAAACCTGCACCAACCATGCTGCCTTAATTAAACTAAGAAACACCTTGTGCCTGTACTCAGTCCATATCCCTCTATTCCCTCCCTATTTATTAGATGTGTTCAGGAGGGCTTTTTGATACAACGTGTTGACAATCCAAACAGGGAGTGGATCACACCAGACTTGGAATTGGGGACGGAGCCAGGCCGGGGGGAAATCAATATTTCAGTGGGCAAGCATTTTGGGCTGAGCATTCAAAATTCTGTCAGATTTCAAAAATCCACGGATAAGAATCAAAGAACAAAGAAAATTACAGGCCCTCTAAACCTGCACCAACCATGCTGTCCGACTGAACTAAAACTCCCTACTCTACTCCTCCCTCTGACGCTCACGTTCCCATGCCCCGACACTCTCACCCCCCCCCCGACACTCACACTCCCCCCTCCCGACTCTCACACTTCCCCCCTCCCGACTCTCTCACTCCCCTGACACTCACACTCCCCCCCTCCCGACACTCTCCCACTCCCCTGACACTCTCACTCCCCCCGTCCCGACACTCTCACTTCCCCCTCACACACACACTCCCCCCTCCCGACACTCACACTCCCCCACTCCCGACTCTCACACTTCCCCCCTCCCGACTCTCTCACTCCCCTGACACTCTCCCCTCCCGACACTCACACTCTCCCTCCCGACACTCTCCCACACTCCCACACTCCCTCCCCCCTCCCGACACTCACACTCCCCCCGCTCTGACACTCTCACTCCCCCCCCCGACACTCACACTCCCCCTTTCCGACACACACTCCCCCCTCCCGACACTCTCACTCCCCCCACTCCCGACTCTCTCACTCCCCCCCCGACACTCTCACTCCCCGCTCCTGACACTCTCACTCCCCCCACACCCGACACTCACACTCCCCCTTTCCGACACTCACACTCCCCCTCCCGACACTCTCACTCCCCCCACTCCCCTCTCACGCTCCTGACACTCTCACTCCCCCCCCCTCCCGACACTCACACTCCCCCCTCCCGACACTCACACTCCCCCCTCCCAACACTCATACTCCCCCCCTCCCGACACTCACACTCCCCCCGCTCCTGACACTCTCACTCCCCCCCCCCCGACACTCACACTCCCCTTTCCGACACTCACACTCCCCCCTCCCGACACTCTCACTCCCCCCACTCCCGACTCTCTCACTCCCCCCTCCCGACACTCTCACTCCCCCGCTCCTGACACTCTCACTCCCCCCACCCCGACACTCACACTCCCCCTTTCCGACACTCACACTCCCCCCTCCCGACACTCTCACTCCCCCCACTCCTGACACTCTCACTCCCCCCTCCCGACACTCTCACTGCCCCCGCTCCTGACACTCTCACTCCCCCCCCCTCCCGACACTCACACTCCCCTCCTCCCGACACTCACACTCCCCCCCTCCCGACACTCACACTCCCCCTCCCAACACTCATACTCCCCCCTCCTGACACTTTCACTCCCCCCCCCCCTCCCGACACTCACACTCCCCTCCTCCCGACACTCACACTCTCCTGCTTACCTTGTCCCGGTGATTCCCCCAGTGATGGGACGCCTTGTTCCTGCTTTCTTTACAAAGATGTAAGTGAACATTGCAGTCAGCGTTAACAGTATTGAGACTGTCACCACAATGGCAACAATCGTCGTAGTCCAGTCTGTTGGATTTGAGGAGGAAGAAGAGGTGAAGATATCGCAAACCCACTACCTTCCATCAAAGCTCAGGATTCAATGTTACTCAGTTCTGAAGCTGGTTTGTGGAACTCACACCCAGAGTTTAACCCAGATGCCTCCACCTGGGACAGCTGGCAATTTATGAAGTTGTGCATTGCCTCTAATTGATTTCACTGGTGCCCAGTTGCTGTGGGAACTGGAGCATCATTCTCAGAGGGGAAACCATGAACACCCAACAGGTCCTTAAGAACCCACTGGCATTTCCCGAAAGTCCGAACGATGGAGCCCTGAGTCTGGAGCCTGACACATCCTTGGATTTAACCTCCTCGAGTGTAATCACATTCAAATCAGATTGAAATTATATTCAAGTCACTTACCTGTTTCCAGCGTGGATTTGCTGGTGCCACAAATCCAGCGCAGGAACACATGGAGTATTGCGTACATTTCTGGTCGCTGCATGATAAGAAAGATGTGGAAGCATTGGAAAGGGTGCAGAGGAGGTTTACCAGGATGTTGCCTGGTATGGTGGGAAGGCCTTATGAGGAAAGGCGGAGGGACCGGAGGTTATTTTCATTAGAGAGAAGAAGGTTACGCGGTGACCTAATTGAGGCGTATAAGATGATCAAGGGATTGGATAGGGTGGATAGTGAGATCCTTTTTCCTCGGATGGTGATGACCAACACGAGGGGACATAACTTTAAATTAAGAGGTGGTAGTTATAGGACGGATGTCAGAGGCAGGTTCTTTACACAGAGGGTGATGAGACCGTGGAATGCACTGCCTGCAGCAGTTGTGGACTCGCCTACTTTGGGGGCATTCAAATGTTCGGTGGATAGGCATATGGATGATATTGGAATAGTTTATGTTAGAGGGTCCACTGGCCGGTGCAACATCGAAGGCTGAAGGGCCTGTACTGCGCTGTAATGTTCTATGTTCTAGAAGCTGGTAACAAGGTAAGATTGCAAAATGTGTCAATAGTACTACAACATCAGCACTCTCTCTCAGAGCCATGGTATACGAGGACATTATGTCTCCATATTCCTCACAAAGTGAATTATTTCATATTTCTCTGTATTGAGCTCCATGTGCCATGTCACTACACATTTCAGCATTTTGTCTGTGCCAACCTCAAATCTCAATCTCATCTCATCAGTATTTACTATTTATCAAGTCGTAAACATTGCAATGCTTCTCACTACAACTTGTCAAATTACACAACTTGGACACAAACCCATCAGGATTGGATAGTACGAACTGTTAATTCTCCAGAGGGAACTCTTCAGTTGTAGGCAATAAAATAAAACAATTCTTATTTCAACTTTTAAAAAAAAACTTAATAAAGAAACTTCATTACTCTAACATTCAGGGCCTTACAGTGAACCATTTTTCTGTCTGGAGGTCAGTCACCAGGGGAGTGCCCCAGGGATCTGTTCTAGGAACCTTGCTGTTTGTCATTTTTATAAATGACTTGGATGAGGAAGTGGAGGGATGGGTTAGTAAGTTCGCTGACAATACGAAAGTTGGTGGTGTTGTGGATAGTCTGGAGGGATGTCTGAAGTTGCAGCAAGACATAGACAGATTGCAAGACTGGGCGGAGAAGTGGCAGATGGACTTCAATGCGATAAATGTGTAGTGGTCCATTTTGACAGGTCCAATCGCTGTAGTGTTCTATGTTCTAATGGGATGAAGGAGTACAATATCAAGGGTATGATACTTAGCAGTATTGAGGAGCAGAAGGACCTTGGGGTCCAGGTCCATAAGATTCTTAAATCAGTCTTGCAGGTGGAAGATGTGATCAAGAAGGCATATGGTGTACTGACCTTCATTAATCGAGGGATTGAGTTGAGGAGTTTAGAGATAATGCTGCAACTTCATAATACCCTTGTCAGATCCTACTTGGAGTATTGTGCGCAGTTCTGGTCGCCTCAGTATAGGAAGGATGTGGAAACTATTGAGAGGGTGCAGAGGAGATTTACAAGGATGTTGCCTGGATTGGGGGGATGCCTTATGAAGATAGGTTGAGAGAGCTAGGTCTCCTCCCTGGAGAGATGAAGGTTGAGAGGTGACCTGATACAGGTTTATATAAAATGTTGACAGGAATAGATAGGGTGGATTCTCAGATGCTATTTCCCAGGGCTGAAATGGTCACTATGAGAGGGCACAGGTTTAAGATGCTGGGGAGTAAGTACAGAGGAGATGTTAGGGGTAAGTTTTTCAGAGGGTGGTGAGTGAATGGAATCGGCTGCCGTCGGTGGTGGTCGAGGCGAACTCGCTGGGGTCTTTTAAAAGACTTCTGGATGAGTCCATGAGATTTAATGGGTTTGAGAGTTATAGATAGTTCTGTGGCCTGATAGGTATGGATACGATCAGCGCAACTTGTGGGCCGAAGAGCCTGTTTGTGCTGTAGCGTTCTATGTTCTATTCCAAGTGCCCCATAATTCCAAACAGATTCTTATTCATACTGAGTTAGCTGATCACCGCATCATTTGGTCATCGGTGACATAGTTTACTGGCTCAGTTGACCCTAACAACATGCAGCCATTTGTCACACAACAACAGAGTAAATGTTATCATTGGTTACATTCTGACACAAACACCTCTAATTACTTCTGAGATTTATTGTGAGCGGTTTCTGACCTGAAGATGCCTGCATGCTTTGTTGGAACTGTGTGGTGATACTTTTATCAGTTACTATTGTCCCAGGTGATGTAGCTGTGGAAAGTACAGAACAGAAATATCTTCAGCTATCTGGAGCCAAAACTATACAATTCCCTTCTTAAATTGAAAGATTTATTGTGAGCGGTTTCTGACCTGAAGATGCCTGCATGCTTTGTTGGAACTGTGTGGTGATATTTTTATCAGTTACTATTGTCCCAGGTGATGTAGCTGTGGAAAGTACAGAACAGAAATATCTTCAGCTATCTGGAGCCAAAACTATACAATTCCCTTCTTAAATTGAAAGATTTATTGTGAGCGGTTTCTGACCTGGAGACATTTGGGTGCTTTGTTGGAACTCTGTTATGATACTCTGCTGAGTTATTGTTGTCTCGTGTGTAGTCACTATGGAAAAGAAATTAAACAGGAATCATCAATGAATGGGAGATCCGATATTCCCGCATTGGGATAGTGACAGTTCGAAAAGCAGGCTGTTTATGGTGTTAATTATCCCTCAGCACAATCACTTTCCACAGAACATCCACACAATGTTCCACAGGATAGATAAATTTTCATAGAACTAATACATTTTTGAATCGTAAAGGAATTAAGGGTTATGATGAACAGGCGGCCATGATCTTATTGAATGGCGGAGCAGGCTCGAGGGGCCAGTTCTTATTTTCTAATGTTCTTATCTACAGTCAGTTGGTGCAAATTTCTCAGCCTGCTGTCCCAATCACCTTCCATTGGAGCAGACATAGACTGCATCAAAGGACCATCCATGGGTGTGCCTTCAAGTATCTGGAACCAAAACTTTACAATTCCCTTCCCAAGCCTCCTGCTTCTTTCATTGTCCGTCCTTATTAGCAGTGTGGAACTCATTCAGAACAACTAGAATCAGTGTGTGAGCTGAAGTAGTTGACAATGGCGCAGATACTGGAGCAGACTGTGTGTATGTGCAATTAGACCTGGACAATATCCAGGCTTGGGCTGTAACTGGCTCACAACATTCACGATGTAGAGATGCCGGCGTTGGACTGGGGTAAACTCAGTAAAGTTTTACAACACCAATTTTAAATCCAATCAATTTATTTGATAGTAAATCAGCGAGCTTTCGACTTTTCATCTTCGTCAGGCAAATGCAGGTTCTAGAACACTGCATTTGCCTGACGAAGACGAAAAGTCGAAAGCTCACTGATTTACTATCAAATAAATTGGTTGGTTTTAAAATTGGTGTTGTAAAACTTTACTGACACAACATTCACACCACACCAGTTCCAGGCAATGTCCATTCCCAACAACACAGAATCTAACCATCACCCCTCGATATTCAATGGCATCACCACGACCGAATCTCCCACTATCAACATCCTGGGGGTTACCATTGACCAGAAACTGAACTGGATCCAACCATATAAGTTGCTCATCAAAACCCTTAATTCCTTGGACACAGTTGAGGTCCCAGAGGACTGGAGAATAGCAAATGTTGTACCGTTGTTTAAAAAGGGTAGTAGGGATAACCGTGGGAATTATAGGCTGGTGAGTTTGACGTCAGTGGTAGGGAAGCTGTTGGAGGGGATTATTAGACATAGGATGTATAGGTACTTAGGGTGTTGCAATCTGATTAGGGATACGCAGCATGGATTTGTTAAGGGGAGGTCATGCCTTACAAATCTGGTAGAATTTTTTGAGGAGGTGATGAAAACGGTGGACGAAGGGCGAGCCATTGATGTTGTCTATATGGATTTTAGTAAGGCGTTTAACAAAGTCCCTCATGGGAGGTTAGTTGAAAAGGTCGAGGCTAATGGGATACAAGGACAGGTAGCTAGATGGATAAGTAACTGGCTTGGTAATAGGAAACAGAGAGTAATAGTGGAAGGGTGTTTCTCTAGCTGGAGGTCAGTCACTAGTGGTGTGCCACAGGGCTCAGTACTGGGACCTCTTCTATTTGTAATATATATAAATAGAACATAGAACAATACAGCACAGAACAGGCCCTTCGGCCTTCGATGTTGTGCCGACCAAAATAAAAAGCAATGGCCCTCCTAACTAAACCATTCCCTTCTCATCCATATACTTATCAACTAACCTCTTAAACGCCACCAAACTTGGCGCATCTACAACAGCTGCAGGCAGGGCATTCCACTCCCTAAACACTATTTGAGTAAAGAACCTACCTCTGATATCCGTCCTATAACTCATACCCCTTAATTTAAAGCTGTGTCCCCTAGTGCTAGCTTTCTCCATCCTAGGAAAAAGGCTATCACTGTCCACCCTATCTAAACCTCTAATCATCTTATATGTTTCGATAAGGTCCCCTCTTAGCCGCCTCATTTCTAACGAAAACAACCTCAAATCCCTCAGCCTCTCTTCATAAGACCTGCCCTCCATACCAGGCAACATCCTGGTAAACTCCTCTGTACCCTCTCCAATGCCTCCACATCTTTCTTATAATGTGGGGACCAGAACTGCACACAATACTCAAGTGCGGCCGCACTAGAGTTTTGTACAGTTGCAACATGATGCTGCGGCTCCTAAATTCAATCCCCCTACCAATAAAAGCTAAGAATCCATATGCCTTCTTAACAACTTTATCCACTTGACTGCCTACTTTCAGGGATCTATTGACACATACACCAAGATCCTTTTGTTCCTCAACACTATTAAGAGCCCTACCATTAGCCCTATACTCTACACATTTATTGTTCCTGCCAAAGTGCATTACCTCACACTTTTCCACATTAAACTCCATTTGCCACCTCTCGGCCCAGCTCTGCAACTTGTCCAAGTCACAAATGACTTGGAAGAGGGAGTAAGTGGAATGATCAGCAAGTTTGCAGATGATACAAAGATGCCAGGACTTGTGGAGAGTGAGGAGCATTGTCAGGTGATACAGTAAGACATAGATAGGCTGGTAGCTTGGGCAGACAGATGGCAGATGGAATTCAATCCTGACAAATGTGAGGTGATGCATTTCGGGAGAAAGAATGTAGAGGGGAGGTATATGATAAAGGGTAGACCTATTAAGAGTATAGAAACGCAGAGGGACCTGGGGGTGCAGGTGAACAAGTCTCTGAAGGTGGCAGAAGGTTGTGAAGAAAGCATATAGTATGTTAGCCTTTATAGGAAGGGGTATAGAGTACAAGAGCTGGCCTTTAATGTTGCAGTTGTATAAAACGTTGGTTAGACCTCATTTGGAATACTGTATCCAGTTCTGGTCGCCTTACTACCGGAAGGACGTGGAGACTCTGGAGAGAGTGCAGAGGAGGTTTACCAGGATGCTGCCTGGTATGGAAGGTCTGAGTTACGAGGAGAGATTAGGCAAATTGGGACTGTTTTCCTTAGAAAGACGTAGACTTAGATGAGATCTAATAGAGATGTACAAGATTATGAAGGGATAGATAGAGTAAACAGGGTTAAGCTTTTTCCTAGGATGGACTCAAACAGCACGAGGGGTCATGGGCTTAGGGTGAGGGGGGTAAGGTATAATTTGGATGCTAGAGGGAGTTTTTTCACACAGAGGGTGGTGGGGGTATGGAATGCGCTGCCAAGTAAAGTGGTGGAGGCAGGTACTCTGGAGTTGTTTAAGAAATACTTAGATGGGCACATGAACAGAATGGGAATGGAGGGGTATAGAAAACTGATTTAAAATAGGGATCATGAGCCTTGGGAGTCCCTGGGAAGTGTGTAAATAGATGATGATATTGATGTACTTGTTTTTATCCTACAGGTGCTTTGGTCCACCTTGTTGTCTAACAAGGGGCATACACGCGATGGGTCGTGAGAGGGCTGCTCTTGGATTTTTTTCGAGAGTATCCTAGTGCTTCACGTCGTTAGTGTACGCTTGACCTGGACCATTTGATGGGCAACACGACAGCTCAGTGACTATCGCTGTGCTGTGCAGATACATGGATTTGGGCCTGTGTCTGTGGGAGTTTGCGCATTCTCCCCGTGCTTGCGTGGGTTTTCTCCGGGTGCTCCGGTTTCCTCCCACATCCCAAAGATGTGCTCTTAGGCTAATTGGCAAACAAATTCTCCCTAAATTGTCTCAAATTTGACTTCTAATCCATAGATCTATAAACATGGACAGGGATTGCGGGCAGATGTGGGAACATCGGGGTGGCGGTGCGGGCTCGTTGGGTCAAAGGGCCTGTTTCCCGTGCTGTTTTGTTCTTTGTTCTTGTTCTTTGTTGTTCATATCAATACTGTGGCTTCAGATACAGGCCAGAGGCTGGCATCCTGCGGAAAGTAATTCATTATCTGACTCCCGCAAAACCAGTCCACCATCGACAAGGCACAAGTCATCAGTGAAATGGATAGTGAAATATGCTTCACTTGCCTTGATGAGTGTGGCTCCAACAACACTGAACGCTAACACCATCCAGGAGAAGGCAGCCTGCTTGATTGCTATCCCTTCCAAAAATATTCACTCCCTTCATCACTAACAAACAGCGGCAACACTGTGTACCATCTATAAGATAAGGCGGCATAGTGGATAGCATTGCTGTCTCACAGCACCAGGCATCTGAGTTCGATTCCCAGAATGGGTCATTGTCTGTGTGGAGTCTGCACATTCTCCCCATGTCAGCGTGGGTTTCCTCTGGGTGGTCTGGTTTTCTGCCACTGTCTGAAAGATGTGCGGGTGAGGTGGATTAGCCATGCTAAATTGCCCCTTAGTGTCAGAGGAATAGCCAGCGTAAATACATATGGTCACAGGGATAGTGCCGAGGTTGGATTGTGGTGGGTGCAGACTCGACGGGCCAAATGTCTCCTGCTGTACTGTACGTAAAACGCCCTGCAGGAACTCAACAAGGTTCCCAAGGCAGCACTTTCCAACCACATGACCATGAACATCTAGAAGAACAAGGGAAGCAGATATTGGGGAACAGGACCATCGAAGAGGAAGCTTCCAAGTCACTCACCATCCTGACTTGGAAATACATCACTGTTCCTTCATTGCTATTGGATCAAAACTCTGGAATCCCCTTCCTAACAGCACCGTGATGTACCTACATGATCTATTCGGGACTGTAATGGTTCAAGACAATAGTTCACATAACCTCCTGGTTATTCCCACTGAACTGAAGCCAATTTTAGTCAGCCAAACCAAACATCTTCAGATTTTGGAAGGAAACCCACGCATATCATTTTGGACAGTGATAGCCTTTTTCCTAGGATGGAGAAAGCTAGCACGAGGGGACACAGCTTTAAATTAAGGGGTATGAGTTATAGGACGGATATCAGAGGTAGGTTCTTTACTCAAAGAGTGATTAGGGAGTGAATGCCCTGCCTGCAGCTGTTGTAGATGCGCCAAGTTTGGTGGCGTTTAAGAGGTTAGTTGATAAGTATATGGAAGAGAAGGGAATGGTTTAGTTGGGAGGGGCGTTGCTTTTTATTTTGGTCGGCACAACATCGAAGGCCGAAGGGCCTGTTCTGTGCTGTAATGTTCTATGTTCTATATACTGGGAGAATGTGCAAACTTCACACAGATAGTAATCCGAGACAGCAATTGAACTAGAGTCCCTGGCACTGTGAGACAACACTGCTAATCACTGTGTCATCGTACTGCCCCGGGTTCCAGGCACCGTGAGACAACAGTGCTAATCACTGTGTCACCGTGCTGCCCCGGGTCCCTGGCACTGTCAGGCAGCAGTGCTAATCACTGTGTCACCGTGCTGCCCCGGGTCCCTGGCACTGTGAGACAACAGTGCTAATCACTGTGTCACCGTGCTGCCCCGGGTCCCTGGCACTGTGAGACAACAGTGCTAATCACTGTGTCACCGTGCTGCCCCGGGTCCCTGGCACTGTCAGGCAGCAGTGCTAATCACTGTGTCACTGTGCTGCCCCGGGTCCCTGGCACTGTGAGACAACAGTGCTAATCACTGTGTCACCGTGCTGCCCCGGGTTCCTGGCACTGTGAGACAGCAGTGCTAATCACGGTGTCAGTGCGCTGCCCCGGGTCCCTGGCACTGTGAGACAGCAGTGCTAATCACTGTGTCACCGTGCTGCCCCGGGTCCCTGGCACTGTGAGACAGCAGTGCTAATCACTGTGTCACCGTGCTGCCCCGGGTCCCTGGCACTGTGAGACAGCAGTGCTAATCACTGTGTCACCGTGCTGCCCCGGGTCCCTAGGTCTGTGAGACAGCAGTGCTAATCACTGTGTCACTTGGAACACTGGCACTGTGCCACCCAGTATATCAATCATAGTCATGTAACTGTCGAAACACTTTTCAAAAGACAAAACTGTACCGGCCGCTACCACTACCTCTGGCAAGTTGTTGGAGACAATCACCACCCTCTGTGTGAAAGGACTGGTCTTCTGGGCATTTTGTATCACTCCCCTCTCAATTGAAACCTGTGCCCCTTAACGTGAGACTGACTTGTGGGAAAAGATCGTTATAACACAAGGAATTGAGCCCTCAATATTTAATAGACCTCTTTAAGTTGTCCCATAAAATTGCCTTCAAAACATATGGAAAAGAAACGCCAGTCTATCCAGCCAAACCATAAAGTCCCGGAAGCATCCTAGCAAATCTGGATAACAGCATAGTAAATAGAGAATGGGAGCTGGATAAGAGCAGCACAGTAAATAGAGAATGGGAGCTGGATAAGAGCAGCACAGTAAATACAGAACGGGAGCTGGATAAGAGCAGCACAGTAAATACAAAATGGGAGCTGGATAAGAGCAGCACAGTAAATACAGAATGGGAGCTGGATAAGAGCAGCACAGTAAATACAGAATGGGAGCTGGATAAGAGCAGCACAGTAAATACAGAATGGGACTGGATAAGAGCAGCACAGTAAATACAGAATGAGAGCTGGATAAGAGCAGCACAGTAAATACAGAATGGGAGCTGGATAAGAGCATGACAGTAAATACAGAATGGGAGCTGGATTAGAGCATGACAGTAAATACAGAATGAGAGCTGGATAAGAGCACAGTAAATACAGAATGGGAGCTGGATAAGAGCAGCACAGTAAATACAGAATGAGAGCTGGATAAGAGCAGCACAGTAAATACAGAATGAGAGCTGGATAAGAGCAGCACAGTAAATACAGAATGGGAGCTGGATAAGAGCAGCACAGTAAATACAGAATGGGAGCTGGATAAGAGCATCAGAGGAAATACAGAATGGGAGCTGGATAAGAGCATCATAGTAAATACAGAATGGGAGCTGGATAAGAGCACAGAGAAATACAGAATGGGAGCTGGATAAGAGCATCAGAGGAAATACAGAATGGGAGCTGGATAAGAGCCACAGTAAATACAGAATGGGAGCTGGATAAGAGCACACAGTAAATACAGAATGGGAGCTGGATAAGAGCACAGTAAATACAGAATGGGAGCTGGATAAGAGCACAGTAAATACAGAATGGGAGCTGGATAAGAGCACAATAATACAGATGGGAGCTGGATAAGAGCAGCACAGTAAATACAGAATGGGAGCTGGATAAGAGCAGCACAGTAAATACAGAATGGGAGCTGGATAAGAGCAGCACAGTAAATACAGAATGGGAGCTGGATAAGAGCACAGTAAATACAGAATGGGAGCTGGATAAGAGCACAGTAAATACAGAATGGGAGCTGGATAAGAGCACAGTAAATACAGAATGGGAGCTGGATAAGAGCAGCACAGTAAATACAGAATGGGAGCTGGATAAGAGCACAGTAAATACAGAATGGGAGCTGGATAAGAGCAGCACAGTAAATACAGAATGGGAGCTGGATAAGAGCACAGTAAATACAGAATGGGAGCTGGATAAGAGCACAGTAAATACAGAATGGGAGCTGGATAAGAGCACAGTAAATACAGAATGGGAGCTGGATAAGAGCAGCACAGTAAATACAGAATGGGAGCTGGATAAGAGCAGCACAGTAAATACAGAATGGGAGCTGGATAAGAGCAGCACAGTAAATACAGAATGGGAGCTGGATAAGAGCAGCACAGTAAATACAGAATGGGAGCTGGATAAGAGCAGCACAGTAAATACAGAATGGGAGCTGGATAAGAGCAGCACAGTAAATACAGAATGAGAGCTGGATAAGAGCAGCACAGTAAATACAGAATGGGAGCTGGATAAGAGCAGCACAGTAAATACAGAATGAGAGCTGGATAAGAGCAGCACAGTAAATACAGAATGGGAGCTGGATAAGAGCAGCACAGTAAATACAGAATGAGAGCTGGATAAGAGCAGCACAGTAAATACAGAATGGGAGCTGGATAAGAGCAGCACAGTAAATACAGAATGGGAGCTGGATAAGAGCAGCACAGTAAATACAGAATGGGAGCTGGATAAGAGCACAAAATACAGAATGGAGCTGGATAAGAGCACAGTAATACAGATGGGAGCTGGATAAAGCACAGTAAATACAGAATGGGAGCTGGATAAGAGCACAGTAAATACAGAATGGGAGCTGGATAAGAGCAGCACAGTAAATACAGAATGGGAGCTGGATAAGAGCACAGTAAATACAGAATGGGAGCTGGATAAGAGCACAGTAAATACAGAATGGGAGCTGGATAAGAGCACAGTAAATACAGAATGGGAGCTGGATAAGAGCACAGTAAATACAGAATGGGAGCTGGATAAGAGCAGCACAGTAAATACAGAATGGGAGCTGGATAAGAGCACAGTAAATACAGAATGGGAGCTGGATAAGAGCAGCACAGTAAATACAGAATGGGAGCTGGATAAGAGCACAGTAAATACAGAATGGGAGCTGGATAAGAGCACAGTAAATACAGAATGAGAGCTGGATAAGAGCAGCACAGTAAATACAGAATGGGAGCTGGATAAGAGCACAGTAAATACAGAATGGGAGCTGGATAAGAGCAGCACAGTAAATACAGAATGGGAGCTGGATAAGAGCACAGTAAATACAGAATGGGAGCTGGATAAGAGCACAGTAAATACAGAATGAGAGCTGGATAAGAGCAGCACAGTAAATACAGAATGGGAGCTGGATAAGAGCAGCACAGTAAATACAGAATGGGAGCTGGATAAGAGCAGCACAGTAAATACAGAATGGGAGCTGGATAAGAGCAGCACAGTAAATACAGAATGGGAGCTGGATAAGAGCACAGTAAATACAGAATGAGAGCTGGATAAGGCACAGTAAATACAGAATGGGAGCTGGATAAGACCACAGTAAATACAGAATGGAGCTGGATAAGAGCACAGTAAATACAGAATGGGAGCTGGATAAGAGCAGCACAGTAAATACAGAATGGGAGCTGGATAAGAGCAGCACAGTAAATACAGAATGGGAGCTGGATAAGAGCAGCACAGTAAATACAGAATGGGAGCTGGATAAGAGCAGCACAGTAAATACAGAATGGGAGCTGGATAAGAGCACAGTAAATACAGAATGGGAGCTGGATAAGAGCAGCACAGTAAATACAGAATGGGAGCTGGATAAGAGCAGCACAGTAAATACAGAATGGGAGCTGGATAAGAGCAGCACAGTAAATACAGAATGGGAGCTGGATAAGAGCACAGTAAATACAGAATGAGAGCTGGATAAGAGCACAGTAAATACAGAATGGGAGCTGGATAAGAGCAGCACAGTAAATACAGAATGGGAGCTGGATAAGAGCACAGTAAATACAGAATGAGAGCTGGATAAGAGCACAGTAAATACAGAATGAGAGCTGGATAAGAGCACAGTAAATACAGAATGGGAGCTGGATAAGAGCACAGTAAATACAGAATGAGAGCTGGATAAGAGCAGCACAGTAAATACAGAATGGGAGCTGGATAAGAGCAGCACAGTAAATACAGAATGGGAGCTGGATAAGAGCAGCACAGTAAATACAGAATGGGAGCTGGATAAGAGCAGCACAGTAAATACAGAATGGGAGCTGGATAAGAGCAGCACAGTAAATACAGAATGGGAGCTGGATAAGAGCAGCACAGTAAATACAGAATGGGAGCTGGATAAGAGCAGCACAGTAAATACAGAATGGGAGCTGGATAAGAGCAGCACAGTAAATACAGAATGGGAGCTGGATAAGAGAGCACAGTAAATACAGAATGGGAGCTGGATAAGAGCAGCACAGTAAATACAGAATGGAGCTGGATAAGAGCAACAGTAAATACAGAATGGAGCTGGATAAGAGCCAGTAAATACAGATGGAGCTGGATAAGAGCAGCACAGTAAATACAGAATGGGAGCTGGATAAGAGCAGCACAGTAAATACAGAATGGGAGCTGGATAAGAGCACAGTAAATACAGAATGGGAGCTGGATAAGACACAGTAATCAGAATGGGAGCTGGATAAAGCACAGTAAATACAGAATGGGAGCTGGATAAGAGCAGCACAGTAAATACAGAATGGGAGCTGGATAAGAGCAGCACAGTAAATACAGAATGGGAGCTGGATAAGAGCAGCACAGTAAATACAGAATGGGAGCTGGATAAGAGCAGCACAGTAAATACAGAATGAGAGCTGGATAAGAGCAGCACAGTAAATACAGAATGGGAGCTGGATAAGAGCAGCACAGTAAATACAGAATGGGAGCTGGATAAGAGCAGCACAGTAAATACAGAATGGGAGCTGGATAAGAGCACAGTAAATACAGAATGGGAGCTGGATAAGAGCACAGTAAATACAGAATGGGAGCTGGATAAGAGCACAGTAAATACAGAATGGGAGCTGGATAAGAGCAGCACAGTAAATACAGAATGGGAGCTGGATAAGAGCAGCACAGTAAATACAGAGAGCTGGATAAGAGCACAGTAAATACAGAATGGGAGCTGGATAAGAGCGCAGTAAATACAGAATGGGAGCTGGATAAGAGCAGCACAGTAAATACAGAATGGGAGCTGGATAAGAGCAGACAGTAAATACAGAATGGGAGCTGGATAAGAGGGCACAGTAAATACAGAATGGGAGCTGGATAAGAGCACAGTAAATACAGAATGGGAGCTGGATAAGAGAGCACAGTAAATACAGAATGGGAGCTGGATAAGAGCAGCACAGTAAATACAGAATGGGAGCTGGATAAGAGCAGAACAGTAAATACAGAATGAGAGCTGGATAAGAGCAGCACAGTAAATACAGAATGAGAGCTGGATAAGAGCAGCACAGTAAATACAGAATGGGAGCAGGATAAGAGCAGCACAGTAAATACATTATGATTACCTGTTTCTGTCCTGTTCATTGGTCCACTGTCAATGCTGCCACCTATTCCTCTGAGAGCACAATATGGAGGAGCCCAGCCTTCCTCACAGTGACAGTGGTCATTAGTGTTACAAACCTGAAAGAAATACCGCAACTATTCACGACTTCCTAATTCTCCGCATTTTGACCATTTTCCCGTATAGTCATCACACCCATGCCATTACCTAAGTGTGTTTTAAAAGGCAACTTTGTACTACTACCTCAGGGAGCTCCAGGCACTCACCAGCCTCTGTGTGAAAACATTGCCCCTCTTGATCCATTTGTATCTCTCCCCTCTCTCATTAATCCTGTACCCTCTAGTTTCAGACTCCCCTACAAGATATTGACTATCGAGCTGATCTGTGCTCCTCATTAATTTGTAGACCTCTATAAGGTCACCCCCTCAGCCTTCTACGCTCCAGAGAGAAAATCCTCAATCTATCCAGTCTTTCCTTATCATTCACACCAACAAGTCCCGGTAGTATCCTAATAAATCTTTTCTGCACTCTTTCCAGTTTAATAATAGCCTCTCTATAATAGGATGACCAGAATTGCACACTATTCCAAGTGTGGCCTGACCAATGTCGTGTACAACTTCAAGAAGACATCCCAATTCCTTCATTCAATGTCTTGACCAATGAAACAAAGCATGCCTCATGCCTTCTTCACAACTCTGTCAACCTCTCACTCCACTTTCAAGGAGCTGTGAACCTTTTCCAGGTAGATTTCTTTGTCCAATATCTCTCTTCAATGCTCTATCAGTAACTGAGTAAGTCCTACCCTGGTTCACTCTACTGAAATGCATCACTCACAATTATCTATATTAAACTCCATCTGCTATTCATCAGCCCACTGGCTCACTTGATCAAGATCCCATTGCAATCCAGTGGATTCGGCTGAGGGACTTCATTCTGGGAGAAGTCAGATCAGCAACATCTACCAAGGAGTGGAAAGTGGAAGATCTGGTGTCAAGGAGCAGGAAGCCCAAAATATTAGTGTTTCACTCCTTTCCTCCTCCTCTGACCAAAACAAAAGGCCACTGTGAGAAGGTAAAAGTGAGGGGAAGAATTTTATAAATTTCCTGAAATACTCTAATTGATGCTGTCAGTCAGTGGGGATAAGTGCTGCACGTGTGAGATGTGGAAGATCCGTGACGCTTCCAGCGTCTCAGAAGACCATGTCTGCAGGAAGTGCACCCAATGGCAGCTCTTTACAGATTACACAGATAGGTTGGAGAGCTGCTGGATTCACTCAGGAGAATGAAAATGGCAAAAAGCGTCATAGACAGAAGCTTCACAGACATGGTCACAACCAAGGTGCAGGCAGATAGATGGGTGACCTTAGAAGGAGCAGGCAGTCAGTGCAGGAATCCCCTGTGCTTATCCCCCTCTCTAACAAATATACCGTTTTAGATACTGTGCAGGAGATGGTCTATCAGGGGGTAACAGCAGCAGCAGCCAAAGCAGTGGCACCATGGCTGGCTCTGTTGTTAAGTGGTTGGAACAAAGAGAACCAGGGGAATAGTAACAGAGGACTCGATAGTTAGGGGTGTAGCTAGGCGATTCTGTGGATTTTAAAGAGACTCCAGGATGGTATGTTGCCTTCTGGTGCCAGGGTCCAGGATGTCTCTGGACAGACAGAAAGCATTCTGAAAGCCAGAGGTTGTACATATTGGCAGTAATGGCACAGGAAGGAAGAACATAGAACATAGAACATAGAACAATACAGCACAGAACAGGCCCTTCGGCCTTCGATGTTGTGCCGACCAAAATAAAAAGCAATGCCCCTCCTAACTAAACCATTCCCTTCTCATCCATATACTTATCAACTAACCTCTTAAACGCCACCAAACTTGGCGCATCTACAACAGCTGCAGGCAGGGCATTCCACTCCCTAATCACTCTTTGAGTAAAGAACCTACCTCTGATATCCGTCCTATAACTCATACCCCTTAATTTAAAGTTGTGTCCCCTCGTGCTAGCTTTTTCCATCCTAGGAAAAAGGCTATCACTGTCCAAATGAATGATGAGGTCCTGCTGTAGCAGTTTAAGCAGTTAGGTAGAAAGTTAAAAAGCAGGATCTCTCGGGTTGTAATCTCAGGATTACTCCCTCTGCCACGTACCAGTGAGATTAGGAATAGGAAGATGGTGCAACCCAACACATAGCTAAACAGCTGGTGTAGGAGGGAGGGTTTCAGATATCTGGACCATTGAGGTTCTTCCAGACCTGTACAAGAATTGTGGGTTGCATCTAAACTGGCTAGAAGATTTGCGAGTGTTACACGGGAGGGTTTAAACTAGTTTGGCAGAGGGATGGAAACCAAAGTAAGGGTGAGTGAACTGAAGGAAAACCAGACAGTAGGGCCAATAAGACTGAGAAACAGCAGGCAGGCTGGGATTGCTAATCAGAAAAGTCTGGTGGATTGAAGTGCATTTGTTTCAATGTGAGAAGTGTAACAGGTAAAGCAGATGCTTGGATTAGTACGAGGAACTGTGATGATGTTGCTATTACAGAGACTTGGTTAAGGGAAGGACAGGATTGGCAGCTTAACATTCCAGGATACAGATGTTTCAGGCGGAATAGAGGGGGATGTAAAAGGAGTGGGGGAGTTACACCGTTGGTTAAGGAGAATATCACAGCCGTACTGCAGGAGAACACCTCGGAGGCTTCATCCAGCGAGGCAATATGGGTAGAGCTCAGGAATAGGAAGGGTGTAGTCACAATGTTGGAGGTTTATTATAGGCTACCCAACTATCAGTGGGAGATAGGGGAACAGATATGTAGACAGATTTTGGCAACATGAAGAAGTAACAGAGTTGTTGTGGTGGGAGATTTTAACTTCTTTATACGGACTGCGACTCACTGTGTGCTAGGGGTACGGAAGGGAGAGTTTGTAAGGAACATCCAGGAGGCTTCTTGAAACAGTATGTAGATAGTCCAACTAGGGAAGGAACCATACTGGACCTGGTATTGGGGAAGGAGCACGACCAGGTGGTTGATATTTCAGTAGGGTATCAGTTTGGTAATAGTGACCACAATTCAGTAAGATTTAAGGTACTGATGGATAAAGATAAGTGTAGTCCTCAAGTGAAGGTGCTAAATTGAGGTAAGACTAATTACAACAATATTAGGCAGAAACTGAAGAATGTCGATTGGGGACAGATGTTTGAGGGCAAACATAGAACACTACAATACAAACAGGCCATTCAGCCCACGAGTTGCGCCGATCACATCTATACCTACCCAGCCATAGACCTATCTATAACCCCCTATCCCATTAGTTCCCATATACTCATCCAGAAGTCTTTTAAAGGACCCAGCAAGTTCGCCTCTACCACCACCGACGGCAGCTGATTCCATTCACTCACTACCCTCTGAGTGAAAAACTTACCCCTAAGAGGGGTAAAAACTTACACCAAGAGGGATCTTGGTGTATTTGTGCATAGATCCCTGAAAGTAGGCAGTCAAGTCGATAAAGTTGTTAGGAAGGCATATGGAGTCTTAGCTTTTATTGGTAGGGGGATTGAATTTCGGAGCCGCAACGTCATGTTGCAACTGTACAAAACTCTAGTGCGGCCGCACTTGGAGTATTGTGTGCAGTTCTGGTCCCCGCATTATAAGAAAGATGTGGAGGCATTGGAGAGGGTACAGAGGAGGTTTACCAGGATGTTGCCTGGTATGGAGGTCAGGTCTTATGAAGAGAGGCTGAGGGATTTGAGGTTGTTTTCGTTAGAAAGGAGGCGGCTAAGAGGAGACCTTATTGAAACATATAAGATGATTAGAGGTTTAGATAGGGTGGACAGTGATAGCCTTTTTCCTAGGATGTAGAAAGCTAGCACGAGGGGACACAGCTTTAAATTAAGGGGTGATAGTTATAGGACGGATATCAGAAGTAGGTTCTTTACCCAAAGGGTGGTTCGGGAGTGGAATGCCCTGCCTGCAGCGGTTGTAGATGCGCCAAGTTTGGTGGCGTTTAAGAGGTTAGTTGATAAGTATATGGAAGAGAAGGGAATGGTTTACTTTGGAGGGTCATTGCTTTTTATATTGGTCGGCACAACATCGAGGGCCGAAGGGCCTGTTCTGTGCTGTAATGTTCTATGTTCTAACATCCCCTCTGTATTTGCTTCCCTGCAGCTTAAATCTGTGTCCTCTTGTAGCGACCATTTCAGCTCGGGGAAATAGTCTCTGAGAGTCCACCCTATCTATTCCTCTCAACATTTTATAAACCTCTATCAGGTCGCCTCTCAACCTACGTCTCTCCAGTGAGAAGAGTCCCAGCTCCCTCAAACTATCCTCATAAGGCATGCCTCCCAATCCAGGCAACATCCTTGTAAATCTCCTCTGCACTCTTTCAATAGCTTCCACATCCTTCCTGTAGTGAGGCGACCAGAACTACGCATAGTACTCCAAGTGGGGTCTGACAAAGGTCTTACAAAGCTGCATCATTACCTCCCGAATCCTAAACTCAATCTCTCAATTAATGAAGGCGAGTACACCATACGCCTTCTTGACCACTTCCTCCACCTGTGAGGCCGATTTAAGAGTCCTATGGACCCGGACCCAAGATCCTTCTCCTCTTCAAGACAGCTAAGACTCCTACCCTTGATATTGTGCTCCTTCATCTCATTATTCTTGCCAAAATGGACCACTACACATTTATCCATGTTGAAGTCCATCTGCCACTTCTCCACCCGGTCTTGCATCCTGTCTAAGTCTCGCTGCAACTTTTGACATCCCTCCACACCATCCACAACACCATCGACGTTTTTATCATCGGCGAACTTACTAATCCATCCCTCCACTTCCTCATCCAGGTCATTTATGAAAATGACAAACAGCAGGGGTCCCAGAACAGGTCGCTGGGGCACTCCACTGGTTACCGACCTCCATGCAGAACAAGACCCATCCACAACCACTCTCTGCCTTCTGCCGGCAAGCCAGTTCTGGATCCACAAGGCCAAAGCCCCTTGGATCCCATGCCTTCTCACCTTCTCAAGAAACCTTGCATGGGGGACCTTATCAAACGCCTTGCTGAAGTCCATGTACACCACGTCCACCCGCTCTTCCTTCGTCAATGTGTTCAGTCACATTTTCAAAGAACTCAACCAGGCTCGTAAGGCACGACCTGCCCTTGACAAAATCATGCTGACTATTTCTGATCATTCCAAACTTCTCCAAATGCTCATAAATCTTGTCCCTCAGAAGCCTCTCCATCAGCTTACCAACCACTGAAGTCAGACTCACCGGTCGGTAATTTCCTGGACTATCCTTGTTCCCTTTCTTAAAGATAGGAACCACATCCGCAATCCTCCGGAACCTCTCCCGTTTCCATGGACGATGCAAAGATCATCGCCAGGGGCTCTGCAATCACTTCCCTCACTTCCCACAATAACCTGGGGTACATCCCGTCCGGTCCCGGCGACTTGTCTATCTTGATAGAATTTAACAGGTCTAACACATCCTCTTTCCTAACATCCACATACTCAATCTTTTCCGTTTGCCGCAAACTTGTAATACAATCTCCCAGTTCACTTTCCACCGTGAATACCGAGGCAAAGTACTCGTTAAGCATCTCTGCCATTTCTTCTGGATTCACACAGACTTTTCCCCCTTCACCTTTTATAGGTCCTATCCCTTCTCTTCTCATCCTTTTACTTTTCACATATTTGTAGAAGGCCTTAGGATTCTCCTTAATCTCACCCGCCAAGGCCTTCTCATAACCCCTTCTGGCTCTCCTAATTTCCTTTTTAAGCTCCCTTCTATACACCTTATACTCCTCTAGATCCATAACATCTCCTCGCTCTCTGAACCTTTATACTCTTTTCTTTTCTTCCTGACTAGGTTCACCACTACCTTCGTGCACCACAATTCCCGCGTCCTACCAAAATCTCCTTGTCTCCTCGGAACGTTGTCTTGCAGTGTCCTATACAAACATTTCTTGAATATCCGCCACCTCCTTCTGTACATTTCCCCAAGAACGCCTCCTTCCAGTTTATTCATCCAATTATCTGCCTGATGTTTTCATATTTCCCCTTACTCCAGACAAACACCTTCCTATCCTGCCTGGTCCTATCTTTTTCCATTGCTATCGTGAAGGAGATAGAATTATGATCTCCATCCCCAAGTTGCTCTCCTACCGAGAGATCCAACACATATCCTGGCTCATTAGTTAGCACCAGGTCCAGTAGAGCCTCTCCTCTCGTAGGCTTATCCACCTACTGTGTCAGGAAACCCTCCTGAACACACCTAACAAACTCCTCCCCATCCAAACCCCTTACCCTTGGGATATTCCAGTCGATGTTTGGGAAATTGAAATCTCCCATCACGACAACCCTGTTATTTCTACATCTTTCTAGTATCTGTTTCCCTATCTGCACCTCAACTTCCCTATCGCTATTGGGCGGCCTATAGTATACATCCAGCAAAGTTATCGACCCTTTGCTGTTCCTAACTTCCAACCACAGGGAATGTCCGTAGACATTCCCTCCACGTCATCCACCTTCTCTGAAGCCATGACACTGTCCCTGATCAACAGTGCCACTCCACCTCCTCTTTTGCCCCCAACCCTGTCCCTCCTGAAGCACCTGAATCCCGGCACCTGAAGTACCCAGTCCTGTCCCTGAGACAACCAAGTCTCTGTAATGGCCACCACATCACACTCCCAAGCAGCAATCCACGCCCTAAGCTCATCTACCTTATTTACTACACTCCTGGAATTAAAATAGACACACCTCAGCCCCTCAGTCACGATATTTCCCTTTTCCACCACCGGTCTAACCCTCCTCTCAGAGTGCCTATAGTCCTTCCCTACCTGGGAGCTAACCTCCTTGTTCTCAGTCTCATCAATATTCCCTCCCCCCCCAGCCTTTCTAGTTTAAAGTCAACCCAGTAGCCCTGGCCAGTCTTCCAGCCAAGACATTAGTCCCCCTAGGATTCAAGTGCCTCCCGTCCTGACTGTACAGGTCACACCTGCCCCTAAAGAGGTCCCAATGATCCAGGAACCTGAATCCCTGCCCTCTGCTCCATCTGGCATGTGGGAGGCTTTCACGTATTTGTTGATAGGGATTCAGGAACGGCACATTCCTGTCAGGATGAAGGATAGGTTTGGCAAGTTTTGGGAATCTTGGATAACGGGACATATTGTGAGGCTAATCAAAGAGAAAAAGGAAGCATTTGTCAAAGCTAAGAGGCTGGGAACACAGGAAGAAGTATAGAATACAAGGGAAGTAGGAAGAAACTTAAGCAAGAAGTAAGAAAGGCTAAAAGGGGTCATGAAAAAGTATTGGCCAGTCAGATTAAGGAAAATCCCAAGGCTTTTTACACATACATAAGGGAGCCAGAGGATAGCCAAAGAGAGGGTTGGCCTTCTCAAGAACAAGGGAGGGATTCTATGCCTGGAGCCAGAGGAAATGGGCAAGTTATTAAATGAGTATAGAGTCAGATAAAGACAGACTTTAAAAAAGTAGAAATGGGACAAGTAATGTTAAAAAATCGAATCTTAAGGTTTTGTACCTGAATGCTTGGAACATTCAAAACAAAATGGATGAATTAGTTACACAGATAGATGTAAAGGGGTATGATATAGTTGGCATTGTGGAGAGTGGCTCCAAGGAGTGCAAGAATGGGAACGAAACATTGAGGCTATTCAGCATTTAGGAAGGACAGACAGA
This sequence comes from Sphyrna mokarran, assembly GCA_024679065.1. Lineage (NCBI taxonomy): Eukaryota > Metazoa > Chordata > Chondrichthyes > Carcharhiniformes > Carcharhinidae > Sphyrna > Sphyrna mokarran. The sequence goes on from JAGIQG010000001.1 coordinate 2,642,919, forward strand.
AAGGAAAAGGTGGGGAATTGCATTGCTGATTAAAGATGATATTGAGGGAAGATATTAGCATAGATGATGTGAAATCTGTGTGAGTTAAGTTAAGTTCGTAAGATATCGGAGCAGAATTCAGTCCGTTGAGTCTGCTCTCCCATGGCTGATATGTTTCTCATTTCCATTTCCCAGCCTTCGCTCCGTAACCTTTCAACCCATTCCCAATTAAAAATCCTGAACTTTACTCACTCTCCCAGCAACTACCGCACTTTGGGGAAGCGAATTCCACAGATACACAACCCTTTGGGAGAAATAGTTTCTCCTCAACTCTATTTTAAATTTGCTGTTCCTTATTTTCAGGCTGCACCCTCTCATCCCAGATTATCCCACAAGGGGAAGCATCCGTTCCAGGTCTACTTTTATCAGCTTGAGTACCTTATTCTTCTAAATTCCAGAGAGTATTGGCCTAAATTGTTCAATTTCTCTTCACACGGCAAACTCCTTATCTCTGGAATCAATCTAGTGAACCTCTTCTAAACTATATCCAATGCCACTACACCTTTCCTCACATATGGGGACCAAAACTGTGCATAATATTCTAGGTATGGCCTCACCAATGCCTTGTATAATTGCAACAACACTTCCTTACCTTTATATTCTATTCCTTCAGCTATAAATGCCAACATCCCATTTGCTTACTCTACTATCTGATGTACCTTCATGCTAGTTTTATGTGAGTCATGAAGAAGGACACTCAGATCCCTCTGCACCAGAGCATCCCAAAGTCTGTCCCATTTAAATAATGAGTCTCCTTCCTACTTTTCCTACAAAAATCCGTGTTAAACTCGATCTGCCACATTTTGGCCCATTCTCCTAAACCATCTATATCCATTTATAATGTTCTTATTCCCTCACTGCAACTTACTGCTCTGCCTATTTTTGTGTCATCTGCAAATTTGGTTACAGAACCTTCTATCCCTGTATCCAATTCATTAATATGGATTGTAAATAGCTGGGCCCCAAGGACTGCATCCCATGAGTTACTTCTTGCCATCCAGAAAAAAGATCCCATTTACCCCAACTCTGTCATCCATCCAAGCTAATAGAACATAGAACATAGAACATTACAGCGCAGAACAGGCCCTTCGGCCTAAGATGTTGCGCCGACCAATTAGGAAAAAGCAATGACCCTCTAACCTAAACCATTCCCATTTCGTCCATAAACTTATCTACTAACCTCTTAAACGCCACCAAACTTGGTGCATCTACAACTGACGCAGGCAGGGCATTCCATACCCTTACCACCCTCTGGGTAAAGAACCTACCTCTGACATCTGTCCTATAACTACCACCCCTTAATTTAAAGCTATGTCCCCTCGTGCTAGCTTTCTCCATCCTAGGACAAAGGCTATCACTGTCCACCCTATCTAAACCTCTAATCATCTTATATGTTTCAATAAGGTCTCCTCTTAGCCGTCTTCTTTCTAACGAAAACAACCTCAAATCCCTCAGCCTCTCCTCATAAGACCTGCCCTCCATACCAGGCAACACCCTGGTAAACCTCCTCTGTACTCTCTCCAATGCCTCCACATCTTTCTTATAATGTGGGGACCAGAACTGCACATAATACTCCAAGTGCGGCCGCACTAGAGTTTTGTACAGTTGCAACATGATGCTGCAGCTCCTAAATTCAATCCCCCTACCAATAAAAGCTAAGACTCCATATGCCTTCTTAACAACCTTATCAAATTGATTGCCAACTTTCAGGGATCTATGCACATATACACCAAGATCCCTCTGTTCATCAACACTATTAAGAATCCTACCATTAGCCCTATACTCTACACATTTATTATTCCTGCCAAAGTGCATTACCTCACATTTTCCACATTAAACTCCATTTGCCACCTCTCGGCCCAGCTCTGCAACTTGTCCAAGTCTCGCTGCAAACTATAACACCCCTCTTCACTATCTACCACTCCACCGACTTTAGTGTCATCTGCAAATTTACTAATCCATCCTTCAATACCCTCATCCAGATCATTTATAAAAAATACAAACAGCAGGGGCCCCAAAACAGACCCCTGAGGTACACCACTTGTCACCGAACTCCACGATGAATATCTCCCATCAACCACCACCCTCTGTCGTCTATCTGCTAGCCAATTCCTAACCCAATTAGCTAAATCACCCTCTATCCCATACATCTGCATTTTCTGCAGAAGTCTTCCATGGGCCACCTTATCAAACGCCATACTAAAGTCCATATATACCACATCAACCGCCTTACCCCCATCCACCTCTTTGGTCACTTTTTCAAAAAACTCAATGAGGTTAGTAAGGCACGACCTACCCTTCACAAAACCATGCTGACTATCCCAATCAATTCATTTCTCTCTAAATAACTATAAATCCTATCCCTAATAATTCTCTCCAATACTTTGCCCACAACAGAAGTCAGACTCGCCTATAACAAAGAGGCATATTTTTAAAAACCACAAAATAAATGTGAACTGGGCGCCACATGATTCTTGTATGGCACTGACTATCTTAGAAAAATTAAAAGGTAAAGTTTATTTTTTTAGTGTCACAAGTAGGCTTGCATTAACGCTGCAATGAGGTTGCTGCGGAAATCACCTAGTTCCCACACTCAAGTGCCTGTTCAGATATACTGAGGGAGAATTTTGCATGACCGGTGCGCCAAACCAGTATATCTTTCGGATTGTGGGAAGAAACCACAGTACCTGGAAGAAATCCACGCAGACACGGGAAGACATGCAGACTCTGCACAGACAGAATCTGTGATGGAGGCAGAGGGATAAAAGGTGGAGGGATGGCATTGTTGGTCAGGGAAAATGTTACAGTGGTACTCAGGCAGGATAGATTAGGGAGCTTGTCTACAGAGGCCCTATGGGTGGAGCTGAATAGCAGGAAAGGTATGACCACATTAATGAGGTTGTATTATGGTGACCCAAGCCAGGAATCAAACCTGGGTCTCTGGAGCTGTGAGACAGCAGTGCTAACCACTGTGTCACCCCCAAAGGTATGACATAATTAAAAAGATTTACATCAATGAGCATTCATGACATGCAAGTATATTGCAAGTATGAACCCATCACAGGCCAGCATGAGGTTTGACACAACACATACAGTGCACTGACTTTATGTCTGAACCTTAATCTACCAATGTGAAATCGAGCTTTCTCATCTCACCGCAATTCAACATTTCCCACTCTTGTTTCATGTCTCAATGACTTTTAAATGGAACTGAAATAATTAGATATCTGGCTATTTGCTTCTTATAGAATCATAGAATCCCTACTGTGCAGAATGAGGCCTTTTAGTCCATCCAATCTGCACCGACTCTCCGACAGAACATCTTACCCAGGCCCTTTTCCAAACACCCTTTCCCCATAAGGCGGTTGATGTGGTATATATGGACTTTAGTAAGGCGTTTGATAAGGTGGCCCATGGAAGACTTCTGCAGAAAATGCAGATGTATGGGATAGAGGGTGATTTAGCTAATTGGGTTAGGAATTGGCTAGCAGATAGAAGACAGAGGGTGGTGGGTGATGGGAGATATTCATCGTGGAGTTCGGTGACGAGTGGTGTGCCTCAGGGGTCTGTTTTTGGGGCCCCTGCTGTTTGTAATTTTTATAAATGATCTGGATGAGGGTATTGAAGGATGGATTAGTAAATTTGCAGATGACACTAAAGTCGGTGGAGTGGTAGATAGTGAAGAGGGGTGTTATAGTTTGCAGAGAGACTTGGACAAGTTGCGGAGCTGGGCCGAGAGGTGGCAAATGGAGTTTAATGTGGAAAAGTGTGAGGTAATGCACTTGGCAGGAATAATAAATGTGTAGAGTATAGGGCTAATGGTAGGATTCTTAGTAGTCTTGATGAACAGAGGATCTTGGTGTGTATGTGCATAGATCCCTGAAAGTAGGCAGTCAAGTCGAGAAGGTTGTTAAGAAGACATATGGAGTCTTAGCTTTTATTGGTAGGGGGATTGAATTTCGGAGCCGCAACGTCATGTTGCAACTGTACAAAACTCTAGTGCGGCCGCACTTGGAGTATTGTGTGCAGTTCTGGTCCCCGCATTATAAGAAAGATGTGGAGGCATTGGAGAGGGTACAGAGGAGGTTACCAGGATGTTGCCTGGTATGGAGGGCAGGTCTTATGAAGAGAGGCTGAGGGATTTGAGGTTGTTTTCGTTAGAAAGGAGGCGGCTAAGAGGGGACCTAATCGAAACATATAAGATGATTAGAGGTTTAGATAAGGTGGACAGTGATAGCCTTTTTCCTAGGATGGAGGAAGCTAGCACGAGGGGACAGCTTTAAATTAAGGGGTGAGAGTTATAGGACGGATATCAGAGGTAGGTTCTTTACCCAAAGGGTGGTTCGGGAGTGGAATGCCCTGCCTGCAGCAGTTGTAGATGCGCCAAGTTTGGTGGCGTTTAAGAGGTTAGTTGATAAGTATATGGAAGAGAAGGGAATGGTTTTAGTTTGGAGGGCATTGCTTTTTATATTGGTCGGCGCAACATCGAAGGCCGAAGGGCCTGTTCTGTGTTGTAATGTTCTATAACCCCCATACCAAAGTGGGGGGAGTTGTAGACAGCGAGGATGGATGTTACAGTTTGCAGAGGGACATAGATAGGTTGCAGAGCTGGGCCGTGAGGTGGCAAATGGAATTCAATACGGATAAGTGTGAGGTGATTCACTTCGGTAGGAATAACAGGCGTATGAAATATAGAGCTAATGGAAGGACCCTTAATAGTGTTGTCGAGCAGAGGGATCTTGGGGTACAAGTACATAGCTCTTTGAAAGTTGGCACCCAGGTTGATAAAGTTGTTAAGAAGGCGTACGGTGTGTTAGCTTTTATTGGTAGAGGGATTGAATTTAGGAGCCGTGAGGTTATGTTACAACTGTACAAAACTCTGGTGCGGCCGCACTTGGAGTTTGCGTACAGTTCTGGTCGCCGCATTATAAGAAAGATGTGGAAGCATTGGAAAGGGTGCAGAGGACGTTTACCAGAATGTTGCCTGGTATGGTGGGAAGGCCTTATGAGGAAAGGCTAGGGACCTGAGGTTATTTCATTAGAGAGAAGAAGGTTATGCGGTGACCTAATTGAGGCGTATAAGATGATCAAAGGACTGGATAGGGTGGATAGTGAGAGCCTTTTTCCTCGGATGGTGATGACCAACACGAGGGGACATAACTTTAAATTAAGAGGTGGTAGTTATAGGACAGATGTCAGAAGCAGGTTCTTACACAGAGGGTGGTGAGGACGTGGAATGCCCTGCCTGCAGCAGTTGTGGACTCGCCTACTTTGGGGGCATTCAAATGGTCGGTGGATAGGCATATGGATGATATTGGAATAGTTTAGGTTAGAGGGTCTGCTGGCCGGCGCAACATCGAGGGCCGAAGGGCCTGTACTGCGCTGTAATGTTCTATGTTCTATGTTCTATAGTTCCCCGAAAGTCTCTCTTCTTCCCCTTCTTGAACAATGGGACCACATTCGCTATCCTCCAGTCTTCCGGAACACACCCGTAACCAACGACGACCTGAATATCAGAGCCAGAGGCTCTGCAATCACCTCTCTCGCCTCCCAGAGAATCCTCGGATAATTCCCGTCCGGCCCAGGGGACTTATCTAACTTCAAACCCTCAAGAATATCTAGCACATCCTCCTTATCTACTTCAATACCTTCCAGTTTGCAACCCTGTATCCCAGTGTTCTCCACAACTACATTTACATCTCCCTGCGTGAATACTGAAGAGAAATATTTGTTCAGCGCCTCTCCAATCTCTTCAGGCTCCACGCACAACTTCCCACTGCTGTCTATGACTGGCCCTAATCTTGCCCTAACCAATCTTCTATTCTTAACATATCTAAAGAAAGCTTAGGATTCTCCCTAATCCTATCAGCCAAAGTCTTCTCGTGTCCTCTCTTTGCTCTCCTCAATTCACTCTTTAGCTCCCTCCTGGCTAATCTATAGCTATCCATTGCACTAACTGAGCCTTCAAGCCTCATCCTGACATAAGCGTCCTTTTTCCTTTTAACCAGCAAATTAACTTTTTTCGTACACCATGGTTTCCCTTACTCGACCATTTCCTCCTTGCCTGACAGGGACATACTTATCAAGGACTCGCAGTAGCTGCTCCTTGAATAAGCTCCACATTTCAGATGTTCCCAGTCCCTGTAGTTTCCTAGTCCAACCTATGCACCCTAATTCCCTCCTTATGGCCTCATAATTACCCTTCCCCCAGCTATAACTACTGCCCCCAGCTTCATGCCTATCCCTATCCATCACTAAGGTGAACGTAACCGAATTGTGGTCACTATCACCAAAATGTTCACCAACTTCCAAGCCTAACACCTGGTCTGGCTCATTGCCCAGCACCAAATCCAATGTAGCCTCACCTCTAGTTGGCCTATCTACATAATAAATTACCCCAATCCCTTAAGAAATAACAAGGGGCAAACACTATTGGTGGGGATGATATACAGAACACCAACTGTAGGGGTAATATTGGGAAAAGCATTAGACAGAAATCAGAGATGCATTTGTGAAAGGAACTTCTGTGATTATGGGCAACTTTAATCTGCATATAGATTGGGAGAGTCAAATTTGTCACAATGCAATAGAGGTGGAATTTCTGGAGCAAACTGAATGGATTTTGAAGCAATACTTTGAGGAACCAACAAGGGAACAGGCTATCTTGGACTGGGGTTTGTACAATGTGAAAGGATTAATTAGCAATCTAGTTGTGGAAGAACCGTTGGGGATTAATAACCATAATATGGTAGAATTCTTTGTCAAGATGGATAATGATATCATTGATTCTGAGACCAGGATCCTGAATCTCAGTAAAGGGAAATGATGGTATGAGGCATGATTTGGCCATGATGGACTGGGAAATATTACGGAAAGGAAAGACAGTGGACAGGCAATGGGAGGCATTTAAAGAATGAAAAGGTCAATTCCACGGCCTTACTCAACCCGAGATCAGGAAATCCTGCCCGAGGTCAACGGACCTTCCCATTGTCCGGCCATCGCCTGCCCTGATGCCTTTGGTGGGTGGGGTGGTAGAATTCCTCATAGTATTCCTCATTATAGTCGGTTACAAGTGGTGTACCTCAGGGATCTGTTTTGGGGCCCCTGCCGTTTGTAATTTTTATAAATGATCTGGATGAGGGTATTGAAGGATGGATCAGTAAATTTGCGGATGACACTAAAGTCGGTGGAGTGGTAGATAGTGAAGAGGGGTGTTATAGTTTGCAAAGAGACTTGGACAAGTTGCAGAGCTGGGCCGAGAGGTGGCAAATGGAGTTTAATGTGGAAAAGTGTGAGGTAATCCACTTTGGCAGGAATAACAAATGTGTAGAGTATAGGGCTAATGGTAGGACTCTTAATAGTGTTGATGAACAGAGGGATCTTGGTGTATATGTGCATAGATCCCTGAAAGTTGGCAATCAAGTCTATAAGGTTGTTAAGAAGGCATATGGAGTCTTAGCTTTTATTGGTAGGGGATTGAATTTCGGAGCCGCAACGTCATGTTGCAACTGTACAAAACTCTAATGCGGCCGCACTTGGAGTATTGTGTGCAGTTCTGGTCCCCACATTATAAGAAAGATGTGGAGGCATTGGAGAGGGTACAGAGGAGGTTTACCAGGATGTTGCCTGGTATGGAGGCAGGTCTTATGAAGAGAGGCTGAGGGATTTGAGGTTGTTTTCGTTAGAAAGAAGGCGGCTAAGAGGAGACCTTATTGAAACATATAAGATGATTAAGGTTTAGATAGGGTGGACAGTGATAGCCTTTTTCCTAGGATGGAGAAAGCTAGCACGAGGGGACATAGCTTTAAATTGAGGGGTGGTAGTTATAGTACGGATGTCAGAGGTAGGTTCTTTACCCAGAGGGTGGTAAGGGTATGGAATGCCCTGCCTGCTGCAGTTGTAGATGCGCCAAGTTTGGTGGCGTTTAAGAGGTTAGTAGATAAGTTTATGGACGAAATGGGAATGGTTTAGGTTAGAGGGTCATTGCTTTTTCCTAATTGGTTGGCGCAACATCGAAAGCCGAAGGGCCTGTTCTGCGCTGTAATGTTCTATGTTCTATTCTAATCAAGATGGCTTGAGTCCTTTGGGAAGCAGTAACATCCTTGTCCAAGTGCAGAGCCCAGGCCGAACACAATGCATCATCTAAGGCCAAATGTAGACAAGACAAAGACTTTGCATTCTAATAGTATATTCCGTAAATCTATCAGTCTGATTGGAAACAGAGTAATAACATTCCATACCCCCTTGTTATTGCAGGTCCGATCACAGCTTTGTACATTGAATAAATCCACACTCTGACACTTTGTGTCAATACAGGCCTGTGGAATAAACAAAATATCTCATTACTATCATCACGGTGTCACAATCATTAGGGTTTAGTAATGTGTCAAAACATCTGACTCCAAACTCTGTGAGACTGCGTCCAGGTTCAGGAAGGTTGATGGGATCAGTTGTTGGGGCAGGAGATGATCAGAGTACTGCTGGGTGATGGAGTCTGATTCATTGATTCTGTCACACATAGAGTCATAGAAGTCATAGGCTCAGATGTTTACAGCATGGAAACAGGGTCTTCAGCCAAACTTGTCTATGCCACCCCTTTTTTTAAACCCCTAAGTTAATTCCAATTGCCCGAATTTGGCCCACAGCCCTCTATACCCATCATACTCGTGTAAACGCTTTTTAAAAGATAAAACTGTACCCGCTTTTACTACTACCTCCGGCAGCTTGTCCCAAATACTCAGCACCCTCTGTGTGAAAAAAATTGCCCCTCTTTGTATCTCTTCCCTCTCACCTTAAACCTATGACCCCTAGTTTTAGACTGACTTTTGGGAAAAGATATTGACGATCCAGCTGATCTGTTCCCCTCAATGTTTAACAGACCTCTTTAAGTCTCCTACGCTCATGGAAAAAAAAATGCCAGTCTATCCAGCTTCTCTTTATAACTCACTCCATCAAGTCCCTGTAGCACCCAAGTGAATCTTTTGTGCACTCTTTCTAGTTTAATAATATCCTTTCTATAATTTGGTGACCAGAATTGCACTCATTATTCCAAGTGTGGCCTTACCAATGTCTTGTACAACTTCAAAAAGATGTTCCAACTCCTCTATTTGATGTTCTGACCAATGAAACCAAGCATGCTGAATGCCTTTTTCACCACTCTGTCCAACTGTGACTCCATTTTCAAGGAGTTATGAACATATGCCCCAAGATCATTGCTCTGTAACTCTCCTCAATACTCTATCATTAACTGAATAAGTCTTGCCCTTATTCAATCTACCAAATTGCATCACCCTGCATTTATTTAAATTAAACCCAGTGAGCTGATAAATAGTGGGCTATTTGTCAGCAGACAGGACCAATTGATCAAGATCCTGTTGCAATCTGAGATAAATTTGCTTGCTGTCCACTATGCCATCAATCTTGATATCATCTGCAAACTTACTAACTGTGCTTACTGTATTCTCATCCAAATCATTGATATAAATGACCTAGCACCGATCTCCATGGCACACCAGGGATTACAGGTCTCCAGTTTAAAAAAAAACCCTCTACAACCTTTACCCTCTGGCTTCTGTCATCCAGCCAATTTTGTATCCATTTAGCTATCTCACCCTGGATCCCATACAATTTAATCTTATGCAGCAACCTACCATGAGGTACCTTATCAAAAGCCTCGCTAAAGTCCATGTAGACAACATCAACTGCACTGCCCTCATCTACCTTCTTGGTTACCCCTTCAAAAAAACAGAATCAAATTTGTGAGACATGATTTTCCACTCACAAAGCCATGCTGACTGTCCGTAATCAGTCCTTGTGTCTCTAAATGGCTGTAAATCTTGTCTCTCAGAATACCTTCCAACAATTTGCCCACCACAGATGTGAAGCTCACTGGCCCGTAATTACCAGGCTTTTCCCTGCAACTCTTAGGGCTTAGGGTGAGGGGGGTAAGGTATAATTTGGATGCTGGAGGGAGTTTTTTCACACAGAGGGTGGTGGGGGTATAGAATGTGCTGCAAAGTGGTGGAGTCAGGTACTCTGGAGTTATTTAAGATATACTTAGATGGGCACATGAACAGAATGGGAATGGAGGGGTATAGAAAACTGATTTAAAATAGGGATCGTGAGCCTTGGGAGTCCCTGGGAAGTGTGTAAATAGATGATGATATTGATGTACTTGTTTTTATCCTGCTGGTGCTTTGGTCCACCTTGTTGTCTAACGAGGGGTCTGTTTTGGGGCCCCTGCTGTTTGTAATTTTTATAAATGATCTGGATGAGGGTATTGAGGGATGGATCAGTAAATTTGCAGATGATACTAAAGTTGGTGGAGTGGTATATAGTGAAGAGGGGTGTTTTAGTTTACAGAGTGACTTGGACAAGTTGCAGAGCTGGGCCGAGAGGTGGCAAATGGAGTTTAATGTGGAAAAGTGTGAGGTAATGCACTTTGGAAGGAACAATAAATGTGTAGAGTATAGGGCTAATGGTAGGATTCTTAATAGTGTTGAGGAACAGAAGGATCTTGGTGTATGTGTCAATAGATCCCTGAAAGTAGGCAGTCAAGTGGATAAAGTTGTTAAGAAGGCATATGGAGTCTTAGCTTTTATTGGTAGGGGATTGAATTTCGGAGCCGCAATGTCATGTTGCAACTGTACAAAACTCTAGTGCGGCCGCACTTGGAGTATTGTGTACAGTTCTGGTCCCCACATTATAAGAAAGATGTGGAGGCATTGGAGATGGTACAGAGGAGGTTTACCAGGATGTTGTCTGGTATGGAGGGCAGGTCTTATGAAGAGAGGCTGAGGGATTTGAGGTTGTTTTTCGTTAGAAAGGAGGCGGCTAAGAGGGGACCTAATCGAAACATATAAGATGATTAGAGGTTTAGATAGGGTGGACAGTGATAGCCTTTTTCCTAGATGGAAAAAGCTAGCACGAGGGGACACAGCTTTAAATTAAGGGGTGATAGTTATAGGACGGATATCAAAGGTAGGTTCTTTACCCAAAGGGTGGTTCGGGAGTGGAATGCCCTGCCTGCAGCAGTTGTAGATGCGCCAAGTTTGGTGGCGTTGAAGAGGTTAGTTGATAAGTATATGGAAGAGAAGGGAATGGTTTAGTTAGGAGGGGCATTGCTTTTTATTTTGGTCGGCACAACATCGAAGGCCGAAGGGCCTGTTCTGTGCTGTATTGTTCTATGTTCTATGTTCTATACACGTGTTGGGTCGTGAGAGGGCTGCTCTTGGATTTTTTTTGAGAGTATCCTAGTGCTTCACATCGTTAGTGTACACTTGACCTGGACCATTTGATGGGCAACATGATGGCTCAGTGACTATCACTGTGCTGTGCAGATACATGGATTTGGGCTTGTGTCTGTGGGAGTTTGCGCATTCTCTCCGTGCTTGCGTGGGTTTTCTCTGGGAGCTCCGGTTTCCTCCCACATCCCAAAAATGTGCTCTTAGGCTAATTGGCAAAACAAATTCTCCCTAAATTGTCTCAAATTTGGTTTTTAATCCATAGATCTATAAACATGGACAGGGATCATGGGTAGAGGTGGGAACATTGGGGTGGAGTGGGCTCGTTGGGCCGAAGGGCCTGTTTCCCGTGCTGTTTTGTTCTTTGTACTCTTTTTAAATAGTCACAACATTTGCCACTTTTCAATCTTCAGGCACCTTACCCATGACAATCAATTCAAATATCTCAGCTAGGGGACCTGCAATTTCCTCCCTAACTTCCCATAATGTCCTGAAATAAACTTCATCAGGTCCAGGGGATTTATCTACATTGATGCGCTTTAAGATGTCGAGCATCTCTTCTTTGTAATAAGCACACTCCTCAAGACTTCACTATTTATGTCCCCAAGCTCCCTAACATCCCTGCATTTCTCAAAAGTAAATATTGATCAGAAATATTCATTTAGGATCTCACCCATGTCTTGTGGATCCGCACATAGATGCCCTTCTTGAACCTTAAGAGGCCCTACTCTCTCCCTTGTTACTCCTTTGCCCTTTATGTATTTGTAGAATCTCTTTGGACATCTCCTTTGCCTTATCTGCCAAAGCAAACCCTTTTTGCCCTCCTGATTCCTCTCTTAACTCTACTCCTATACCCGCTATACTCTTCAAAGGATTCACTCAATCTCAGCTGCCTATGTATGTCATGTGCCTCTTTTTTTCTTGACTCGAGCATAAATATCCTGAATCATCCAGGGTTCCCAACTTCCACCAGCCTTGCACTTCACTCTAACAGGAATGTGTTTACCCTGAACTCTGGTTAATACACTTTTGAAAGTCTCTCACTTATCAGACGTCCCTTTGCCTTCCCACAGACCCCCTCCCAATTAACTTTTGAAAGATCCTGCCTGTTCCTTTCAATGTTAGCTTTGCCCCAATTTACAATTTTAATTTTTGAGCCAGACCTATCATTCTCTGTAGCTAACTTAAAACTAATAGTTAAAACCTCTCTTTATAGAACATAGAACATAGAACATAGAACAATACAGCACAGAACAGGCCCTTCGGCCCTCGATGTTGTGCCGACCAAAATAAAAAGCAATGCCCCTCCTAACTAAACCATTCCCGTCTCATCCATATACTTATCAACTAACCTCTTAAACGCCACCAAACTTGGCGCATCTACAACAGCTGCAGGCAGGGCATTCCACTCCCTAATCACTCTTTGGTAAAGAACCTACCTCTGATATCCGTCCTATAACTCATACCCCTTAATTTAAAGTTGTGTCCACTCGTGCTAGCTTTTTCCATCCTAGGAAAAAGGCTATCACTGTCCACCCTATCCAAACCTCTAATTATCTTATATGTTTCAATAAGATTCCCCCTTAGCCGCCTCCTTTCTAACGAAAACAACCTCAAATCCTTCAACCTCTCTTCATAGGACCTGCCCTCCATACCAGGCAACATCCTAGTAAACCTCATCTGTACCCTCTCCAATGCCTCCACATCTTTCTTATAATGTGGCGACCAGAACTGCACACAATACTCCAAGTGCGGCCGCACTAGAGTTTTGTACAGCTGCCACATGATGCTGCGGCTCCTAAATTCAATCCCCCTACCAATAAAAGCTACGACTCCATAAGCCTTCTTAACAACTTTATCCACTTGACTGCCTACTTTCAGGGATCTATTGACACATACACCAAGATCCTTCTGTTCCTCAACACTATTAAGAGCCCTACCATTAGCCCTATACTCTACACATTTATTGTTCCTGCCAAAGTGCATTACCTCACACTTTCCACATTAAACTCCATTTGCCACCTCTCGGCCCAGCTCTGCAACTTGTCCAAATCACTCTGTAAACTATAACACCCCTCTTCACTATCTACCACTCCACCGACTTTAGTGTCATCTGCAAATTTACTGATCCATCCCTCAATACCCTCATCCAGATCATTTATAAAAATTACAAACAGCAGGGGCCCCAAAACAGACCCTGAGGCACACCACTCGTCACCGAACTCCACGATGAATATCTCCCATCAACCACCACCCTCTGTCTTCTATCTGCCAGCCAATTTCTAATCCAATTAGCTAAATCACCCTCTATTCCACACATCTGCATTTTCTGTAGAAGTCTTCCATGGGCCACCTTATCAAAAGACTTACTAAAGTCCATATATACTACATCAACCGCCTTACCCCCATCCACCTCTCTGGTCACTTTCTCAAAAAACTCAATGAGGTTAGTAAGGCATGACCTACCCCTCACGAAACCATGCTGACTATCCCCAATCAATTCATTTCTCTCTAAATAACTATAAATCCTATCCCTAATAATTCTCTCCAATACCTTGCCCACCACAGAAGTAAGACTCACTGGCCTATAATTCCCAGGAAGGTCTCTCTTCCCCTTCTTAAACAATGGGACCACATTCTCCATCCTCCAGTCCTCCGGAACCACACCCGTAACCAACGAGGACCTGAAGATCAGAGCCAGAGGCTCTGCAATCTCCTCTCTTGCCTCCCAGAGAATCCTAGGGTAAATCCAGTCCGGCCCAGGGGACTTATCCAACTTCAAACCCTCGAGAATTTCTAACACATCCTCCCTATCTACTACAATACTCCCCAATTTGCAACCCTGTACCTCAGTGCTCTCCACAGCTACATTTCCAGCACTCTGCGTGAATACCGACTTTACACTAGTCTGAGGTTCCTGTCCGCTTCAAGAAGACAACCATTATCCCAGTACCTAAGAAAAGCCAAGCAGACGCCATCTCTTTGGCTCTGCACTAACAAGGACACCTATTTCAGACTCTTATTTATTGACTACAGCTCAGCCTTCAAATTTTTATTCCCATGAAACTCATCTCCAAACTCTGTGGCCTGGGGCTCAGCACCTCCCTCTGCAACTGAATCCTGCATTTCCTAACTCACAGACCACAATCAGTAAGGACAGGCAACAACACGTCTTCCACAATCATCCTCAACACCAGTGTCCCACAAGGCTGGGTTCTCAGACCCCTACTATACTCCTTACATACCTATAACTGTGTGGCCAAATACCCCTCAAACTCGATTTTAAAGTTTGTTGATGACACCATCATAGTGACAATGACAAGACAGAACACAGGAATGAGATAGAGAATCTGGTGAACTAGTGTGGCAACAATAGTCTCTCCCTCAATGGTCAACAAAAAGGAGATTGTCATCGACTTCAGGAAGTGTAAAGGAGAACATGTCTCTGTCTACATTAACAAGGATGAAGTAGAAAAGGTTGAGAGTTTCAAGTTTTTAGGTGTCCAGATCACCAACAAACTGCCCTGGATCCACCCCCCCCCCCTCCTATGCCAACACTATGGTGAAGAAAGCCCACCAATGTCTCTACTTTTTCAGAAGTCTAAGGAAATTTGGAATGTCCGCTACGACTCTCACCAGCTTTTACAGATGCACCATAGAAAGCATTCTATTTCTTGTATCACAGCTTGGTGTGGCTCCTGGTCTGCCCAAGATCACAAGGAACTACAAAAGATCCAGTCCATCACATAAACCAACCTCCCATCCATTCACTCTCTTTACACTTCCTGCTGCCTTGGCAAAGCAGGCAACATAATTAAGGACCACACACAGCCCGATTATTCTCTCTTCTACCTTCTTCTAAAGAACAAAGAACAAAACAGCATGGGAAACAAGCTCTTTGGCCCAACAAGCCCGCACCGCCAACTCAATGTTCCCACTTCCACCCATGATCCCTGTCTATGTTTATAGATCTATGCATTGGAACCAAATTTGTGAGACAATTTAGGGACAATTTGTTTTGCCAATCAGCCTAAGAGCACATCTATATTTCTATACTCTTAATAGGTTTATTCTTTATCATATACCTCCCTTCTACATTCTTTCTCCTGAAATGCATCACCTCATATTTATCAGGATTGCATTCCATCTGCCATCTTTGTGCCCAGGCTACCAGCCTATCTCTGTCCTGCTGCATCGCCTGACAATGCTCCTCACTATCCGCAAGTCCAGCCATCTTTGTATCATCTGCAAACTTGCTGATCACTCCACTTACTCCCTCTTCCAAGTCATTTATTTATATATATTACAAATAGAAGAGGTCCCAGTACCGAGCCCTGCGGCACACCACTAGTGACCGACCTCCAGCTAGAAAAACACCCTTCCACTATTACTCTCTGTCTCCGATAACCAAGCCAGTTACTTATCCATCTAGCTACCTGTCTTTGTATTCCATTAGTCTTTACCTTTTCAACTAGCCACCCATGAGGGACTTTACAGTACAGGCCAGTACAAGCCCTTCAGCCCTCGATGTTGTGCCGACCAGTGGAACCAATCTCTAATGACCCTCTAATCTAAGCTTTTCCAATATTATCCATATGCCTATCCATTGATCAGTTGAATGCCCTTAAAGTTGTGAGTCCACAACTGCTGCAGGCAGGGCATTCACGCCCTTACCACCCTCTGAGTAAAGAACCTACCTCTGACATTCGTCCTATAACTATCACCCCTTAATTTAAAGCTAGTTAGCTAGTTAACCCTCGTGTTAGCCATCGCCAACCAAGGAAAAAGGCTCTCCACTGTCCACCCTATCTAACCCTTTGATCATCTTGTGTGCCTCAAGGAGAAAAGAAGCAACTTGCTGAGAAAAGGAAAAAATTAATTCATAAAAAAGAGTAATTAATAAATACCACCCTGACAGATTGAGAATGTTTATCTAACTCTAAATACGAAATATCACCTGAGATAGTGAGAGAGTGTGTATCGGACTCTAATTAATAAATATCACCCCGAGAGAGTGAGAGTGTGTGCATCCAACTCTAATTAATAAATATCACCCTGAGAGAGTGAGAGTGTGTGCATCTGACTCTAATTAATAAATATCACCCTGAGAGAGTGAGAGTGTGTGCATCCGACTCTAATTAATAAATATCATCCTGAGAGAGTGAGAGAGTATGTATCCGACTCTAATTAATAAATATCACCCTGAGAGAGTGAACGAGTGTGTGTATCCGACTCTAATGAATAAATATCACCCTGAGAGAGTGAGAGAGTGTGCATCTGACTCTAATTAATAAATATCATCCTGAGAGCGTGAGACAGTGTGTATCCGACTCTAATTAATAAATATCACTCTGAAAGAGAGAGAGAGAGTGTGTATCCGACTCTAATTAATAAATATCATCCTGAGAGAGTGAGAGAGTATGTATCTGACTCTAATTAATAAATATCACCCTGAGAGAGTGAGAGTGTGTGCATCTGACTCTAATTAATAAATATCACCCTGAGAGAGTGAGAGAGTGTGTATCCGACTCTAATTAATAAATATCACCCTGAGAGAGTGAGAGAGTGTGTATCCGACTCTCATTAATAAATATCACCCTGAGAGAGTGAAAGAGTGTCTATCCAACTCTAATTAATAAATAGATTATGAGAGAGTGAGAGAGTGTGTCTCTGACCCACTCAGTCTCACGTGAGCTTGAGGTTGGTCATGTCAGAGGCAGCTGAAGATCAGTACTGATTGCACTCTCAGCTCCCATGTTGTGCTTGAACAGCCTCCGAGGGAACAGGCTTGACAGGAGTGGGTGAGGTCTTCCTTGCTGCCACATGGGGTAAAGCAGCTGTCGTGTGTTTTGAACCCCATTCTCAGGCAGCAGTGAGAGGTGTACAGCTGCATTGACATTCCAATCCACTTCACAGGGAGGTTAGACTGCCAGGAATTCGTCTCAGCAAACAGTGCTTTGGCTGTTGGAAGGCACTCGACAGCCTTTGTGAACTGAGAGAATGTGAGTACCATTTCAGAATATGAACAATAATCTCTCCCTCAATGTCAAATTCAGGAAGTGTGAAGGAGAACATGCCCCTGTCCACATCAATGGGGACAAAGTCGAAATCCTTGAAAGCTTCAAGTTTTTAGGTGTCCAGATCATCAACAACGTGACCTAGTTCACTCCCATGCCGACACTATATTTAAGAAAGCCCATCAACTCCTCTACTTTCTCAGAAGACGAAGGAAATTTGGCATGTCAGCTACGACTCTCACCAACTTTTACAGCTGCACCATAGAAAGCATTCTTTCAGGTTGTGTCAGAGCTTGGTATGGCTCCTGCTCTGCCCAAGGTTGCAAAGAGTCATGGATGAAGCCCAGTCCATCCAAACCAGCCTCCAATCCGTTCACTCTGTGTACACTGCCTCGGAAAAGCAGCCGGCATAATCAAGAACCCCATGCAGCCTTCACATTCTCTCTTCCATCTTCTTCCGTTGACAAAAAGATATGTCAGAGGTCCCATACAAACCATCTCAAGAACAACTTCTTTCCTGCTGCTGTCAGACTTTTGAATGGACTGACCTTGCATTAAATTGATCTTTCTCTACACTCCAGCTCTGGCAGTAACACTACATTCTGCACTCTCTTGTTTTCTTCTCTATGAACAGCCTGCTTTGTCTGTGTAGCATGCAAGAAACAATACTTTCCACTGTATGTTAATACAAGACAATCATAAATCAAATGTTTAATTTAACCCCTTAACCCTGCTCCGCCATGAGAAGGGTCTGCTGTGATCTGACTGTAGCCTCAACTCCACTTTCCTGTCCCTACCATGATAACCTTTGACTCCCTTCTTGAACAAGATCTTGTTATCACTTGCACTTATTGCAAATTCTCCTTTTGTGCAGTCAACCTAAAGCTTATGATTCAATAATCACTGTCACCTCAATATCCCCGCTGCCCCAGAATGAGATCCAATGTCTCAGGAATGGAAAACCCCTCTCCAGCTATCCATTCCATCCTCCGTTTCCGATACTTACTGCCATGGCGGCTCATGCGGACTTATTTAATGTCACCAAACACTGCTGTTCAGCAAAACATGGAGAGGCAGCAGTTTTAGGAATGGCAGTGAGTTTACTGAGGAGGGTAGATGAGGGGAGTGTAGTTGATGGTATGTATCTGCACTAAGGGGAAGGGGAAGTCAGTGCTGAACAACAATGAGGGTGAGGAATTGGAGCAGAAGATGAATGTGGTAAAGTGGAGGATCTGGGTTGTTAGGGATAGTGTGCTGGAGAAATATAGAAACTAGAAACAGGAGGAGGCCATTTGGCCCTTTGAACCTGCTCTGCTTCAATATCCTGAACCCTCTTTCCCCAAATATGGAGCGGAGAGTGAGAAGTAACATGGGAATGAGGAAGTGGAGCAGTGTTAATCGCTTTGGTGTTAATTGCTGGATATTGACTGGGAATTAGTTACCTTGTTGTCTCCACACTTGGTTCCTTGTTGAACGAGGTCAGGACTACTTGAATCAAAGAAAGAAGAATATGTTCCTCTGCAAGCATAGTTCACACCATTGACAGTCATTTTGGTGGTCACAATATCCAGGTTCCCTCCTCGGATTGGCTTAGAACCTCCACCCTTACACTGGAGTTTTCCACATGCTACATCCCTGTCGAAGAGAGGGGTAGTTAGGAGCTTCCACATTTTCATTGCTCAGCAGTAAGAGACAGACTGTAGTGACAGATGGCTGCTTTACTCGGGTACGGCAGGGATCTGTGCTAGGCCTCCTATTGTTCATCTTTGTTACAAATGACGCAACGACTATGTGGAGGGTAGGATCAGTAAGTTTGCCATTGGCTGGTAGTTAACAGTGAGGTTGAGTGTCTTGGGTTACAAGAAGATATAGATGAGATGGTAAATGAGAGGATAAGCGGTGGAAGACAGGTGAATAGGAAAAAGGCTTGTGGCACACTTGCCTTTATCAGTCGGGGTTTAGACTACAAAAGCAGAGAAGTCATGATGGAGCTGTATAGAACTTTGGTGAGGTCACAGCTGGAGTACTGTGTGCAGTTCTGGTTGCCACATTATAGGAAGGATATGATCACACTGAAGAGGATGCAGAGGAGATTCACCAGGATGTGGCTGAGATGGAAGATTTAAGTTATGAAGAGAGGTTGCATAGGCTTGGGTTGTTTTCTCTGGAGCAGAGAAGACTGAGAGGTGACCTGATTGAGGTGTTTAAGATTATGAGGAGCATTGACAGGGTGGATAAGGAGCAGTTGTTCCTCTTATTTGAAGGGTCAGTTATGAGGGGCCAAAAGTTAAAAGTTGGGGGGGGGGTGGTGGTGGGAGATTTAGGGGGGAATTGAAAAGACACTTTTTTACCCAGACGGTGGTGAGGGTCTGGAATGCGCTGCCTGAGAGGGTGGTGGAGGTGGGATGCCTCACATTCTTTAAAAAGTACCTGGATGAGCACTTGGTATGCTGTAACATTCAAGGCTCTGGGCCAAGTGCTGGCAAGTGGGATTAGGCGGGCAGATCAGGACATTTCATGTGTCGATGCAGACTCGATGGTTGAAGGGCCTTTTCTGCACTGTAGGATTCTGCAATTCTATTGGATATTTTGAAAGCAGATTTCAGGTTTGGTAGGAGCTCCTCTTCCTCCTACCTCCATCTGATGAAGAAGCAGCGCTCTGAAAGCTCGTGATGTGAAATAAACCTGTTGGGCTTTAACCTAGTATTGTGAGACTTCTAATTGCACCTCCACATGGACACATTATGAGAATGGTCGCCCTCATCATGCTTTTGATGAGTTGAGGGTGCTTTGTAACAGTAACTCAGTCAGTCGTACCCTCCTGCCCTTTCTCTACAATATCCCATTGTCTTTAGTTCATGTCGAATTGCCTTTTGAAAACTGCCTCCCACATGCTGT
The DNA here is from genome assembly GCA_024679065.1 of Sphyrna mokarran. Taxonomy (NCBI): domain Eukaryota; kingdom Metazoa; phylum Chordata; class Chondrichthyes; order Carcharhiniformes; family Carcharhinidae; genus Sphyrna; species Sphyrna mokarran. The sequence goes on from JAGIQG010000001.1 coordinate 2,663,116, forward strand.
CACATAGTGGGTGATCTTACCATCTTGTTGCGCTGGTCGGTGAAACGGGCGAGTTATAAGATTACAAGGGAGACGGTTCATGCCCGATGTCTTGCCTCTTGCGGACTTACTGGTACCGGCAGTGCGGTGAGATCAGCCTCCAGCCTGAAAGGGGGGGGGGGGGGGGCGGTGCTCACTTGTTTTTGAGCCTCACCAGTGAAGTTCCTTACCAGCAAGATCCCCATCGACAATGGCCTTGCTGGTCGGACCAGAGGCCTCGGGGGGGGCAAGGTGGAGTGTCCTCAGGCAGAGCCAGTTTGGCACCCTGGCACCGCACACTAGACACCCTGGCAGTGCACACTGAGCACCGGGCAGACCCAAGGGGATACGGCTGAGGGTCAGGGCCTACAGCAGAGGCAGGCAGGGGAGGGGGTTGGGGTACACTCTGAAACCATGGTGGTGGAATATTGCACGCTCTGTAACCACAATCCACTGGTTCCCGCAGACTGTGGGTCGGTTCATGTGGTGGGAGTCAGACAATTGGCCAGTACGTGCACGAGAGGGGCAGTATGTTCATGTGGTGAGGGGGTGGCAATTGGTCACAGAGGCCAGTGGCAGCTAGGAAAAGTGACTGTGAGATCTGCACATGCAAAATAGCACTCTCTGCTGAACACTGCCAGCTTTCAGGTGAGCTTAAGCTTTACCCCTTCCCACTCCTTCCAGAAAACAGATCTTGCTTCATTTTACCTCAAAATGAGGCAAGATTTGACATTTTCCCACTTATAACCATAAAATGGGCACTGTGAGGAGGTAAAAGTGAAGGTAACATTTTCATAAATTTTCTTAAATAATTTAGTTGGTGCTCGAAATGTCAGTCAGTGGGGTTAAGTGTTGCACTTGTGAAATGTGGGAGATCCGTAATGCTTCCAGCGTCTCAGACGACTACATCTGCATGAGGTGTACCCGACTGCAGCTTTTTACAGACAGCATGGATAGGTTGCAGCAGCAAGTGGTGGGAAGTGCCATAGATAGAAGCTTTAGCAATACGGTCACACCCAAGGTGTAGCCACATAGATGGGTGGCCGCTAGAAGGAGCAGGCAGTCAATGCACAAATCCCCTGTGCTTCTCAGAACATAAGAAATAGGAGCAGGAGTAGGCCATCCAGCCCCTCGAGCCTGCCCCGCCATTCAATAAGATCATGGCTGATCTGTAATGGTTCAGTACCACTCTCCTGCTTTCTCCCCATAACCTTTAATTCCCTTGTCAATCAAAACCTATCCACTCTTGACTTGAACATATTCAGTGAGGAAGCCTCCACCACCTCATCGGGCAGAGAATTCCAAAGATTCACCACCCTTTGCGTGAAGAAACCCTTCCGCAACTCCGATCTGAACTGCTCCCCCCTCCTAATCTTGAGGCTGTGTTCTCTAGTCCTGCTATCTTTGCAAAGTGGGAAGAATCTCTCAACCTCTACCGTATCCATCCTCTTCATTATCTTATATGTCTCTATAACATCCCCTCTCAGCCTTCTAAGCTCCAAAGAGTACAAACTGAGCCTATTCAGTCTCTCCTCATAATCCAACGCCCTCATCTCCAGTATCAGCCTAGTAAACTTTCTCTACAGCCCCTTCAAGGCCAATATATCCTTCCTCAAATGCGACGACCAAAAACTGCACACAGTACTCCACCTGCAGCCTCACCAGTACCCTATACAGCTGCAACAGAACCTCCCTATTTTTATATTCTATCCCCCGCTATAAAGGCCAACATTCCGTTCGCCTTCTTAATCACCTGCTGCACCTGCATGCTGTGTTTTTGTGATTCGTGCACCAGGACCCCCAGGTCCCTCTACACGGTCGCACGCTGCAGCTTTTCTCCATTTAAATAGTAATCCTTTCTACCATTATTCTTACCAAAGTGGATAACCTCACACTTGCTAACATTATACTCCATCTGCCAGGTCCTCGCCCACTCACTCAACCTATCCAGATCCCTCTGCAGGCTTTGCACACCCTCCACACAATTTGCTTTTCCACTCATCTTCGTGTCATCAGCAAATTTCATCACCCTGCACTCAGCCCCTTCCTCCAGATCATCTGTGTAAATGGTAAATAGTTGAGGCCCCAGCACTGATCCCTGGGGCACTCCACTAGTCACCAGCTGCCAATTAGAATAGCACTCATTAATACCTACCCTCTGCTTCCTATTAGACACCCAGTCCTCTATCCAGTCCAACACCCTACCCCCGACTCGTTGCACCCTAACCTTCTACAGCAATCTTTTGTGAGGCACCTTATCAAACGCTTTTTGGAAATCCAAAAACACCACATCCACCGGTTCCTCTCTATCTACTGCACTAGTCACTTCCTTATAGAACTCCAATAAATTTGTCAAGCACGACTTCCTCTTAATGAATCCATGCTACGTCTGCCTGATCAAACCGTTCGTATCCAGGTGCCTCGTTATTTCTGCTTATCCTCCTCTCTACCAAGTATACCGTTTTAGATACTGTTGGGGGAGATGGCCTATCAGGAGATAACAGCAGTAGCAGCACCCAAAGCAGCCATTACACTTGGCTCAGTTGTTAAGCAGGGAAGGAGAAAGCGCATCAGAGGAATAGTAATGGGGACTCTATAATTAGAGGTACAAATAGGCAATTCTATAGATGTGAAAGAGACTCCAGGATGGTATGTTGCCTCCCTGGTGCCAGAGTCCAGGATGTATCTGAACGGACAGAAAGCATTCTGAAGGGAGAGAGTGAACAGACAGAGGTTGTGGTATTGGTACTAACCACAAAAGCAGGAAGAGCAATGAGGTCTGGCAAAAGCAGTTTAAGGAGTTAGGTAGAAAGTTAAAAAGCACGATCTCTTGGGTTGTAATCTTAGGATTATTCCCTGTGCCATGTGCCAGTGAGGCTAGGAATAGGAAGAAAGTGCAGTTTAACACGTGACCGTTGGTGTGAGAGGAAAGGTTTCAGACACCTGGACCATTGGGTTCTTTCCTGGGACAGGTGGGACCTCTATAAGAAAGACAGTTTGCATCTAAACTAGAAGGGCATAAAGAGTTCACTAGAGAGTTTGCTAGAATCTTATGGGAGGATTTAAACTAGTTTCGGCAGGGTTGGGGATGTTAGCTAAAGGGGAACCAGAGACTAGGGGGCCAGTAAAACTCAGAGAAACAGCAGCAGGGTGGGACTGCTAATCAGAGAGGGTCTGGTGAACTGAAGTTTCAATGTGAGAAGTGTAACAGGTAAGGCAGATGAAGTTAGAACTGGATTAGCACTGGGAACTGTGATGTTGTTGCCATTACAGAGACATGGTTCAGGGAAGGACAGTATTGGCAGCTTAACATTCCAGGGTACAGATGTTTCAGGCGGAATATAGAGGATTAAAAGGGGTGGGGGAGTTGCACTATTGGTTAAGGAAAATATATATCACAGCTGTGTGGAGGACATCTTGGAGGGCTCATACAGGGAGGCAATATGTGTAGAGCTCAGGATAGGAAGAATGTAGTTTACTAGGCCACCCAACTGCCAGCGGAAGCTTGAGGAACAGAAATGTAGACAGATTTTGGCAAAATATAAAAGTAATAAGGTTGTTGTGGTGGGAGATTTTACTTCTCCTGTACTGACTGGGACTCACTTAGTGCTAGGAGCATGGATGGAGCAGAATCTGTAAGGAAAATCCAGGGGGCTTCTTAAAACAGTATGTAGATAGTCCAACTAGTGAAAGAGCCATACAGGACCTGGAACTGGGGAATGAGCCCGGCCAGGTGATTGATGTTTCAGTAGGGGAGCAGTTCAGGAACAGCGACCACAATTCAGTAAGCTTTAAGGTACTGATGGATAAAAATAAGTGTAGTCCTCAAGTGAAGGTGCTAAATTGAGGGAAAGCTAATTACAACAACATAAGGCAAGAACTGAAGAATGTAGATTGGGGGCAGATGTTTGAAGGCAAATCAACATCTGGCCTGTGGGAAGTTTCAAGTGTTAGTTGATAGGGATTCAGGACTGGCACATTCCTGTAAGGATGAAGAATACGTATGGCAAGTTTTGGGAACCTCGGATAATGAGATATTGTGAGCCTAGTCAAAGAGAAAAAGGAAGTATTTGTCAAAGCTCGGAGGTTGGGAACACACCACGCAAGTGTGGAATACAAGGAAAGTAGAAAGAAACTTAAACAAATGTAAGCAAAAAGTAAGGTGAACTAAAAGTGGTCATGAAAAATCATTGGCCAGCAGGATTAAGGAAAATCTTCAGCATTATTAAATGAGTACTTTGCAGTATTCACCAAAGAGAAGGACTTGGTGGATAATGAATCTGGGAAAGGGTGTGTAGATATTTTGAGACATATTGAGATCAAAAAGGAGGAGGTATTGGGGTTCTTGATAAACATTAAGGTAGACAAGTCTCCAGGTCCTGATGGGATATACTCCAGAATACTGAGAGAGGCAAGGGACGAAATTGCTGGGACCTCGAGAGAAATCTTTGTATCCTCACCGGCTCCTGGGGAAGTCATGATGCTGAGATGCCAGCATCAGACAGGGGTAAGCATGGTAAAAATCTCAAAACATCAGGTTAAAGTCCAAGGTTGGACTTTAACCTGGTGCTGTGAGATTTCTTATTATACAGAGAAAGGCCCAGAGGTTTGGAGAATAATCAATGTTGTCCCTTTGTTTAAGAAGGATAACACAGGTTATTGGCAAGTCATATTGCAGTTTTATAGATCCTTAGATAGGCCGCACTTGGAATATAGTGTTCAATTCTGGACGCCACATTACCAGAAAGATGTGGAGGCTTTGGAGAGAATACAGAAAAGATTTACCAGGATGGAAGGCATTAGTTATGAGGAAAGGTTAGAGAAACTTAGTTTGTTCTCACTGGAATAATGGAGGTTGAGGGAAGACCTGATAGAAGTCCACAAGACTTCCTTGTTGTTGCCAGTGCCAGATGTGGGAGGTCTTGGAGGCTACTGGTCTCTCAGACATCCATACCTGTGCTCGCTGTGTAGAGCTGCAGTTCCTAAGGGATAAGGTTAAGGAACTGGAGATGCAGCTTGAGGATCTTCGTCTCATTAGAGAGAACGAGGAGATAATCGACAGGAGCTATCAGCAGGTGGTCACACCAGGGTAACGGAAAGAAGGCACGTGGGTGACTATTAGGAAGGGGAAACCTCGGGTGATGGGGAGCACACCGGTGAAGGTCCCCCTTCACAATAAGTACTCCTGCCTCAGTACTACGGGGGGGGAGGGGAACAACTCGTCCAAAGGAGGTAGCGGTGGTCTGCTCTCTAAACCTGAGCCAGTATGCCAAAAATCTAAGGAAGAGAGAGGCAAGGCAGTACTTATAGGGGACTCTACTGTGAGGGGTTCAGACAGGCGTTTTTGTGGACGCAGACGAGAGTCGCGGATGGTGGCTTGTCTTCCTGGAGCTGGGATCCGGGATGTTTCTGGACGCATCCCAGACATCCTGAAAGGGGAGGGTGAGGAACCTGAAGTTGTAGTCCATATAGGTACTGCAGACATAGTCAGGAAGAGGGAGGCAGTCATCAAAAGGGATTATAGAGAACTGGGTAGGAAGCTGAGGAAGAGAAAAGCGAAGGTAGTAATATCAGGATTGCTGCCTGCGCCTCGGGAGAATGAGAGCAGGAATCAAATGAGATGGAGGGTGAATGCATGGCTGAGGGACTGGAGCAGGGGGCAGGGATTCAGGTTCATAGATCATTGGGACCTCTTTAGGGGCAGGTGCGACCTGTACAGTAAGGACAGGTGGCACTTGAACTCTAGGGGGACTAATATCTTGGCAGGTAGGCTAGCTAGGGCTACGGGGGAGTCTTTAAAGTAGAAAAGCTGGGGGGGTGGGAATATCGATGAGACTGAGAACAAGGAGGTTAGCTCCCAGGTGGGGAAGGACTGTAGACAGGATGAGAGGGGTGTTAGACGGGTGGTGCAAAAGGAAAATATCCTGACTGAGGGGCTAAGGTGTGTCTATTTAATGCCAGGAGTGTAGTAAATAAGGTAGATGAGCTTAGGGCGTGTATTGCTGCTTGGGAGTGTGACGTGGTGGCCATTACAGAGACTTGGTTGTCTCAGGGACAGGACTGGGTACTTCAGGTGCAGGGATTCAGATGCTTCAGGAGGGACAGGGTTGGGGGCAAAAGAGGCGGTGGTGTGGCACTGTTGATCAGGGACAGTGTCATGACTGCAGAGAAGGTGGATGACGTGGAGGGAATGTCTACGGACATTCCCTGTGGTTGGAAGTTAGGAACAGCAAAGGGTCAATAACTTTGCTGGGTGTATTCTATAGGCCGCCCAATAGCGACAGGGAAATTGAGGTGCAGATAGGGAAACAGATCCTAGACAGATGTAGAAATAACAGAGTTGTTGTGATGGGAGATTTCAATTTCCCAAACATCGACTGGAATATCCCAAGGGTAAGGGGTTTGGATGGGGAGGAGTTTGTTAGGTGTGTTCAGGAAGGTTTCCTGACACAGTACGTGGAAAAGCCTATGAGAGGAGAGGCTGTACTGGACCTGGTGCCTGCTAATGAGCCAGGACAGGTGTCGGATCTCACGGTAGGTGAGCATCTTGGGGATGGAGATCATAATTCTATCCCTTTCACGACAGCAATGGAAAGAGATAGGATCAGGTAGGCTAGGAAGGTGTTTGTCTGGAATAAGGGGAAATATGAAAACATTAGGCAGGTAATTGGATGAATATACTGGAAGGTGGTGTTCTTGGGGAAAAGTACAGAAGGAAAGTGGCGGATATTCAAGGAATGTTTGTCTGGGGCTCTGCAAGACAAAGTTCCGAGGAGACAAGGAGGTTTTGGTAGGACGTGGGAACAGTGGTGCACGAAGGTTGTGGTGAACCTAGTCAGGAAGAAAAGAAAGGTGTACTAAAGGTTCAGAGAGCTAGGAACTGTGCACAGTACTCCATCTGCAATAAGGTGAATAAGAGAATAAGATGTGTCGAAGGGAGCTTAAAAAGGAAATTAGGAGAGCGAGAAGTGGTCATGAGAAGGCCTTAGCAGGTAAGATTAAGGAGAATCCCAAGGCCTTCTACAAATATGTGAAAAGTAAAAGGATGAGAAGAGAAGGGATAGGACCTATAAAAAGTGAAGGGGGAAAAGTCTGTGTGAATCCAGAAGAAATGGCAGAGGTGCTTAACAAGTACTTTGCCTCGGTATTCACGGTGGAAAGTGAACTGGGAGGTTGTACTGCTGGTTTGAGGCATACGGAAAAGATTGAGTATGTGGATGTTAGGAAAGAGGATGTGTTAGATCTGTTAAATTCTATCAAGGTAGACAAGTCGCTGGGACCGGATGGGATGTACCCCAGGTTATTGTGGGAAGTGAGGGAAGTGATTGCAGAGCCCCTGGCGATGATCTTTGCTTCGTCCATGGAAACAGGAGAGATTCCGGAGGATTGCGGGATTGCGGATTTGGTTCCTATTTTTAAGAAAGGGAACAGGGATAGTCCAGGAAATTACTGACTAGTGAGTCTGACTTCAGTGGTTGGTAAGCTGATGGAGAGGCTTCTGAGGGACAAGATTTATGAACGTTTGGAGAAATTTAGAATGATCAGAAATAGTCAGCATGATTTTGTCAAGGGCAGGTCATGCCTTACGAGCCTAGTTGAGTTCTTTGAAAATGTGACTGAACACATTGACAAAGGAAGAGCAGTGGACGTGGTGTATACACATCCTTTAGCAAGGTATTTGATAAGGTCCCCCATGCAAGGCTTCTTGAGAAGGTGAGAGGGCATGGGATCCAAGGGGCTTTGGCCTTGAGGATCCAGAACTGGCTTGCCGGCAGACATGATATACAGATGCCGGCGTTGGATTGGGGTGGTAAGAACTCAGTAAGAATTTAGCAACACCAATTTATAATCCAACCGATTTATTTGATAATAAAAAAGCGAGCTTTCAACACTCTGTGTCTTTCTCAGGCAAATGCAGTGAACACTGCATTTGCCTGAGGAAGACACAGAGTGTTGAAAGCTCGCTTTTTTATTATCAAATAAATCGGTTGGATTATAAATTGGTGTTGCTAAATTCTTACTGAGTTCTTGCCGGCAGAAGGCAGACAGTGGTTGTGGATGGGTCATTTTCTGTATGGAAGTTGGTCACCAGTGGAGTGCCCCAGGGATCTGTTCTGGGACCCCTGCTGTTTGTCATTTTCATAAATGACCTGGATGAGGAAGTGGAGGGATGGGTTAGTAAGTTTGCCGACGATACAAAGGTCGGTGGTGTTGTGGATGGTCTGGAGGGATGTCAAAAGTTGCAGTAGGACATAGACAGGATGCAAGACTGGGCGGAGAAGTGGCACATGGGCTTCAACACGGATAAATGTGTAGTGGTCCATTTTGGCAGGAATAATGGGATGAAGGAGTACAATATCAAGGGTAGGAGTCTTAGCTGTGTTGTAGAGCAGGAGGATCTCGGGGTCCGGGTCCATAGGACTCTTAAATCGGCCTCGCAGGTGGAGGAAGTGGTCAAGAAGGCGTATGGTGTACTGGCCTTCATTAATTGAGGAATTGAGTTTAGGAGTCAGGAGGTAATGGTGCAGCTTTATAAGATCCTTGTCAGACCCCACTTGGAGTACTGTGCGCAGTTCTGGTCGCCTCACTGTAGGAATAATAGAAGCTATTGAAAGGGTGCAGAGGAGATTTACAAGGATGCTGCCTGGATAGGGAGGCAGGCCTTATGAATATAGGCTGAGGGAGCTGGGACTCTTCTCACTGGAGAGACATAGGTTGAGAGGCGACCTGATAGAGGTTTATAAAATCTTGAGAGGAACAGATAGGGTGGATTCTCAGAGGCTATTTCTCCGAGCTGAAATGGTCGCGACGAGAGGGCACAGATTTAAGGTGCAGGGAAGCAAATACAGAGGGGATGTTAGGGGAAAGTTTTTCACTCAGAGGGTGGTGAATGAGTGGAATCAGCTGCCGTCGGAGGTGATAGAGGTGAAATCGCTGGGATCTTTTAAAAAACTTCTGGATGAGTATGTGGGAACTAATGGGATAGGGGGTTATAGATAGGTCTGTGGATTGGTAGGTATAAATATGATCGGCGCAACTCGTGGGCCGAAGGGCCTGTTTGTGCTGTAGTGTTCTACGTTTTTAAGATTATGAGAGGCATGGACAGAGTGGATATTCGGAAGCTTTTTGCAAGGTGCAAGAGTCAAAACTAGGGGCACAGGTTTAAGGTGTGAGGGGCAAGGTTTAAAGGAGATACACGTAGCACATTTTTTACATAGAGGGTGATGGATGTGTGGAACTCACTGTTTTTGAAGATGGTGGAATAAGGTATGGTAGTGACTTTGAGGGGTGTTTTGACAAATGTATGAATAAGATGGGAACAGAGGAATATAGTTCCCGGAAGGGTAGGGGGTTTTAGTTCAGTCAGGCAGCATGGTCATTGCAGGCTTGAAGGGCCTAAGGGCCTGTTCCTTGCTGTAATTTTCTTTGTTCTTTGTAATTACAGGCCGCTGTGCCTTATGTGTGGTGATGTGGTAAGTTGGATTTCTCAGGGACAGGACTGGGTACTTCAGGTGCCCAGTTTCAGATGTTTCAGGAAGTGGACAGGGAGGGAGACAAAAGTGGGGGAGAGTGCCACTGTTGATCAGGGATAGTGTCACAGCTGTAGAGAAGGTGGATGCAGTGGAGTTTCTGTGGGTGGAAGTTCGGAAAAGGAAGGGTTGAAAACTTTGCTGGGTGTTTTCTATAGGTTGCCCAATAGTATCAGGGACATTAAGGGAAACAGATTCTAGAGAGATGTAGAAATAACAGAGTTGTGTAGTTTTCCAAACATCGGCTGGAATATCCCTAGGATAAGGGGTTTGCATGGGGAGGAATTTGTTAGGTGTGTTCAGGAAGGTTTACTGTCACAGTATGTGGTTAAGCCTACAAGAGGGGAGGCTGTACTTGACCTGGTGCTTGCTAATAAACCTGGACAAGTGTTGGATCTCTCAGTGGGAGATCATCTTGGGATAGCGATCATAATTCTATCTCCTTCACGATAGCATTGGAAAGAGATAGGACCAGGCAAGATAGGAAAGTATCTGGAGTAAAGGGAATTATGAAGCCATCAGGAAGGATATTAGACAAATAAATTGGAAGGAGGTGTTCTTAGGGAACTGAAGGAAGGTGGCAGATTTCCAAAGAATGGTTGTTTGGAGCTCTGCACGACAACGTTCTGGTGAGACAGGGAGGTTTTGGTAGGTTAGGCAACTGTGGTGCACAAAGGTTGTAACAAACCTAGTTAAAAAGAAAAGAAAGACGTACAGAAGGTTCAGAGAGCTAGGCGATGTTAGGGTTCTAGAGGAATATACGCCTGTAGAAGGAACTTAAGAAGCAAAATAGGAGTGCCAGGAGGGGTCATGAGAAGGCCTTGGCGGGGAAGATTAAGGAGAACCCAAAGGCGCTCTACAAATATGTGAAGAGTAAAAAGATGAGATATGAAGGAGTAGGACCTATAAAAGGTGAAGGGGAAAAGTCTGTGCGTAACCGGTAGAAATAGCAGAGGTGCTTAATGAATACATTATCTCGGTATTCATGGTGGAAAAAGATCTGGGTGGTTGTACTGCAGGCATGTGGTGGACTGAAAAGATTGAGTATGTGGACATTAAGGAAGAGGATGTGTTGGAAATTTTGAAAAGCATCAAGATAGATAAGTCGCTGGGACCAGATGGGATGTATTCCAGGTTACTGTGGGAGGCGAGGGAAGAGATTGCAGAACGTCTGGCAATGATTTTTGCATCGTCGATGGAGACGGAAGAGATTCCAGAGGATTGGAGGTTTGCAGATGTGGTTCCTACTTTCAAGAAGGGGAATAAGGATAGCCCAGGAAATTATGGACCAGTGAGTCTAACCTCAACAGTTGGTAAGTTGATGGAGAAGATTCTGAGGGACAGGATTTATGAACACTTAGAGAAGTTTAGTATGCTGAAAAGTAGTCAGCAAGGCTTTATAAAGTTGTGCCTTACGAGCCTGGTTCTGCCCGTGTCTGCAAGGATTTCCTCTGGATACTGTGGTTATCTCCCACATTCTGAAAGAAGCACTGGTTAGATGTATTGACCTGAACAGACATTGGACTTTTGGCAACTAGGGGAATTTCACAATAACTTCATTAGGGTTAATGTAAGCCTTAACAGTGACAAAAAATAACGTTTTAACAGACACACACACACGCACACAAACACAGCACATACAAAACACGCGCACACACACACGCACACACACATGCACACACTCACACACACACACACACGCACACACACACACGCACAACTATCAGTATTTCTGAATTATCATTCAGTGAGGGTCTTGTGGTTTAATGTCCTTTGATAATGTGATCAGAAATCTCCAATTAAAAGAATAATTATTTCCTTGAGTTGAAACTGAGCATTGGGAACAGTGTCACAAACTATTACTCCCAGTATAAATTTCTGCAGCTTTCAGCCAAACTTACTGCCTCCGACACTTTATGTATTGATCATGTTCATCCTTGCCACAGTTTCCAAATTCACTTCCTTCCTCATTTGTAACCTGATAGCAAAGATCTTCAGCAGACATGGCACCTATCAGACAGAAAGAGGGAGCATTACAGATACCCAAACTTGGCCGTTCTAGACAATCATCCCCTGTTCCAGGCTCTGATCAAAGGAAATGGGTGATGGGAGAATGAGTGAAAGAGAAAAAGAGAAACAAAGAAACTGACTAGAATGCAACAACAACTTTTATTCATGTAGCACGTTCCACAGTTTAAGGGTATTAGATATCTGAACAGGATTAGATCCAATGGCCGATTGAACTTGCTCCACCATTCAACTCACTTTCCTCCAAATCTGCTTTCTGAGAAAACAGAAACTATCCGTCCCTCAGTTCCTTCAACAATACAAAACCCATAAAGCTGTGCATAGAATATTCCAGAGAGTCACCACCCTTCTCAGTGTTATCCTCAGGCTGTGCCCCCGTGTTTTAGGTTCTCAACCAACAGAACAAATTTCTCAGCACGCCCCCTGTCAAATCTCTTCACAATCGGGTCAATTTCAATGAGATTGCCTCTCAGTCTCAGCCTCCACAGACGATAAACCTGATTTATTTATCTTATCTCCATATTCCAAATCTCCCAGGGACCAATCCCGTCAAACTTTACAGTGCTGTCTTCAATGTATTCATGCTTCGATGTGGAGAGTGAATGGCATATTGTATTCAGATATGAACCGGAATTCTCCTGTCTCGAATGACCCATCAGTTTATCATGGCCATGCCACCTAATCGGCACATTAGCACTGCTGTCTCACAGTGTCAGGGACCCGGGGCACCACGGTGACACAGTGATTAGCACTGCTGTCTCACAGTGTCAGGGACCCGGGGCAGCACGGTGACACAGTGATTAGCACTGCTGTCTCACAGTGTCAGGGACCCGGGGCAGCACGGTGACACAGTGATTAGCACTGCTGTCTCAAAGCGCCAGGGACCCATAGTCAGGGATCCGGGGCAGAACGGTGACACAGTGATTAGCACTGTTGCCTCACAGCGCCAGAGACCCGGGACAGCACGGTGGCACAGTGATTAGCACTGCTGTCTCACAGCGCCAGGGACCCGGGACAGCATGGTGACACAGTGATTAGCACTGCTGTCTCACAGTGTCAGGGACCCGGGGCAGCATGGTGACACAGTGATTAGCACTGCTGTCTCACAGCGCCAGGGACCCGGGGCAGCACGGTGACACAGTGATTAGCACTGCTGTCTCACAGTGCCAGGGACCCAGGGCAGCATGGTGACACAGTGATTAGCACTGCCCCCTGACAGTGCCAGGGGCCGGGTCAGCACGGTGACACAGTGATTAGCACTGCTGTCTCACAGTGTCAGGGACCCGGGGCAGCACGGTGACACAGTGATTAGCACTGCTGTCTCACTGTGCAGGGATCGGGGGCAGCACGGTGACACAGTGATTAGCACCGCTGTCTCACAGTGTCCAGGGACCCGAGGCAGCACGGTGACACAGTGATTAGCACTGCTGTCTCACAGCACCAGGGACCTGGGGCAGCACAGTGACACAGTGGTTAGCACTGCTGTCTCACAGCGCCAGAGACCCGGGGCAGCCTGGTGACACAGTGATTAGCACTGCTGTCTCCCAGCAGCAGGGACCCGGGGCAGCACGGTGACACAGTGTTTAGCACTGCTGTCTCACAGTGCTAGGGACCCGGGGCAGCGCAGTGACACAGTGATTCGCACTGCTGTCTCTCAGTGCCAGAGACCCAGGGCAGCATGGTGACACAGTGATTAGCACTGCTGTCTCACAGCGGCAGGGACCCGGGGCAGCACGGTGACACAGTGTTTAGCACTGCTGTCTCACAGTGCCAGGGACCAGGGGCAGCACGGTGACACAGTGATTAACACTGCTGTCTCACAGTGCCAGGGATCCGGGGCAGCACGGTGACACAGTGACTCGCACTGCTGTCTCACAGTGCCAGGGACCCGGGGCAGCATGGTGACACAGTGATTAGCACAGCTGTCTCCCAGCGGCAGGGACCCGGGGCAGCGCAGTGACACAGTGATTAGCACTGCTGTCTCACAGTGCCAGGGATCCGGTGCAGCACGTGACACAGTGATTAGCACGGCTGTCTCACAGCGCCAGGGACCCGGGGCAGCACGTGACACAGTGTTTAGCACTGCTGTCTCACAGTGCCAGGGACCAGGGGCAGCACGGTGACACAGTGATTAGCACTGCTGTCTCACAGTGCCAGGGATCCGGGGCAGCACGGTGACACAGTGACTCGCACTGCTGTCTCACAGTGCCAGGGACCCGGGGCAGCATGGTGACACAGTGATTAGCACAGCTGTCTCCCAGCGGCAGGGACCCGGGGCAGCGCAGTGACACAGTGATTAGCACTGCTGTCTCACAGTGCCAGGGATCCGGTGCAGCACGTGACACAGTGATTAGCACGGCTGTCTCACAGCGCCAGGGACCCGGGGCAACACAGTGACACAGTGGTTAGCACTGCTGTCTCACAGTGCCAGGGACCAGGGGCAGCACGGTGACACAGTGATTAGCACTGCTGTATCACAGTGCCAGGGACCTGGGGCAGCACGGTGACACAGTGATGAGCACTGCTGTCTCACAGCGCCAGGGCCCCGGGACAGCATGGTGACACAGTGATTAGCACTGCTGTCTCACAGTGTCAGTGACCTGGGGCAGCACTGTGACACAGTGATTAACACTGCCCCCTGACAGTGCCAGGGCCCCGGGGCAGCACGGTGACACAGTGATTAGCACTGCTGTCTCACAGTGCCAGGGACCCGGGTCAGCATGGTGACAGCATCTTCAACTTAACCTCATTAATTACAAAGTAGCCCGCTTGATTTGCAGCCCATCGACACTTCCAGTCTGCACTGCATCCGCCATTGATGTAAACATATGCAACAGAAGCCTGAATAGGCTATTCAGCCCATCGAACCTGCCTGATCTGATTGCAACCTGAATTCCAGATAACTCCTCGAAGGAAATGTCTGCCTTCAGAGTTAGAGGATTTGGGTATTAGGAGAGGACTATTTTACTGCAATTGAAAAGGGTATTGGTGAGGCCACACCTGGAGTATTGTGTGCATTTTCAGTGTCCTTATCTGAGGAAGGATGTCTTTGCTGTAGAAGGCGTACAGCAATGGTCTACCAGGCTGATTCCTGAGATAGCAGGTCTGTCATATGAGGAGACACTAAATTGGTAAGGATTATATTTACTGGAATTTAGAAGAGTGAGAGGGGATCTTATAGAAACTTATAAAATTCTAACAGGGTTAGACAGGGTAGATTCAGTCCAGAACTAGGGGTCATCGTTTGAGGATAAGCTGTAAACCTTTTAGAACTAAGATAAGGAGAAATTTCTTCATTGGGAGGGTGGTGAATGTATGAAATTCACTCGCACAGAAAGTAGTTGAAGCCAAATCATTGTCTGATTTCAAGAAGAAATGAGATATAGCCCTTGGGGCTAAAGGGATTGAGGAATATGAAGGGAAGGGGAACCAGGACATTGAATTTAATGATCAGCCATGATCAAAATGAATGGCAGAGCAGGCTCAAAGGGCCAAATGGCCTTCTCCTGCTTCTAGTTTCTATTATATTGGCTTCTCGGGTGAGATTTCCAGTGTAAATCCCCCTCTGCAGAGCGCAAAGTACTGGAAATCCACTCCATCCAACAAAAAAGGTGGGAAAATCTCCCACTTTCCTGCCCATTGGGCACTTGGATTTTTGGGGGAAAATTGCCCCAGACATCTTTTTTTGATTGAAACCCAAAACCGCTCACATTGATACAATTTCCACACTCGAAGTACAGGCTTTTAAATTTTCTTCCACATGAGATTTTTATGCCTCCAAGATTTTAACCTATCACTTCAGCATTCCTCTTCACTGGATCAACATTCCGGCTGCCACACCATTTTCCAGTTACCCAGTTGCTCCAACAGGACATCATGATTTCATATGCTGTACTGTAGTCAGCACTATGTCAATGTCTGGCTTCTCACTCACTGACTTCACCAGAGCTTCTCTCTGCTCCTGACATCACAGAACTCTTTTCCACATTTCTGATCATTATTCCTTTGAATTGAATATGTAGTGTGCAAGAAACAACACTTTTCACTGTGTACTAACACGGGATAATAATAAATCAAATCAAATATTTCTGGAATTTTGCTGATTTCAGAATGTCCTTTAGTTTCTCAGACTCACAGTCTATCCTTTGTATAGGATATATCAGGACTGAACTGGCAGCTTCCCTTCTTGCTTTATGGATTATCTGATTATAACTAAACTCCATCTAGCTCTCTGGTTGCTAAGCAACAGCTTAGTCCTTTTAACCTGTGCCATTGCTTTTACATTGTAAACCCGGATTACAATATCGTCAAGGTTTAAGTGAAGCTTAAACCGACATACATGCAGCACTTCAGTTTAACATGAATTCAGCTGAAAATTTAACCCTTGCTTAGCACATGAATACAGAAACATGAATTAAGCTGAAAGTTCAACCTCGACCTTATTCTTAATGACAAAAACAAATAGAAAATATTTAAACTATCTCTCGTCTTTAATGGAATGAAGCTTGATTGTGTCCAAAGCATTTATCTTTCAAAGCAGCCAATAGTTCTGTTACATTTTGACATTTGAATATTTAATTTTGATTTACCAAACTCAGATCATTTCTCATACTGACCCTTTTTGAAGTATTTTACACGATTCTGTCCCTTGGTATTTGTTATGGTTCATCTATTTAGTTTCTGATCTTCTTCCATTTCCGACACCTACTCCCACCCTGTGTCCAATGTGGCTATCTCAGCTGTGCTGCCGTGGATATGGTTTTGGCTGCACTCTGCAGGTAAACCAGCAGGAGTAGTGAGATCTGAATATTGGTTCAAGAGATGGATGCACTTAGAGATCTCCTATATTACTTACCTATCCCTCCGTGACTGACTGGTGGACATTCTATCCCTCTCTCTTTGAACACTTCTAAGTGAAGAAGTAATCATCTTCTGAAGTGCTCCCCAGTAGCTATCAGCCATGTATCTGTGTCACAGTGATATCTACTCCTGCTCAAACTTTAAAACCTGGATTTTCTGACAATTCTTCCTGGATGGATTTATGGTTATTCATCATGTCAGATGTATTCCTGATTTCCCACATTGAACAGGATGTGCATCACATGGGATTAAGATGCCTTGCAATGCTTCTATCTTCTGGATGATTGTTAGATTATTAATTTGACAGAATAATTAAAGAGTTAAAGGCACAATTCACCATCCATTCAAAGGTGAATGAACAGACACAACAAACCCCAAACAAAATGCTGTGTAAAACAGAACATTGTGGAAATACTCAGCAGCTCAGTAGAGAGAGAGAGAGAGAGTTAATTATTCAGGTCAGTGATATTTTATATTCATGATATACATCATAAACATCATCACCTGAAATGTTGCTGTTTTCTGTCTTCACAGATGCTGCCTACTAGCTGACTATTTTCTGGGATGTTTGGTGTTTGACTATAACTGTAAGAGTATAGGAGATTCTGTACTTACCCTCACCCCAGATTTCCTGGCACTGCTTATCTGCAGACTGACAGATCCCATCGCTGCAGTATAAATTTCCATTGCTGCACGTGTGGCCATCTTTCAGAAATACATTGACGGGGCAGTATGAGGAGGTTCCTGTGCAGAACTCTGGCAAGTCACATTCTCCCCTCGATGGTCTACAAATGGTCGCCACTGGAAGGAACTGCAGAGCAAAGTGATCAGGTTTCAATCAGTTCATTGTTCAGGCAGGGCTGAGAGTGAAGTGTAATTGCTGAGAATGGGTTGGAGAGAGAGAGAAGGTTGAGGCTGAAGGAGCTGATCAGGATCTAGGGATTAGGGGTGTACAGCGACCTATCGTTTGAGCATTGGAATATAGCTCAGTGAGTCTATATTCAACAGCTGTGATGGGCAACAAGAAAAACAGAGTCATAAAATTCTGAGAGAAACGTTCTAGTGAGAAGCTGAAAGGAATCAGCATTAGTAGAGTAATGGCTTTAGGGAAATTGATAGGATTGGAAGTGGATAAATCTTCATCCCAGAATAACTTAAGGAAGTGGCTCTGGAATAGCAGATCAATTGATGGTTCAATTTTGCCTCACAAAAGATTGCTGCAGAAGTTTAAGGTGCAGGGAGCTGGGGGGAGGGTGTTAGACTGGATAGAGGACTGGGTGTCTAATAGGAAGCAGAGGGTAGGTATTAATGAGTGCTATTCTAATTGGCAGCTGGTGACTAGTGGAGTGCCCCAGGGTTCGGTGCTGGGGCCACAACTATTTACTATTTACATAGACGATCTGGAGGAAGGGGCTGAGTGCAGGGTAATGAAATTTGCTGATGACACAAAGATGAGTGGAAAAGCAAATTGTGTGGAGGGTGTGGAAAGCCTGCAGAGGGATCTGGATAGGCTGAGTGAGTGGGCGAGGACCTGGCAGATGGAGTATAATGTTAGCAAGTGTGAGGTTATCCACTTTGGTAGGAATAATGGTAGGAAGGATTACTATTTAAGTGGAGAAAACCTACAACATGCGATGGTACAGAGGTACCTGGGGATCCTTGTGCACGAATCGTAAAAACACAGTATCCAGGTGCAGCAGGTGATTAAGAAGGCGAATGCAACATTGGCCTTTATAGTGAGGGGGATAGAATATAAAAGTAGGGAGATTCTGTTGCAGCTGTATAGGGTACTGGTGAGGCTGCAGCTGGAGTACTGTGTGCAGTTTTGGTCGCCGCATTCGAGGAAGGATATATTGGCCTTGGAGGGGGTGCAGAGAAGAGTCACTCGGCTGATACTGGAGACGAGGGTGTTGGATTATGAGGAGAGACTGAATAGGCTAGGGTTGTACTCTTTGGAGTTTAGAAGGCTGAGAGGGGATCTTATAGAGACGTACAAGATAATGAAGGGGATGGATAAGATAGAGGTTGAGAGCTCTTCCCGCTTAGCAAAGATATCAGGACTAGAGGGCACAGCCTCAAGATTGGGGGGTAGCGGTTCAGATCAGAGTTGCGGACGGGTTTTTTCACACAAAGGGTGGTGAATCTTTGGAATTCTCTGCCTGATGAAGTGGTGGAGGCTTCCTCACTGAATATGTTCAAGTCAAGAGTGGATAGGTTTTTGATTGACAAGGGAATTAAGGATTATGGGGAGAAAGCGGGAAAGTGGTACTGACCCACTATCAGATCAGCCACAATCTTATTGAATGGCGGGACAGGCTCGAGGGGCAGGATGGCCTACTCCTGCTCCTATTTCTTATGTTCTTATGGTTATTTTTGAAAATTCTTTAGACTCTAGAATACTTGAGTCTACATCAGAGTCTACTAGAGTCCCCTGTCTACATCAATGGGGACAAAGTAGAAACGGTTGAGAGTTTCAAGTTTTTAGGCGTCCAAATCTCCAATAACCTGTCCTGATCCCCCCATGCCAACACTATAGTAAGAAAGCCCACCAACGCCCATACTTTCTCAGAAGACGAAGGAAACGTGACATGTTGGAATATTGGTGGGAATATCAATGAGACTGTGAATAAGGAGGTTAGCTCCCAGGTAGGGAAGGACTGTAGACAGGATGAGAGGGGTGTTAGACGGGTGGTGCAAAAGGGAAATATCCTGACTGAGGGGCTGAGGTGTGTCTATTTTAATGCCAGGAGTGTAGTAAATAAGGTAGGTGAGCTTAGGGCGTGGATTGCTGCTTGGGAATGTGATGTGGTGGCCATGACAGAGACTTGGTTGTCTCAGGGACAGGACTGGGTACTTCAGGTGCAGGGATTCAGATGCTTCAGGAGGGACAGGGTTGGGGGCAAAAGAGGTGGTGGAGTGGCACTGTTGATCAGGGACAGTGTCATGACTGCAGAGAAGATGGATGACGTGGAGGGAATGTCTACGGACATTCCCTGTGGTTGGAAGTTAGGAACAGCAAAGGATCAATAACTTTGCTGGGTGTATTCTATAGGCCGCCCAATAGCGACAGAGAAATTGAGGTGCAGATAGGGAAACAGATCCTAGACAGATGTAGAAATAACAGAGTTGTCGTGATGGGAGATTTCAATTTCCCAAACATCGACTGGAATATCCCAAGGGTAAGGGGTTTTGATTGGCAGGAGTTTGTTAGGTGTGTTCAGGAAGGTTTCCTGACACAGTACGTGGAAAAGCCTACGAGAGGAGAAGCTGTACTGGACCTGGTGCTTGCTAATGAGCCAGGACAGGTGTCGGATCTCACGGTCGGAGAGCATCTTGGGAATGGAGATCATAATTTTTTTTGCTGTTTTTATTTAAACGAACTGGAAACCGGAAGTCGTCATTAGAAGGCTTGCCGGTAGTTGTAGTTTTTAAGCTATATAAGTACTAACCTCTGGGTATTGGCCTCATTGTTCCTGTGGAGCAGCATGGAGAGGCAGCGATTTGGGCGAGTGTAAAGTTCGAGTGTTAAGTAATTTTTAACATTTTCTTTTTGGTTAAAGTAGTGAGCAGTGGTAGTTTTTTGCCGTTTTTTGAAACTAACTGGAAACCGGAAGTCGTCATTAGGAGGCTTGCCAGTAGTTGTAGTTTTTCTCTCTGACTCTATAAATTGACTCTATAAATTAATGAGTCACTCCTAAAAATGATTCGTGGGTAACTATTAAGAGGAGGGGTAAGAAGCAATTGGGTAGACAATCCCCTGGGGCTGTTCCCCTCCAAAACAAGTTTTCTGTCCTGGAGGCTACAGTTGAGGAAGAATCAACTGGGGATAGCCAAAGGGAGCAGGTCTCTGGGGGTGAGCCTGCTGGGAATGCTCAGGTGGGTATGGGGAATAAGAGATTGGACCTGGTAATTGGAGACTCCATAGTTAGGGGGACAGATAGGAGAGTAAATAGTAATAAACGGGACTCAGGGCTGGTGTGTTGCCTCCCAGGGGCCGGGGTCCAGGACGTCTCAGAATGGGTTTTCAAGATTCTTAAGGGAGAGGGGAGTCAGCCCCAAGTCATAGTTCATGTAGGGACACATGATGTAGGTAGGACAAGGGAAGGGGATATTAAACAGAAATTTATGGAGTTGGGGTGGAAGCTTAGGGCCAAAACAGACAGAGTGGTTATCTCTGGACTCTTGCCTGTGCCACGGGATAGTTTAGAGAAGAACAGAGAGAGGGAATGTTTGAACTCGTGGCTGCGGGGATGGTGCAGGAGGGAGGGGTTCAGGTTCCTGAACAATTGGGACTCATTCTGGGATAGGTGGGACCTCTACAAGAGAGATGGTCGACACCTGAACCAGAGGGGATCCAATATCTTGGGGGGAAAATTTGCAATGGCTATGCAGGGGGCTTTAAACTGATTCAGGGAGGGGTGGGATCCTGAGTAGTTTGGATGTTAAGAGGGACGAGAATAGGGGGGTCATAGATGAGAACTGTAAAGCACAGCAGCGTACGGGTGGAGTAGGGCATGGTTTGAAATGCGTATACTTTAATGCAAGAAGTATTCGCAATAAGGTGGAGGAACTTGCAGCTTGGACCAGTACCTGGAACTTCGATGTTGTAGCCATTTCAGAGACATGGATAGAGCAGGGACAGGAATGGTTGTTGCAGGTTCCAGGGTTCAAATGCTTCAGTCGGAGTAGAGAAGGAGGTAGAAGTGGGGGAGGAGTGGCATTATCAGTCAAAGACTGTATCACAGTGACAGAAAGGAAGTTTGATGAGGACTTGTCTGTTGAGGTAGTATGGGCTGAGATTAGAAACAGGAGAGGAGAGGTCACCCTGTTGGGAGTCTTTTATAGACCTCCTAAAAGTTCTAGAGAGGTAGAGGAAAGGATTGCAAAGTCGATCCTGGACAGGAGTGAAAGTAATAGGGTAATTGTTATGGGGGACTTTAACTTTACTAATATTGATTGGAATAGCTATAGCTCTAGTACGTTAGAGGGGTCAGTTTTTGCACAAAGTGTGCAGGAAGGTTTTTTGACTCAGTATGTAGATAGGCCAACTAGAGGTGAGGCCACATTGGATTTGGTGCTGGGCAATGAGCCAGACCAGGTGTTAGGCTTGGAAGTTGGTGAACATTTTGGTGATAGTGACCACAATTTGGTTACGTTCACCTTAGTGATGGATAGGGATAGGTATGAAGCTGGGGGCAGTAGTTATAGCTGTGGGAATGGTAATTATGAGGCCATTAGGAGGGAATTAGGGTGCATAGGTTGGACTAGGAAACTACAGGGACTGGGAATATCTGAAATGTGGAGCTTATTCAAGGAGCAGCTACTGCGAGTCCTTGATAAGTATGTCCCTGTCAGGCAAGGAGGAAATGGTTGAGTAAAGGAACCATGGTGTACTAAAAAAGTTAATTCGCTGGTTAAAAGGAAAAAGGAGGTTTATGTCAGGATGAGGCTTGAAGGCACGGTTAGTGCAATGGATAGCAATAGATTAGCCAGGAGGGAGCTAAAGAGTGAGTTGAGGAGAGCTAAAAGGGGACACGAGAAGACTTTGGCTGATAGAATCAAGAAGAATCCTAAAGCTTTCTTTAGATATATTAAGGATAGAAGATTGGTTAGGGCCAGTCAGAGACAGCAGTGGGAAGTTGTGCGTGGAGCCTGAAGAGATTTGGAGAGGCACTGAATAAATATTTCTCTTCGGTATTCACGCAGGGAGATGTAAATGTAGTTGTGCAGAACACTGAGGTACAGGGTTGTAAACTGGATAGTATTGAAGTAGATAAGGAGGATGTGCTAGATATTCTTGAGGGTTTGAAGTTAGATAAGTCCCCTGCGCCGGACAGTATTTACCCGAGGATTCTCTGGGAGGCGAGAGAGGCGATTGCAGAGCCTCTGGCTCTGATCTTCAGGACGTCATTGGTTACAGGTATAGTGCCGGAAGACTGGAGGATCGTGAATGTGGTCCCATTGTTCAAAAAGGGGAATAGAGACTTTCCAGGGAATTATAGTCCGGTGAGTCTTACTTCTGTTGTGGGCAAAGTATTGGAGAGAATTATTAGGGACAGGATTTACAGTTATTTAGGGAGAAATGAATTAATTTCATGGTTTTGGTCAGCATGGTTTTGTGAAGGGTAGGTCGTGCCTTACTAACCTTATTGAGTTTTTTGAAAAAGTGACCAAAGAGGTGGATGGGGGTAAGGCAGTTGATGTGGTATATATGGACTTTAGTAAGGCGTTCGATAAGGTTCCCCATGGAAGGCTTCTGCAGAAAATGCAGATGTATGGGATTGAGGGTGATTTAGCTAATTGGATTAGGAATTGGCTAGCAGATAGAAGACAGAGGGTGGTGGTTGATGGAAGTTATTCATCGTGGAGTTCGGTTACAAGTGGTGTACCTCAGGGATCTGTTTTGGGGCCCCTGCTGTTTGTAATTTTTATAAATGATCTGGATGAGAGTATTGAAGGATGGATTAGTAAATTTGCGGATGACACCAAAGTTGGAGGAGTGGTAGATAGTGAAGAGGGGTGTTATAGTTTGCAGAGAGACTTGGAGAAGTTGCAGAGCTGGGCCGAGAGGTGGCAAATGGAGTTTAATGTGGAAAAGTGTGAGGTAATTCACTTTGGCAGGAAAAACAAATGTGTCGAGTATAGGGCTAATGGTAGGACTCTTAATAGTGTTGATGAACAGAGGGATCTTGGTGTATATGTGCATAGATCCCTGAAAGGTGGCAATCAAGTCAATAAGGTTGTTAAGAAGGCATACGGAGTCTTAGCTTTTATTGGTAGGGGGATTGAATTTCGGAGCCACAACTGTACAAAACTCTAGTGCAGCTGCACTTGGAGTATTGTGTGCAGTTCTGGTCCCCGCATTATAAGAAAGATGTGGAGGCATTGGAGAGGGTACAGAGGAGGTTTACCAGGATGTTGCCTGGTATGGAGGGCAGGTCTTATGAGGAGAGGCTGAGGGATTTGAGGTTGTTTTCGTTAGAAAGGAGGCGGCTAAGAGGGGACCTTATCGAAACATATAAGATGATTAGAGGTTTAGATAGGGTGGACAGTGATAGCCTTTTTCCTAGGATGGAGAAAGCTAGCACGAGGGGACACAGCTTTAAATTAAGGGGTGGTAGTTATAGGACGGATATCAGAGGTAGGTTCTTTACCCAGAGGGTGGTTGGGAGTGGAATGCCCTGCCTGCGGCAGTTGTAGATGAGCCAAGTTTGGTGGCGTTTAAGAGGTTAGTAGATAAGTTTATGGACGAAGAGGGAATGGTTTAGTTTGGAGGGTCATTGCTTTTTCCTAATTGGTCGGCGCAACATCGAAGGCCGAAGGTCCTCTTCTGCGCTGTAATGTTCTATGTTCTATAATTTTATCTCTTTCACGATAGCAATGGAAAGAGATAGGATCAGGCTGGCTAGGAAGGTGTTTGTCTGGAGTAAGGGGAAATATGAAAACATCACGCAGGTATTTGGACGAATAAACTGGAAGGAGGCGTTCTTGGGGAAGAGTACAGAAGGAAAGTGGCGGATATTCAGGGAATGTTTGTCTGAGGCTCTGCAAGACAACGTTCCGAGGAGACAAGGAGGTCTTGGTAGCACGCGGGAGCCGGGGTGCATGGAGGTTGTGGTGAACCTAGTCAGGAAGAAAAGAAAGGTGTATAAAAGGTTCAGAGACCAAGGAGATTTTAGGGATCTAGAGGACTATAAAGTGTGTAGAAGGGAGCTTAAAAAGGAAATTAGGAGAGCCAGAAGGGGTCATGAGAAGGCCTTGGCAGGTAATATTAAGGAGAATCCCAAGGCCTTCTACAAATATGTGAAAAGTAAAAGGATGAGAAGAGAAGGGATAGGGCCTATAAAAGGGGGAAAAGTCTGTGTGAATCTGGAAGAAATGGCAGAGGTGCTTAACGAGTACTTTGCCTCGGTATTCACAGTGGAAAGTGAACTGGGAGATTGCACTGCAGGTTTGAGGCATACGGAAAAGATTGAGTATGTGGATGTTAGGAAAGAGGATGTGTTAGACCTGTTAAATTCTATCAAGATAGACAAGTCACCGGGACCGGATGGGATGTACCCCAGGTTATTGTGGGAGGTGAGGGAAGTGGTTGCAGAGCCTCTGGCGATGATCTTTGCATCGTCCATGGAAACGGGAGAGGTTCCGGAGGTTTGGAGGATTGCGGATGTGGTTCCTATTTTCAAGAAAGGGAACAAGGATAGTCCAGGAAATTACTGACCGGTGAGTCTGACTTCAGTGGTTGGTAAACTGATGGAGAGGCTTCTGAGGGACAAGATTTATGAACGTTTCGAGAAGTTTAGAATGATCAGAAATAGTCAGCATGGTTTTCTCAAGGGCAGGTCATGCCTTACGGGCCTAGTTGACTTCTTCGAAAATGTGACTGAACGCATTGACGAAGGAAGAGCGGTGGACGTAGTGTACATGGACTTTAGCTAGGCGTTTGATAAGGTCCCCCATGCAAGGCTTCTGGAGAAGGTGAGAGGGCATGGGATCCAAGGGGCTTTGACCTTGTGGATCCAGAACTGGCTTGCCGGCAGAAGGCAGAGAGTGGTTGTGGATGGGTCTGTTTCTGCACGGAGGTCGGCCACCAGTGGAGTGCCCCAGGGATCTGTTCTGGGACCCCTGCTGTTTGTCATTTTCATAAATGACCTGGATGAGGAAGTGGAGAGATGGGATGGTAAGTTCGCCGACGATACAAAGGTCAGTGGTGTTATGGATAGTCTGGAGGGATGTCAGACATTGCAGCGGGACATTGACAGGATGCAAGATTGGGCAGTGAAGTGGCAGATGGACTTCAACACGGATAAATGTGTAGTGGTCCATTTTGGCAGGAATAATGGGAAGAAGGAATACAATATCAGGGGTAGGAGTCTTAGCTGTGTTGAAGAGCAGAAGGATCTTGGGGTCCGGGTCCATAGGACTCTTAAATCGGCGTCGCAGGTGGAGGAAGTGATCAAGAAGGCATATGGTGTATTGGTCTTCATTAATTGAGGTATTGAGTTTAGGAGTCAGAAGGTAATGATGCAGCATTATAAGACCCTTGTCAGACTCCACTTGGAGTATTGTGCGCAGTTCTGGTCGCCTCACTATAGGAAGGAAGTAGAGGGTATTGAAAGGATGGATTGAAAGAGGGTATTGAAGGATGGATTAGTAAATTTGCAGATGACACTAAAGTCGGTGGAGTGGTAGATAGTGAAGAGGAGTGTTATAGTTTGCAGAGAGACTTGGACAAGTTGCAGAGCTGGGCCGAGAGGTGGCAAATGGAGTTTAATGTGGAAAAGTGTGAGGTAATGCACTTTGGCAGGAATAATAAATGTATAGAGTATAGGGCTAATGGTAGGATTCTTAATAGTGTTGATGAACAGAGGGATCTTGGTGTATATGTGCATAGATCCCTGAAAGTAGGCAGTCAAGCCGATAAGGTTGTTAAGAAGGCATACGGAGTCTTAGCTTTTATTGGTAGGGGGATTGAATTTCGGAGTCGCAACGTCATGTTGCAACTGTACAAAACTCTAGTGCGGCCGCACTTGGAGTATTGTGCAGTTCTGGTCCCCGCATTATAAGAAAGATGTGGAGGCATTGGAGAGGGTACAGAGGAGGTTTACCAGGATGTTGCCTGGTAATGGAGGGCAGGTCTTATGAAGAGAGGCTGAGGGATTTGAGGTTGTTTTCGTTAGAGAGGAGGCGGCTGAGAGGAGACCTTATCGAAGCATATAAGATGATTAGAGGTTTAGATAGGGTGGACAGTGATAGCCTTTTTCCTAGGATGGAGAAAGCTAGCACAAGGGGACACAGCTTTAAATTAAGGGGTGATAGTTGTAGGACGGATATCAGAGGTAAGTTCTTTACCCAGAGGGTGGTTAGGGAGTGGAATGCCCTGCCTGCGGCAGTTGTAGATGCGTCAAGTTTGGTGGCGTTTAAGAGGTTAGTTGATAAGTTTATGGAAGAGAAGGGAATGGTTTAGTTTGGAGGGTCATTGGTTTTTTCATAATTGGTCGGCGTAAGATCGAAGGCCGAAGGGCCGGTTCTGCGCTGTAATGTTCTGTGTTCTATGAAAGAGTGCAGAGGAGATTTACAAGGATGCTGCCTGGATTGGGAGGCAGGCCTTATGAAGATAGGTTGAGGGAGCTTGGATTCTTCTCACTGGAGAGACGTAGGTTGAGAGGCGACCTGATAGAGGTTTATAAAATGTTGAGAGGAATAGATAAGGTGGATTCTCAGAGACTTATTTCCCCGAGCTGAAATGGTCACTACGAGAGGACACAGATTTAAGGGGCAGGGAAGCAAATACAGAGGAGATGTTAGGGGTAAATTTTTCACTCAGAGGGTGATGAGTGAATGGAATCGGCTGCCGTCAGAGGTGGTAGAGGCGAACTCGCTGGGGTCTTTTAAAAGACTTCTGGATGAGTATATGGGAACGAATGGTATAGGGGGTTATAGATAGGTCTGTAGATTGGTAGATATAGATGTGATCAGCGCAATTCGTGGGCTGAAGGGCCTGTTTGTGCTGTAGTGTTCTATGTTAGCCAAGTCTCTCACTAACTTTTAGAAATGCACCACAGAAAGCGTTCTCGCTGGTTGTACGACAGCTTGGTATGGCTCCTGCGCCGCCCAAGACCACGAGGAACTACGAAAGATGATAAACATAGCCCAGTCCATCCATGAGAGGATAGCTGTAGAGGTTGTTCTTCAAACTGGAGGCCTGTGAACAGTGGTGTGCCTCAGGGTTCAGCGATGGATCCACTGTTATTTGTCATTAAAATCAATGATTTGGATGTGAATGTAGGAGGCATGATTAGTACGTTTGCAGATGGTACCAAGATTGGTGGCATAGTGGACAGTGAAGGAAGTGATCAATTCTGTGTGCAATTCTGATCACCCTATTATAGAAAGGATATTATTAAACTAGAAAGAGGCAGAAAGGATTTGCTAGATGGTACCGGGACTTGATGGATTGAATTATAAGGAGAAGCTGGATAGACTGGGACTGCTTTCTCTGCAGTATAGGAGGCTGAGGGGTGATCTTATAGAAGTCGATAAAATAATGACAGGAACATAGAACATTACAGCACAGAACAGGCCCTTCGGCCTTCGATGTTGCGCCGACCAATATAAAAAGCAATGCCCCTCCAAACTAAACCATTCCCTTCTCTTCCATATACTTATCAACTAACCTCTTAAACGCCACCAAACTTGGCGCATCTACAACTGCTGCAGGCAGGGCATTCCACTCCCGAACCACCCTTTGGGTAAAGAACCTACCTCTGATATCCGTCCTATAACTATCACCCCTTAATTTAAAGCTGTGTCCCCTCGTGCTAGCTTTCTCCATCCTAGGAAAAAGGCTATCACTGTCCACCCTATCTAAACCTCTAATCATCTTATATGTTTCGATTAGGTCCCCTCTTAGCTGCCTCCTTTCTAATGAAAACAACCTCAAATCCCTCAGCCTCCCTTCATAAGACCTGCCCTCCATACCAGGCAACATCCTGGTAAACCTTCTCTGTACCCTCTCCAATGCCTCCACATCTTTCTTATAATGCGGAGACCAGGACTGCACACAATACTCCAAGTGCGGCCGCACTAGAGTTTTGTACAGTTGCAACATGACGTTGCGACTCCAAAATTCAATCCCCCTACCAATAAAAGCTAAGACTCCATGCACATACACACCAAGATCCCTCTGTTCATCAAGACTACTAAGAATCCTACCATTAGCCCTATACTCTACACATTTATTATTTCTGCCATAGTGCATTACCTCACACTTTTCCACATTAAACTCCATTTGCCACCTCTCGGCCCAGCTCTGCAACTTGTCCAAGTCTCTCTGCAAACTATAACACCCCTCTTCACTATCTACCACTCCACCGACTTTAGTGTCATCTGCAAATTTACTAATCCATCCTTCAATACCCTCATCCAGATCATTTATAAAAATTACAAACAGCAGGGGCCCCAAAACAGACCCCTGAGGTACACCACTTGTCACCGAACTCCACGATGAATATCTCCCATCAACCACCACCCTCTGTCTTCTATCTGCTAGCCAATTCCTAACCCAATTAGCTAAATCACCCTCTATCCCATACATCTGCATTTTCTGCAGAAGTCTTCCATGGGCCACCTTATCAAACGCCTTACTAAAGTCCATATATACCACATCAACCGCCTTACCCCCATCCACCTCTTTGGTCACTTTTTCAAAAAACTCAATGAGGTTAGTAAGGCACGACCTACCCTTCACAAAACCATGCTGACTATCCCCAATCAATTCATTTCTCTCTAAATAACTATAAATCCTATCCCTAATAATTCTCTCCAATACTTTGCCCACAACAGAAGTAAGACTCACTGGCCTATAATTCCCTGGAAGGCCTCTCTTCCCCTTCTTGAACAATGGGACCACATTCGCTATCCTCCAGTCTTCCGGAACCACACCCGTAACCAACGACGACCTGAAGATCAGAGCCAGAGGCTCTGCAATCTCCTCTCTTGCCTCCCAGAGAATCCTAGGGTAAATCCCGTCCGGCCCAGGGGACTTATCCAACTTCAAACCCTCGAGAATATCTAGCACATCCTCCCTATCTACTTCAATACTTTCCAGTTTGCAACCCTGTACCTCAGTGTTCTCCATAACTACATTTACATCTCCCTGCGTGAATACCGAAGAGAAATATTTGTTCAGTGCCTCTCCAATCTCTTCAGGCTCCACGCACAACTTCCCACTGCTGTCTATGACTGGCCCTAATCTTGCCCTAACCAATCTTCTATTCTTAACATATCTAAAGAAAGCTTTAGGATTCTCCTTAATCCTATCAGCCAAAGTCTTCTCGTGTCCCCTCTTAGCTCTCCTCAACTCACTCTTTAGCTCCCTCCTGGCTAATCTATAGCTATCCATTGCACTAACCGAGCCTTCAAGCCTCATCCTGACATAAGCCTCCTTTTTCCTTTTAACCAGCAAATCAACTTTTTTCGTACACCATGGTTCCCTTACTCGACCATTTCCTCCTTGCCTGATAGGGACATACTTATGAAGGACTCGCAGCAGCTGCTCCTTGAATAAGCTCCACATTCCAGATGTTCCCAGTCCCTGTAGTTTCCTAGTCCAATCTATGCACCCTAATTCCCTTGCATCCCCTCTATCCCTCTACCCTTCCCCCAGCTATAACTACTGCCCCCAGCTTCATGCCTATCCCTATCCATCACTAAGGTGAACGTAACCGAATTGTGGTCACTATCACCAAAATGTTCACTAACTTCCAAGCCTAACACCTGGTCTGGCTCATTGCCCAGCACCAAATCCAATGTAGCCTCACCTCTAGTTGGCCTATCTACATACTGAGTCAAAAAACCTTCCTGCACACTTTGTATGAAAACTGACCCCTCTAACGAGCTAGAGCTATAGCTATTCCAATCAATATTAGTAAAGTTAAAGTCCCCCATAACAATTACCCTATTACTTTCACTCCTGACCAGAATTGACTTTGCAATCCTTTCCTCTACCTCTCTAGAACTTTTAGGAGGTCTATAAAAGACTCCCAACAGGGTGACCTCTCCTCTCCTGTTTCTAATCTCAGCCCATACTACCTCAACAGACAAGTCCTCATCAAACTTCTTTTCTGTCACTGTGATACAGTCTTTGACTAATAATGCCACTCCTCCCCCCCTTCTACCTCCTTCTCTCCTCCGACTGAAGCATTTGAACCCCGGAACCTGCAACATCCATTCTTGTCCCTGCTCTACCCAAGTCTCTGAAATGGCCACAACATCGAAGTTCCAGGTACTGGTCCAAGCTGCAAGTTCCTCCACCTTATTGCGAATACTCCTTGCATTAAAGTATATGCATTTCAAACCATGCCCTACTCCACCCGTACGCTGCTGTGTTTTACAGCTTTCCTCTATGACCCCCCTACTCTCATCCCTCTTAGCACCCCAACTACACAGGATCCCACCCTCCCTCTGAATCAAGCTCCCGGCATAGCTTTTGCAAATTTTCCCCCCAAGATATTAGTTCCCCTCGGATACTCTCGAAAAAAATCCAAAAGCAGCCCTCACACGACCCATCACTGTATGCCCCTCATTAGACAACAAGGTGGACCAAAGCACCTGTAGGATAAAAACAAGTACATCAACATCATCATCTATTTACACACTTCCCAGGGACTCCCAGGGCTCATGATCCCTATTTTATATCAGTTTTCTATACCCCTCCATTCCCATTCTGTTCATGTGCCCATCTAAGTATTTCTTAAACAACTCCAGAGTACCTGCCTCCACTATTTTACTTGGCAGCGCATTCCATACCCCCACCACCCTCTGTGTGAAAAACCTCCCTCTAGCATCCAAACACCCTCACCCTAAGCCCGTGACCCCTCGTGTTATTCGAGTCCACCCTAGGAAGAAGCTTAAACTATAGATAGTTTACTCTATCTATACCCCTCATAATCTTGTACACCTCTATTAGATCTCCTCTAAGTCTATGTCTTTCTAAGGAAAACAGCCCCAATTTGCCTAACCTCTCCTCATGACTCAGACCTTCCATACCAGGCAGCATCCTGGTAAACCTCCTCTGCACTCTCTCCAGAGTCTCCACGTCCTTCCGGTACTAAGGCGACCAGAATTGTACGCAGTATTCCAAATGAGGTCATTACAACTGCAATATTAAAAGCCAACTCTTGTACTCTATACCCCTTCCTATAAAGGCTAGCATACCATATGCTTTCTTCACAACTTTCTCCACTTGCTCTGCCACCTTTAGAGACTTGTGCACCTTCACCCCCAGGTCCCTCTGTGTTTCTATACTCTTAATAGGTCTACTCTTTATCATATACCTCCCCCCTACATACTTTCTCCCGAAATGCATCACCTCACATTTATCAGGATTGAATTCCATCTGCCAACTATGTGCCCAAGCTACCAGCCTATCTATGTCCTGCTGCATCGCCTGACAATGCTCCTCACTATCCGCAAGTCCAGCCATCTTTGTATCACCTGCAAACTTGCTGATCACTCCACTTCCTCCCTCTTCCAAGTCATTTATATATATTACAAGTAGAAGAGGTCCCAGTACCGAGCCCTGCGGCACACCATTAGTGACCGACCTCCAGCTAGAAAAACACCCTTCCAATATTACTGTCTGTCTCCTATTACTAAGCCAGTTACTTATCCATCTAGCTACCTGTCCTTGTATCCCATTAGCCTTGATCTTTTCAACTAACCGACCATGAGAGACTTTGTCAAACGCCTTACTAAAATCCATATAGGTGACATCAACGGCTCGCTCTTCGTCAAGCATTTTTGTCACCTCCTCAAAAAGTTCTACCAGATTCGTAAGGCACGATCTCCCCTTAACAAAGCCATGCTGCGTATCCCTAATCAGATCGCATCGCTCTAAGTGCCTATACATCCTATCTCTAAGAATCCCCTCCAACAGCTTCCCTACCACTGACATCAAACTCACTGGCTACAATTTCCAGGGTTATCCCTACTACCCTTTTTAAACAACAGTACAACATTAATTATTCTCCAGTCCTCTGGGACCTCACCTGTGTCCAAAGAAGAGACAAAGATTTGTGTCAGAGGCCCAGAAATTTCACCTTGCACCTCCCTAAGCAGCCTGGGATAAATGCCATCAGGCCCCGGAGATTTATCAGTTTTAATGCTACCTAGAAGCTCGAACACTTCGTCCCTGGGCAGTTTGGAAGTGAAAATGACAGACTGCATAGATGAACTTATTATTCCAGCCATTTAATTTCATAAGAACATAAGAAATAAGAGCAGGAGTAGGCCATCCAGCCCCTCAAGCCTGCCCTACTATTCAATAAGATCATGGCTGATCTGAAGTAGATCAGTTCCACTTTCTCGCTTTCTCCCCATAACCCATAATTCCCTTGTCTATCAGAAGTCTATCTCCCCCTGACTTAAATATATTCAGCGAGGTAGCCTCCACCACTTCAAAGGGTAGACTCTATCCCTGTAGCAGAAGGACAGAATGTGATTGCAGATGCTTCATCACAACTTGGATGTGAAAGAAGGCGAGAACATTCAACACTGGAAAAGAAAGCTGAACTACGCTACTCTACTGATCAATTTGCATGCTTCGATATAATAAGGCCTTGTAGAGTACGAATAGTGTGAATAAAATTACAGGGTTTAAAAAAAGGAGGCGATGGCCTCCTGGTTTTATCATTAGTTGTTAATCTAGCAACTCAGCTAATGTTCTGGGGTCCCGGGTTCGAATCCAGCAATGGCAGGTGGTGGAATTTGAATTCAATAAAAAAAAATCTGGAATTACGAATCTACTGATGACCATGAAAGCATTTTTGATTGTTGGAAAAATCCAGCTGATTCACTAATATCCTTTAGAGAAGGAAATTTTCTGTCTGACCTGATTAGGGAGTGGAATGCCCTGCCTGCAGCTGTTGTAGATGCGCCAAGTTTGGTGGCGTTTAAGAGGTTAGTTGATAAGTATATGGATGAGAAGGGAATGGTTTAGTTAGGAGGGGCATTGCTTTTTATTTTGGTCGGCACAACATCGAAGGCCGAAGGGCCTGTTCTGTGCTGTATTGTTCTATGTTCTATGTTCTATGACCTTGTCTGGCCTACAGATTCCAGACCCACAGCAATGGGGTTGACTCCCAACTGCCCTCGAGCAACTCAGGATGGAAAATAACTACTGGCCAGCCAGCGATAGCCAACTGAATAACACAAGTAACATTTTTAAACTGGGGAAAGAAGCTGGGAGTTTCACTGTTGAAAGCTGACTGGTTCCAGCCATTTGAAGGGATATCGCTGACAGACCAATAGGAGGGATTTAACAGTGAAATTCTGCAGACACAGTGTAGGCAATGTAACCAATGGCAACATGCTGTGGTGGTCAGCTGACCAGCTGAGCCAATAGGAACAGTAAGAAGGTGGTGACTGGGACAGGCAGAGTCCAGGGAGTGTCCAAGAGGTTGTGTAATAAAGGATTTTTATTAAATCTTTATTTTGGATTTACTTTTTGAATGTTTATTATTACGTGCTACTGGAGGACTCTTACTGCCGGATGAACAAGTCCAGGCCCATTTCCACTGGGTTTTAGAAGAGTGAGCAATGGTCTGAATGAAGTCAATAAGATTCGGAATGGTGGATGTGGAAAAGATGTTTCCTTTTGTGGTGGCTCCAGATCAGGGGGGGCCCTGTTTTAAAGTTAGGAGTTGCCTGTTTGGGAAGGAGGTGAAGACTTGTTTTCCTCTTAGAGGACTGTGTGATTCTGGAACATTCTGCCTCAGAAGGTGATGGAGGCACACTCACTGAATATTAAGGCCGAGGTGGTTCGATTCCTGCTGGACAAATGACATCAGAGGCTATTGGGGTAGATGGAAATGTGGTTCTAGATACAGATAGACCAGCCATGACCTTATTTAATGGTGAAACAGGTTGAATGATTGAAAGGGCCAAATGGCCTCCTTCTGCTTTTATTTCATTACTTCGTCTATCTTAGGTTTGTGTGAAGAATGATTTAATCGGGTCTTACCAGGCAGTTCTCACAACAAGCACCAGTGGATGAACATTGTGCACCAGGTTTGAGTTTACAAGTCGAAGCCTCGCAGCAGGAATCAGAACATTCCTGAGGGGAAAGTAGAAACAGAAACTTCCAGTGAGTGGAACAACAAAATCACAATCGGAAAACCAGCAGATGCTGCAACTCATAAAGAAAAGAAACAGGAAACAGTGAAAATTTTCTGCATCTCAGATAGCCATCATGTATACAGTAGCACTGCCCCCCAGCTGGAGCAAAGCAAGATCCCAACGTCCAAATCTACACCCACTGCCCCACAGCTGGAGCAAAGCAAGATCCCAATGTCTGAATCCACACCCACTGCCCCACAGCTGGAGCAAAGCAAGATCCCAACGTCCAAATCTACACCCACTCCCCCCCAGCTGGAGCACAGCAAGATCCCAACGTCCAAATCTACACCCACTGCCCCCCAGCTGGAGCACAGCAAGATCCCAACATTCCTCCCAAGCTGGTCCAGTCCAAATTTCCAACATTGTATCCCACTCATTTACGAATGATCTAAGGGGGAAACTATAGCTTGTCACTCACACTGGCAGAGCAGAGACAACAATGCATGTGAAAAGCTCTAATGCCTGCTGACCTCTGCTGACCTAATGGAGATTTGGTTTGTTTGGTATTGAGGACTTGTCCTTCGATCTCACTAGAAGAGCTTTACTCTGGCAGGTCCATGCCGGGAGCTACCTGAAAACACAAGCCCTGATCTACCTTTGCTAGAATTGGGTTTCACAGTCTTCATGATGTTCTAGGGAGTGATTGTTTCCCATTCCAATGTCTGCAGTATTCTGCTTATTCTCAATGTCTTTATGTCACTTTGGCCCAAGTCTCCCTCATCAACTGAAACACCCCCCCGCCGCACTGATGTTCTGAACATTTGTAGCAAGACTTCCCTACTTTTATATTCCATTCCTCTTGCAATAAAATGGCAATATTGCATTTGCCTTCCTAATTAATGTTGTACCTGTGTATTAACATGTTATGATTTGTGTATAAGGACGCCCAGATTCCTCTGCAGCACACCGCAGTCTCACTTGACTGAAACATGTTTCTGATATGTGAAATGTGATGTGAATGTGGAGGGTGAACTGAGCCCAGCAGGAGATAGGTGCTCAATCACCATCAGAAAGACAGTGACCTGCATTCCAAACCCCATTCCAGGGCACATCTGGAGCAATGTGTGAAATCTCCCAACCTGCTGCTCACCTCTGCATTACTCCATCTGGAAATGGGATCGTGAATCCATGTACTTCAGCACTATTCCTGAAAGAGTTAAAAGACTCAGGATATCACTGGATTTCCCGAGGCGCATGTGACCATCAAAACTTCTGGAGCAGCCTCCATCATAAAGCAAACTCTGAATTCCTCTGGCATTGCAAATGAATCCTTTAGCTGCATGAATATTTCTCATCTCACCTACAGACTAACATAGCCCAAGGTTCCTGACCATTTCACACTCCCACACAGAAAGAACAAGGCCATTCGGCCCAATGTGTTTGTGCTGGGCAGATAAAACAAAACAGCCGTTCATTTTAATTTCATTTTCCAATCCTGGCTGATTGTCTCACAGGTCACATCACTTTAGATACCAGGTCCAGCTTCCCTGAGTTTCAGTCTCATCAATTGAACAGTGAATTCCGGATGACTCCAGATTCTCCAATCGCTTTAAATCAGTGTCCTAGTAATTGCCCCCTCAACCAGGGGAATCAGCTCTTTCTTGGCTGTCCTGTCTAAGCACCTCAATCTTATAAAGCTCAATTTGCTCCATCATTCTGGACCCAGCATCTTGAATGTCCAATGCAGATAGCTCAACAGGTGAAATATTGACCTGATTCTGATTTGTCCTTAGCTACAAGACCATCATCTGTCGCTTGCCACAAAGAACTCTTGTACATCATCACTCTTTGACTGTTCCTTACCGAAGGTTTGCCGCAGTCACACTCTTCCCCTCTCTCCACGTACAGGTTGCCACACTCGTGGCCTCCGACCAGCTGGTCAGTATTTGGCAGATTGTAAAGACAACTTCCTCGGCCAATGAGCAAGCTTCCCTCTAAATCCCTACGGCTGCAGGAGCTAAAAGTTGTTGGGGATTTGAAACTGAAGATCAGAACACACAAAAACAAAGATCAAAACACAAAATAATTTTCACATACATTTCTTAAAGTTTACTTTTTCGTGGCACAAAGCTTATTTTAACACTGCAATGAAGTCAATGTGAAATTCCCCTAGTCACGACACTCCAGTGTTCATTCCCCTAGTCATGACACTAGCACGTCATTCAGACTATGGGAGGAAACTGGAGCTCCCGGAGGAAACTCACACAGACAGGGGGAGAACGTGCAAACTCCACACAGACAATGACCCAAGCCAGGAATCGAGCCCAGGTCCCTTACGCTGTGAGGTAGCAGTACTAACCACTGTGTTACTATACCAAGTCTAAGGACCTTACCATCTGTATCAGCCTGCTATGTGGAACTTACCAAAGGCTTTACTAAAGTCCATATATACAACATCCACTGCCCTGCCCTGGTCAATTTTTCTTATCAGTTACAGTCAAGAGGTTTACAGCATGGAAACAGGCCTTTTGGCCCAACTTATCCATGCCTCCTTTTTTGTTAACCCTTAAGATAATCCCAATTGTCCGCATTTGGCCCAAATCTCTCGAGTCCCATCATACCCATGTAACTATTTCAATACTTTTTAAGAGACAAAGTTGTACCCACCTCTACTACTATACCTGGTGGCTTGTTCCAGATACTCACCACTTCCTGTATGAAAAAATTGCCCCTCTGGACACTTTTATGTCTCTCCTCTCTGATCTTAAACCTATGTCCTCTAGTTTTTGACTCCCCTACCTTTGGCAAAAGACATCTACCTGATCTGTGCCCCTCATTATTTTATAGACCTCTATAAGATCACCCTTAAGCTCCTATGCTGCAGGATAAAAAGTCCCAGTCGATTCAGCCTCTCCTTTTAAGTGAATCCATCAAGTCCCGGTAGCATCCTAATGAATCTCTTCTGCACTCTTTCTAGTTTAATAATATCCTTTCTATCATAAGGTGATCAGAATTGCACACAGTATTCCAAGGGTGGCCTTACCAATATTTTGTACAACTTCAACAGGTTGTTCCAACTCCTGTATTCAATGTTCTGACCGATGAAACCAAGCATATCAAATGCCTTTTTCACTACTCTGTCCACCTGTGACTCCACTTTCAAGCAGCTCTGAACATGTACCCTTAAATCTCTTTGTTCTATAACTGTCCCACTACCATTAATTGAGTGAGTCCTGCCCTGGTTCAATCTACCAAAATGCATCACCTTGCATTTGTTTAAATTAAACTCCATCTGCCATTCATCAGCCCACTAGCCCAAATGATCAAGGTCCTATTGCAATCTGAGATAATCTTCTTCACTTTCCACCATGCCACCAATCTTTGTGTCATCTGCAAACTTACTAAACATGCCTCCTATATTCTCATCCAATTCATTAATATAAATGACAAATAACAGTGGGCTCAGTGCTGATCCCTGAGGCACATCGCTAGTCACAGGCCTCCAATTTGAAAACCCTCCACAACTACCCTCTATTTCCTTTCAAACCAATTTTGTGTCCATTTAGATACCTCACCCTGGATCGCATGAGATTTAATCTTATGCAACAACCTCGCATATTTTCCTCCCCTTCACAAAACCATGCTTCCTATTGCGAATAAGCATATTCTGTTCCTAATGTGAGTATATTCTGTTCCTAAGAATCTTCTTCAATAACCTCCTCACCACTGGTGTAAGGCCAGAGGCCTGTAATTTTCCAGATTGTCTCTTCTGCCCTATTTAAATAGATGTGAGCTACTCTCCTATTCTCTGGTATCTCACCTGTTGCTAAAGACAATACAAAGATTTTGGCTATGGTTCTTCACTCAGAGAGTGGTTGGAGTGTGAAATGCACTGCCTGCTGTAATAATGGAGTCGGACACCTTAGGAACTTTCAAACAGTTATTGGAAATGCACATGGATCACTCCAGAATTAAAGGGAGGGGATAGCTTGATCTTGGGATTGGACATAGCTCAGGACAACATTGAGGGTTGAAGGGCCTGCACTGTGCTGTAACGTCCAATGTTTTCTATGGTCTATGTCTCAGCAATTTCTTCCCTTGCATCTCTCAGTGTTCTGGGACAGACATTATCTGGGCCTGGGGAATTGTCCACCTTAATGTCTCTCAAAACCTCCCTTTTTATCTGAGCCTGTCTGACTGTTTGGTGTCGATGTGGGGCTGATCTTTAGGCCACATTCCTTTTCAGGATCAGTGCACGGTCTGCCAGGTGCTAGGAAGGCAGAAACCACCCCCCAGGAGCTCGGGATAATCAGGAGGGATATTGTCTTTCTTTCATTCGTTTCATGGGATGCATTCATCAATGGGTAGGTGAACATTCATTGTCCATTCAGAACAGGCTTTGGGGAGGCAGAAGGTGGGTTACTGGCTGCAGGATTCTCAGTCTCTGGCCTGTACCTGAAGCCACGGTATTTATATAGCTAGTGCAGGTCAGGTTCTGGTCAATGGTAACCCCCAGGATATTGATTATAGGGGATTCAGCAATGTTGATGCCATTGAACCTCAAGAGGCAATCACCTCACCCTCCTCCCCCCCGGCCATGGTCCTGTTAGCTCTCCCTTGTATCAGGAATGCTTCCAGCTAATGGAGGCTGCTCCCCCAGATTCCCACTCACTGCAGCTTTGTGAGGGTTTGCTGATGCCAATCCTGTTCAAATGCTGCCTCTTAGCACTTGCTGGAGACATTTGCAAATGCTTCAAAATAATTGTGAAAAGACAGACACATAAAACATGATGCTTTTCTCTCCCCTCTCAAAATGCTTCAGCAGCAGCTGGCCATTCACAGAGATTGCTTTTTATTATTTTGTTCTTCTTGTTCTGGCCTTCACATCACAGGAGCTGCAGATGTTTGTGGAGGCTTTCACTGCAGCTTGAAGCAGCAATATTCCAATTATTCCAAAACACACACAATTTCACCCAGCTTTACAAAAACAAGTCTTCCCACTGACCTTGTGTTAGAAAGTAAGGCTGGTAGACATTGCATAGAGAAAGTGAATCACAGGCACAGTGTTTCAGTGAAGTTCTCACCCCAGTGCTTCTTCCATGATACAACCAGCTTTCCGATCTGTACATTTACAATCCCGTGAGTCAGTATCATGTGATATTCCCAAATTGTGCCCTATCTCATGGGCAAGAATTGCAGAATGGCTCAAAATGCTTGCTCGAGTGTCCTGAGAGGGAAGAGAAGGAAGTATCTGTCATTGCATTTCAATATCCTCACATGCAGACAATAAGGGGTTGGATAGATTGGTTGACACACACACACAAAACCTCCTCACTGCCTGGTACTCAGTCTGCCAGCTCTCTGGCACACATAGGGACAGGTAATAAATGCTGGTCTATTCAGAGACCTCCACTTCCCATCAAATTAATTAAAAATAATTCTCTCTTCTGCACTCAGGTTTCTTATTATGTGTGTATGTCAGTGATTGGGGATAGGCAGTTAGCCCCCCTCAGCCAATGGGAATGAATGGGGTATTGGTGTGAAGAAGGACAGTAAAACTGGAGAAAAGATCCAGGAGGGATGCAAAGGGGAAACTTTAAATGATACCATTCAACCCCAACATTGAAATGAGTTGATGAGTGCCCACTACAGGCAACATGGCCCAGGGTAACCCCAAGGATTTAAACAGGGTGAATCTTAGACGTGGCAAGTCTCCACCATTTCATAGAAACGTAGGAGGAGGCCGTTCAGCCCTTCGGGCCTGCTCCGTAATTCATTATGATCATGGCTGTTCGTCCAACTCAATAGCCTAATCCTGCTTTCTCCCCATAACCTTGAATCACATTCACTCCAAGGGATATATCCAGCCGCCTCTTGAATACATTCAATGTTTTGGCATCAACGACTTTCAATATAACTTTTCAAATTTCATTTAAATCCTTGTGGCCTTTCCAGAAGTGAGCTGACTTCAGATCAGTCTTTAGCTGAGTCACACATTCAGACAACATGACAGCAGTGGTTAGCACTGCTGTCTCACAGTGCCAGGGACTCAGGGCAGCACGGTGACACAGTGATTAACACTGCTGTCTCACCGTGCCAGGGACTCAGGGCAGCACGGTGACACAGTGATTAACACTGCTGTCTCACCGTGCCAGGGACCCAGGGCAGCACGGTGACACAGTGGTTAGCACTGCTGTCTCACAGTGCCAGGGACCCGGGACAGCACGGTGACACAGTGATTAGCACTACTGTTAGCACTGTAGTACTGTTAGCACTACAGTCCAATGGCATTGGCCATCCTAAATTCTCCCTCAGGTACTGGAGAGTGGGAGAATCTGATTAGCAGATTTACACAGGAACTTCACTGCAGTGTTAGAACATAGAACACTACAGAAGACATAGAACTTGGACAAGTTGCAGAGCTGGGCCGAGAGGTGGCAAATGGAGTTTAATGAGGAAAAGTGTGAGGTAATTCACTTTGGCAGAAATAACAAAAGGGCTAATAGTAGGGCTCTTAATAGTGTTGATGAACAGAGGGATCTTGGTGTATGTGTGCATAGATCCCTGAAAGTTGGCAATCAAGTCGATAAGGTTGTTAAGAAGGCATACGGAGTCTGAGCTTTTATTGGTAGGGGGATTGAATTTCGGAGCCGCAACGTCATGTTGCAACTGTACAAAACTCTAGTGCGGCCGCACTTGGAGTATTGTGTGCAGTTCTGGTCCCCGCATTATAAGAAACATGTGGAGGCATTGGAGAGGGTACAGAGGAGGTTTACCAGGATGTTGCCTGGTATGGAAGGCAGGTCTTATGAAGAGAGGCTGAGGGATTTGAGGTTGTTTTAGTTAGAAAGAAGGCGGCTAAGAGGAGACCTTATTGAAACATATAAGATGATTAGAGGTTTAGATAGGGTGGACAGTGATAGACTTTTTCCTAGGATGGAGAAAGCTAGCACGAGGGGACATAGCTTTAAATTAAGGGGTGGTAGTTATAGGACGGATGTCAGAGGTAGGTTCTGTACCCAGAGGGTGGTAAGGGTATGGAATGCCCTGCCTGCTGCAGTTGTAGATGCACCAAGTTTGGTGGCATTTAAGAGGTTAATAGATAAGTTTATGGATGAAAAGGGAATGGTTTAGGTTAGAGGGTCATTGCTTTTTCTTAATTGGTCGGCGCAACATCGAAGGCCAAAGGGCCTGTTCTGCGCTGTAATGTTCTATGTTCTACAGCACAAACAGACCTTTCGGCCCACGTGTTGCGCCAATCACATCTACCAATCCACAGACCTATCTATAACCCCCTATCCTATTCTTTTCCATATACTCATCCAGAAGTCTTTTAAAAGACCCCAGTGGGTTTGCCTCAACAACGTCCGACAGCAGTCGGTTCCATTCACTCACCACCCTCTGAGTGAAAAACTTACCCCTGACATCTCCTTTGTATTTGCTTCCCTGCACCTTAAATCTGTGTCCTCTCGTATTGACCATTTCAGCTCGGGGAAATAGTCTCTGAGAATCCACCATATCTATTCCTCTCAACATTTTATA
The DNA here is from genome assembly GCA_024679065.1 of Sphyrna mokarran. Taxonomy (NCBI): domain Eukaryota; kingdom Metazoa; phylum Chordata; class Chondrichthyes; order Carcharhiniformes; family Carcharhinidae; genus Sphyrna; species Sphyrna mokarran. Next base: position 2,704,713 of record JAGIQG010000001.1, read on the forward strand.
AACCTGTTAATATGGGATTTCTTGTAACACAAATAAATAAACTTTAAAATTAAACATATTTGTGCTCAGTCCTGCACGTTGTAATGATTCTTATGTGGAGACCACAGTGAGCAGATAGCACTCAGCTCCCCCAGCTCCCTCTCTCCCCCAGCTCCTTCACTCTCCCAGCTCCCTCTCTCCCCCAGCTCCCTCTTCCCCAGCTCCCTCTCTCCCCCAGCTCCTTCACTCTCCAGCTCCTTCACTCTCCCAGCTCCTTCACTCTCCCAGCTCCCTCTCTCCCCCAGCTCCCTCTCTCCCCCAGCTCCCTCTCTCCCCCAGCTCCCTCTCTCCCCCAGCTCTCTCTTCTCCCCCAGCTCCTTCACTCTCCCAGCTCCTTTTCTCTCTTCTCTTTCGCCCAGCTTCTTCTCTCTCTCTCTCTCCCAGCTCCCTCTCTCTCAGCTCCCTTTCTCTCTCCCCCAGCTCCCTGTCTCCCAGCTCCCTCTCTCTCACCAATTCCCCCTCTCTCTCTCAGCTCCCTCTCTCTTTCTCTCTCTCCCAACTCCCTCTTTCTCTCTCTCCTCCAGTTCCCTCTCTCCCAGCTCCCTGGTGATGTTTGATATGGGCTGTCTCTAGCCAGGCCAGCAGAAATTGCCTGTTCTTAATTACCTTTGGGAAGGTGTTGGTGTGCTATCTTTTCCAATTGCTACAGTCATGTAGTGCAAGTATTCCCATAGTGCTGTTCGGGAGCGAATTCCAGGATTTGGACCCAACACATTATTAAAGACCAATCAGATTCATTACTGTCTTTCGGGGAAGTAAATCTGTCGACTTTACATGGTCTGGCCTACATGTGACTCGAGAGCAATGTGGTCAACTGATAACTAGCAAGTCACTTTGTTCAAAGACAATGAAATATCCCATTGAATTCGGAAAGAAAAACAAAACAAATAAAGAGGCAGCACAAACATCACCAGGGAGCTGAGGGAGAGAGGGAATGGAGGAGCTGGGGGACTGGGTGAGCTAGGGCAGATGGGGAGCTGGGGAAGAGAGGGAGCTGGGGGAGTGAGGGAGCTGGGGGAGAGAGGGAGCTGGGGGAGGAGAGGGAGCTGGGGGAGAGAGGGAGCTGGGGAGAGAGGGAGCTGGGGAGAGAGGGAGCTGGGGAGAGGGGGAGCTGGGGAGAGAGAGGGAGCTGAGCTGGGGGAGAGAGTGGGGAGAGAGGGAGCTGGGGAAGAGAGGAGATGGGGGAGAGAGGGAGCTGGGGGAGAGGGAGCTGGGGGAGAGAGAGAGCTGGGGGACAGAGGGAGCTGGGGGGAGAGGGGGAGTGGGGGAGAGAGAGAGCTGGGGGAGAGAGGGAGAGGGAGATGGGGGACAGAGGGAGCTGGGGGATAGAGGGAGCTGGGGGATAGAGGGAGTTGGGGAGAGAGGGAGCTGGGGGAGAGGGGGAGCTGGGGGAGAGAGGGAGCTGGAGCTGGGTAGGAGGGACTGGGGGAGAGAGAGCTGGGAGGAGAGAGAGGGAGTGGGGGATAGAGGGAGTTGGGGGAGAGAGGGAGCTGGCGGAGAGGGGAAGCTGGGGGAGAGAGGGAGGGAGCTGGGGGAGAGAGAGAGCTGGGGGAGAGAGGGAGCTGGGGGAGAGAGGGAGCTGGGGAGAGAGGGAGCTGGGGGAGGAGAGAGAGAGCTGGGGAGAGAGGGAGCTGGGGGATAGAGGGAGCTGGGGGATAGAGGAGCTGGGGGATAGAGGGAGTTGGGGGAGTGGGGGAGCTGGGGGAGAGAGGGAGCTGGGGGAGAGAGGAGCTGGGGGAGAGAGAGAGAGGGAGAGGGGAGCTGGGGGAGAGAGGAGCTGGGGAGAGAGGGAGCTGGGGGAGAGAGAGAGCTGGGGGAGAGAGGGAGCTGGGGGTAGAGGGAGCTGGGGGATAGAGGGAGCTGGGGGATAGAGGGAGTTGGGGGAGTGGGGGAGTGGGGGAACTGAGGCAGAGGGGGGAGCTGGGGGAGAGGGGGAGCTGGAGAAGAGAGGAAGCTGGGAAGAGAGAGAGCTGGGGGAGAAAGGGAGCTGGGGAGTGGGGAAGCTGGGGGAGAGAGGGACTTGGGGAGTGGGGGGAGCTGGCGGAATGGGGGAACTGGGGCAGGAGGGGGAACTGGGGGAGAGGGGGAGCTGGGGGAGTGGGGAGCTGGGGCAGAGGGGGAGCTGGGGGGAGTGGGGGAGCTGGGCAGAGGGGGAGAGGGAGAGCAGGGGAGAGCTGGGGGATGGGGGAGCTGGGGGAGAGGGGGAACTGGGGCAGAGGGGGAACTGGGGGAGAGGGGGAGCTGGGGGAGTGGGGGAGCTGGGCAGAGGGAGAGCTGGGGGAGTGGGGAGCTGGGGCAGAGGGGGAGCTAGGGGAAAGGGATCTGGGGAAGAGAGGGAGCTGGGGAAGAGAGGGAGCTGGGGGAGTGGGGGAAACTGGGGTAGAGGGGGGCTGGTGGAGAAGGAGCTGGGAAGAGAAGGAGCTGGGGGAGGAGAGAGAGCTGGGGGAGTGGGGGAGTTGGGGGAGAAGGGGAGCTGGAGAAGAGAGAGAGCTGGGGCAGAGAGCGAGCTGGGGGAGTGAGGGAAACTGGGGCAGAGAGGGGGAGCTGGGAAGAGAGGGAGCTGAGGAGAGAGGGGAGCTGGGGCAGAGAGGGAGAACTGGGGGAGCTGGGGGAAAGGGGAGCTGGGAAGAGAGGGCAGAGGGAGAGCTGGGGGAGTGGGGGAGCTGGAGTGGAGCAGCTGGGGCAGAGGGGGAGCTGGGGAGGGGGAGCTGGGGGAGAGAGGGACTGGGGGAGAGAGGGAGCTGGGGGAGAGTGGGACCTGGGGGAGAGGAGGTGGTACCTGGGGGAGAGGGGGACTTGGGGGGAGTGGGGGACTTGGGGAGAGAGGAGGAGCTGGGGAGTGGGGGAGCTGGGGCCATTGGGGAGCTGGGGCAGAGGGGGAGCTGGGGCAGCAGGGGAGAGCTGGGGGAGAGAGGGCGGGGGAGAGGGTGACCTGGGGGAGTGGGGTGAGCTGGGGCAGAGGGGGAGCTGGGGCAGAGGGGAGTTGGGGGGAGGGAGCTGGGGGAGAGGGACCTGGGGGAGAGGGACCTGGGGCAGGGGGAGTTGGTTGAGAGGGAGTTGGGGGAGAGGGAGCTGGGGGAGTTGAGTGCTCTCTGTTCACTGTGGTCTCCACATTAGAACCATCACAACGTGTGGGACTGAGTGTGAATGTTTAAGTTTAAAGTTTATTTATGAGTCACAAGTAGACTTCTATTAACACTGTGAAAATCCCCTAGTCACCACACTCTGGCACCTGTTCGGGTACATTGAGAGGAAATTTGGCATGTTGCTTTCTGCAGTCAATGGGATGTGGCTGCCCTTATTGCCCATATTTCATTATCCTTGAACTGAGTGGCTTGCTAGTTATCAGTTGACCACATTGCTCTGCAGTCACATGTAGGCCAGATCAGGTAAGGGTGGCAGATTTCCTTCTCGAAAGGACATTAGTGAAGCAGATGGGCCTTTAATAAAATTGATGACAGTTCCATGGTCTCAATTTGCTTTCTACTTCATAAAATAATTTTAAATTACATGAACTGCTCAAGTGGGATTTGTAATCATACCCCCAGCACATTTACCTCAGTCTCTGGGCCAATGACATTAGCACTGTGCTACTATCTGCCTTGCCAGTGTACTTTGTAAATGGTACACATGGCTGCCACTGTTCACATTTGGTTCCGTCATTTGAACTATCTGCACTCTTAGCTCTGGGGATCAGAAACTCAACTGGATTCACCATATAAACACAGCCACTACAAACGCAGCGCAGAGGCGAGGAATATGGCAGCAAGTAACTCAACTCCTGACTTCCTAATGCCTGTCTGCCATCCACAGGGCACAAGTCAGGAGTATAATGCAATACTCTCCATTTGCCTGGATGGGGGCAGCTCCAACAACAGTCAAGAAGCTCAATACCATCCAGGACAAAGCACTCACTGGGTTAGCAAACCAGTGAGCTATTTTCTGGAATATTCTCCTCATGGAATCTTACATTGCAGAAGGAGACCATCAAATCTGCACCAACAGCAATCCCACTCTAGCTCATCCCCCTAACATTAATGGCAATTTAGCATGACCAATCCACTTAACTTGCACATCTTTGGACTGTGGGAGGAAATCAGAGCATCCAGAGGAAAGTCACGCAGACGCGGGGAGAACAAACAAAATCCATACAGGCACCCAAGCCAGGAACTGAACCCAGATCCCTGGTGCTGTGAGGCAGCAGTGTTAACCACTGTAACACCCCACCACCCCATTCTCCTCATTGTCCTGAAGGCTGGCTCTTTGATTGGAAGATAATGTTGAGCGAGGACAACGAGAATGCAGTTCTCCCTCCCTATCCGGAGATTCCAGATGCAATGGTAGCTTTTATATAAATTGATAAATATCACATGAAAAAAAATGAAATAAAAACCCATTCGAGGAGATGCCTCATGATCATATTATCCCTTTCTGCTCAGTATTAATCTGGAGGCAACATCACTTTGGGAAATCAATTTGTCAACCACAGTCCAACAGGGGTATAGGGCAAAAAATTAGCACTCATAAAAAATAGGACCCCGAGGAGGCCATTCGGCCCTTCAAGCCTTTTTCATTATAATTATGTCACTCACCGTGTTCACCCCACCGGACTGGTCAGTTGAACATATACTGCCAAACATTGCCAAGCCTGCGATTCCATCCACAAAAAAACTACCTCTATAAAAGACAAACCAAAATTAAATTCAAAAATGGGCAGGAATCCAAAAATAATGATCTCCCATGGAAGAAATGACACATCATTTTCATAAAGACCATGGAATTATCTCCACACTCACGGTGACGCACCTCCAAGACACCCTGCAACTGAGATGAAGTCAGAGTGTTGTCATGGTATCTTGTCCTCCTGAATGATGGGACACATGTTACCAAAACATGGGTGGCACAGTGGTGAGCACTGCTACCTCACAGTGCCAGGAACCCGGTTCAATTCTCGGCGTGGATCACTGTCTGTGTGGAATTTGCATATCCTCCCTGTGTCTGCGTGGGTTTCCTCCAGGTGCTCCGGTTTCCTCCCACAGTATGAAGATGTGTAGGTTAGGGAGGTTGGCCATGCTAAATTGCTTCTTAGTGTCTAAAGATGTACTGGTTCAGTGGATTGGCCGTGCTAAATTGCTCCTTAATGTCAGGAGGACTAGCTAGGGTAAATGCATGGGTTATGGGATAGCGTCGGGTGGGATTGTGGTCGGTACAGACTCGATGGGCTGATAGCACTGTAGGATTCTATGATTTGTGACAAAATATTAAGGGATAATGGTTAGATCCTCTCTTGATGCGAGGTTGTTGGCATTGGACTGGGGTGGACACAGTAAGAAATCTGACAACACCAGGTTAAAGTCCAACAGGTTGATTTGGAATCACAAGCTCTTAGAATGCTGCCACTCACCTGAATGAAGGAGTGGCATTCTGTGAATCCATTTCATGATTCCAAATCAACCTGTTGGACTTTAAGGTGGTGCTGTGAGACTCCTTACTCAATCCTCTCTTGTTAAAGATGGTCATTGCCTGATATTTGTTCTTCCCTGGTTCATTTCACATTCCTTGCCCAATCAGAGTCAGCCTGTCCAGTTTAAATTTGAACAAAGCTGTGCAGTTCACTGTTCCATGCTGCATTCTCCATGGCAACAGTTCCACCAGTCAGAGTCCACTTGCCAACCAACCATGGGAAATCATGTCGCAGCTATATAAAATCTTGGTTAGGTAGCATTTGGAGTATTGCATGCAGTTCTGGTCAACACACTACCAGGAGGACATGGAAGCTTTGGACAGACTGCAAAGAAGCTTCACCAGGATGTTATTTAAAAGTTTTATGTTCAAGTTTATTTATTAGTGTCACAAGTAGGCTTACAGTAACTGTAATCAAGTCACTGTGAAAATCTCAGAGTCTCGAGGCTGTTGGCTATGAGAGGTTGAATAAACAGCAAGGCTTTTGATAAAGTCCCCCATGCAATGTTTCTTGAGAAGGTGAGAGGGCATGGGAACCAAAGGGCTTTGGCCTTTGGATCCAGAACTGGCTTGCCTGCAGAAAGCACAGAGTGGTTGTGGATGGGTCTTTTTCTGCATGGAAGTCGGTCACTAGTGGAGTGTCCCGGGGATCTGTTCTTGGACCCCTGCTGCTTGTCATTTTCATAAATGACCTCAATGAGGAAGTGGAGGGATGGGTTAGTAAGTTCGCCAACGATACAAAGGTTGGTGGTGTTGTGGATGGTCTGGAGGGATGTCAGAAGTTGCAGCAAGACATAGATAGGATGCAAGACTGGACAGAGAAGTGGCAGATGGACTTCAAAGCGGATAAATGTGTAATGGTCCATTTTGGCAGGATCAATGGGGTGAAGGAGTACAATATCAAGGGTAGGAGTCTTAGCAGTGTTGAGGAGCAGAAGAATCTTGGGGTCCGGCTCCATAGGACTCTTAAATCGGCCTCGCAGGTGGAGAATGTGGTCAAGAAGGCATATGGTGTACTGGCCTTCATTAATCGAGGGATTGAGTTTAGGAGTCGGGAGGTAATGCTACCTCTTGTCAGACCTCACTTGGAGTACTGTGCGCAGATCTGGTCGCCTCACTACAGGAAGGATGTGGAAGCTATTGAGAGGGTGCAGAGGAGATTTACAAGGATGTTGCCTGGATTGGGAACCATGCCTTATGAAGGAGCTACGTCTCTTCTCCCTGGAGAGACGTAGGTTGAGAGGTGACCTGATAGAGGTTTATAAAATGTTGAGAGGAAGATAGGGTGGATTCTTGGAGGGCTGAAATGGTCGCTATGAGAGGACACAGGTTTAAGGTGCTGGGCAGCAAGTACAGAGGAGATGTTAGAGGTAAGTTTTTCTCTCAGAGGGCGGTGAGTGAATGGAATCGGCTGCTGTCGGTGGTGGTGGAGGCGAACCGGTGGAGCTGGGGTCTTTCAAAAGACTTCTGGATTACTACATGGGATTAAATGGAATTGGGAGTTACAGATAATTCTATGGCCGAGTAGGTATGAGAATGATCAGTGCAACTTGTGGGCCGAAGAGTTTGTGCTGTAGTGTTCTATGTTCTATGTTAAACGAGGATTGTTTTCACTGGAAAGATGGACACTGAGGGAAGAGTTGATAGAGGTCTACAAAATTATGAGGTATAGGCAGGGTGGATAGTCAGAGCCTTTTTCCCAGGATGGAAGTGTCAATTACACTCAATAGCTTACACTTACAATTACACAAGGAGGCGGCTAAGGGGGGATCTTATTGAAACATATAAGATAATTAGAGGTTTGGATAGGGTGGACAGTGATAGCCTTTTTCCTAGGATGGAAAAAGCTAGCACGAGGGGACACAACTTTAAATTAAGGGGTATGAGTTATAGGACGGATATCAGAGGTAGGTTCTTTACTCAAAGAGTGATTAGGGAGTGGAATGCCCTGCCTGCAGCTGTTGTAGATGCGCCAAGTTTGGTGGCGTTTAAGAGGTTAATTGATAAGTATATGGAAGAGAAGGGAATGGTTTAGTTTGGAGGGGCATTGCTTTTTATTTTGGTCGGCACAACATCGAAGGCCGAAGGGCCTGTTCTGTGCTGTATTGTTCTATGTTCTATGTAATTACAAGGGGCACAGGTTCAAGGTGAGAGGGGGAAAGTTTAAAGGAGATGTACAGGGGAAGTTTTTCACAAGAGAGAGGTGGGTGCTTGAAAAAACATTGCTGGAGGAGATGGAGGAACAGGCACATTCACAACATTTAAGAGGCATCCGGATGGTACATGAATAGGGAGGGAATAGAGGGATACAGACCAAGTAATTTAGTTTGAGCATTGTGATGGGCACAGGTTTAGAAGGCCAGAGGCCCTGTTTTTATGCTGTTTCTTTGTTCTGCGGCACCAGAATGGATCAGTTTGATGTGAGATCAGATTAGTATTTGATACAAAGAGGAGTCATCTAAATTTGCTGGAAAAAGTATCAAACCTCAGGATTGGGAGCAACCCAGACCTCCACAAAGGAGATTGATTCAGAAAGCAAAAACAGAGTCAGAGTAAACTTTCAAGTAACATCAAAGTGGGCTGGAAAAGCTTGCATGAGTATCTAAAAATAACAAGGTTCATAAAAATAATTGTAGGTTCCTTGCAATCCAAAACTAAACAAAACAGTTACAATGTAGAACAAGGAAATTAAACAGCTTCTTCATGGTGAAACACACAAATGATTCCCAAAAGAGAATTAAGGCTCTAGTCAGTGGGAAGAATTGAGGGAAATTTATATTACTCATAAAATAGTGTTGCAGAAATGATTGTGTTGAGAAAACAGCATCTATCATAACTTTCTAAAGTTTGTCATTTTCATAAATGACCTGGATGAGGAAGTGGAGGGAGGGGTTAGCAAGTTCGCCGACGATACAAAGGTCGGTGGTGTTGTGGATGGTCTGGAGGGATGTCAAAAGTTGCAGCGGGACATAGACAGGATGCAAGACTGGGCGGAGAAGTGGCAGATGGACTTCAACGCGGATAAATGTGTAGTGATCCATTTTGGCAGGAATAATTGGATGAAGGAGTACAATATAAGGGGTAGGAGTCTTAGCTGTGTTGTAGAGCAGAAGGATCTCGGGGTCCGGGTCCATAGGACTCTTAAATCGGCCTCGCAGGTGGAGGAAGTGGTCAAGAAGGCGTACGGTGTACTGGCCTTCATTAATCGAGGAATAGAGTTTAGGAGTCAGGAGGTAATGATGCAGCTCTATAAGACTCTTGTCAGACCCCAGTTGGAGTATTGTGCGCAGTTCTGGTTGCCTCATTATAGGAAGGATGTAGAGGCTATTGAGAGGGTTCAGAGGAGATTTACAAGGATGCTGCCTGGATTGGGAGGCAGGCCTTATGAAGATAGGTTGAGGGAGCTGGGACTCTTCTTACTGGAGAGACGTAGGTTGAGAGGCGACCTGATAGAGGTTTATAAAATGTTGAGAGGAATAGATAGGGTGGGCTCTCAGAGACTATTTCCCCGAGCTGAAATGGTCACTACGAGAGGACACAGATTTAAGGTGCAGGGAAGCAAATACAAAGGAGATGTCAGGGGTAGGTTTTCCACTCAGAGGGTGGTGAGTGAATGGAACCGACTGCCATCAGAGGTTGTTGAGGCAAACTCACTGGGGTCTTTTAAAAGACTTCTGGATGAGTACATGCAAAAGAATAGGATAGGGGGTTATAGATAGGTCTGTGGATTGGTAGATGTGATCGGCGCAACTCGTGGGCCGAAGGGCCTGTTTGTGTTGTATTGTTCTATGTTCTATGAATTGGATTTATACAGAGGAAAAATAAACAATAGGAGGAGTTGAGAGATTGGGACAATGACTGCAATATATCCTTCAATATGACTGCAATGTAAGAGTTCAAATCCCACCCACCATCGAGATAGGGGTTCAAATTCAATCAATACGTCTGGAATCTTTCATTATTGACCTTCCTGGTGATATATTGATAAAAGTCCCTGTTGACCAACATGGTGCATGTCTGTTTACCACATGGACTGCAGCGGGTCAAAGCTGACAATCTCCTTCTCAAATAAGAATGGGTCATAAAAGCTGCACTAACTAGTAGAGTTTACAATACAGAAAACACATTGAAAAAGAAGTTCTATTTGCCACCCAGCTAGTTTGATATGAAGTTTGGCTGTCAGGTACACACATGGCAAGATGGGCACTATCATTGGGCAGTCGTGGAAGAAGATGAGTTTTCCTCCAGTGGAGAAACCGGCTCAGTGTCCCTGACGCACTCCTGTCCACTGTGATTTGGTCTCTGGTCCACACCTCAACTCCAATCAGAGCAATCCGAAGATTAAATGGTCTGTAATACTGCAAAAGACACAAACATGATAACAATGACAATTAGCAAAGTGCCAGATGACCCTAAGCTGTTTTCCCCTTTGAGGGGGATACTGACTGGTAGTTATTTAACCTGAGGATCACCACACTTCAGGCGAGGAGTAGGGTTGGGAATACACTGCATTGAAGTGAAGGCCAGCCTCCAGCAAAGGGCAGCAGAGAGGCAAAGCTGATTGGTTATTGCGGGGAATATTTACACTGACGCAGTGACTGGTTCCAGAAGGTGGTTTGTGGAGAAGCTGTTGTAAAGGAACAGTTAAACCCCAAACACAACTTCAGTGTTTCCCTCCCTACCTCCTCCTCTAACTAAAAATAAATACTCACTGTGAGGACCAAGGCAAGGGAAAGGTGAGTTAAGATTAATTTATCTTTCTAACTCTCTGGGAGGCAAGAGAGGAGATTGCAGAGCCTCTGGCTCTGATCTTCAGGTCCTCGTTGGTTACGGGTGTGGTTCCGGAGGACTGGAGGATAGCGAATGTGGTCCCATTGTTTAAGAAGGGGAAGAGAGACCTTCCTGGGAATTATAGGCCAGTGAGTCTTACTTCTGTTGTGGGCAAGGTATTGGAGAGAATTATTAGGGATAGGATTTATAGTTATTTAGAGAGAAATGAATTGATTGGGGATAGTCAGCATGGTTTCGTGAAGGGTAGGTCATGCCTTACTAACCTCATTGAGTTTTTTGAGAAAGTGACCAGAGAGGTGGATGGGGGTAAGGCGGTTGATGTAGTATATATGGACTTTAGTAAGGCGTTTGATAAGGTGGCCCATGGAAGACTTCTACAGAAAATGCAGATGTGTGGAATAGAGGGTGATTTAGCTAATTGGATTAGGAATTGGCTGGCAGATAGAAGACAGAGGGTGGTGGTTGATGGGAGATATTCATCGTGGAGTTCGGTGACGAGTGGTGTGCCTCAGGGGTCTGTTTTGGGGCCCCTGCTGTTTGTAATTTTTATAAATGATCTGGATGAGGGTATTGAGGGATGGATCAGTAAATTTGCAGATGACACTAAAGTCGGTGGAGTGGTAGATAGTGAAGAGGGGTGTTATAGTTTACAGAGTGACTTGGACAAGTTGCAGAGCTGGGCCGAGAGGTGGCAAATGGAGTTTAATGTGGAAAAGTGTGAGGTAATGCACTTTGGCAGGAACAATAAATGTGTAGAGTATAGGGCTAATGGTAGGGCTCTTAATAGTGTTGAGGAACAGAAGGATCTTGGTGTATGTGTCAATAGATCCCTGAAAGTAGGCAGTCAAGTGGATAAAGTTGTTAAGAAGGCATATGGAGTCTTAGCTTTTATTGGTAGGGGGATTGAATTTAGGAGCCGCAGCATCATGTTGCAACTGTACAAAACTCTAGTGCGGCCGCACTTGGAGTATTGTGTGCAGTTCTGGTCGCCACATTATAAGAAAGATGTGGAGGCATTGGAGAGGGTACAGAGGAGGTTTACCAGGATGTTGCCTGGTATGGAGGGCAGGTCCTATGAAGAGAGGTTGAAGGATTTGAGGTTGTTTTCGTTAGAAAGGAGGCGGCTAAGAGGGGATCTTATTGAAGCATATAAGATGATTAGAGGTTTAGATAGGGTACATAGAACATAGAACATAGAACATTACAGCACAGAACAGGCCCTTCGGCCTTCGATGTTGTGCCGACCAAAATAAAAAGCAATGCCCCTCCAAACTAAACCATTTTTACATGATGGACAGTACCATGGATACCGTGGACAGTGATAGCCTTTTTCCTAGGATGGAGAAAGCTAGCACGAGGGGACACAGCTTTAAATTAAGGGGTATGAGTTATAGTACGGATATCAGAGGTAGGTTCTTTACTCAAAGAGTGATTAGGGAGTGGAATGCCCTGCCTGCAGCTGTTGTAGATGCGCCAAGTTTGGTGGCATTTAAGAGGTTAGTTGATAAGTATATGGAAGAGAAGGGAATGGTTTAGTTTGGAGGGGCATTGCTTTTTATTTTGGTCGGCACAACATCGAAGGCCGAAGGGCCTGTTCTGTGCTGTAATGTTCTATGTTCTATGTTCTAACTGTAAAAGGGTAGTTATGGCAGCTGGGGCAGTGGCATGCTCCGCCTGCCAGATGTGGGAAATTAGGGAACAATCTAGTCTCCATGACAACTTTGTCTGCAAGAAGTGTATACAGCTACAGCTCCTCACAGAGCTGTTCAGTTGGAAAAGCAGGTGGATGCACTGTGGAGCAAATAGAAGGCAGAGAGTGTGATAGACACTAGTTACAGGGAGCTATCAAACCACAGGTTCAGACAGGTAGAAGGGAGAGTGCCAGGAGAGGCAGGCAGGTAGTGCAGGAGTCTCCTGTGACTATTCCCCTTTCAAACAGGTATACTGTTTTGAATATTGTTGAGGGGGATAGCTTGTCAGGGGGAGATACCAGCAGCAGTCAGTCCTGTGACACCACATCTGGTTCTGCTGTGTCGGGCAAAGAGCAAGCGAGCAGTAGTAATAGGGGACTCGCCAGTTAGAGGCACGGACAGGCGTTTCTGTGGCCGCAATCAAGACTCGAGGATGGTGTGATGCCTCCCTGATGTCAGGGTCAAGGATGTCTCTGACCTGCCAGTGAAGGCAGTGTCAGTAATCCTAGTACAAGTGAGATTAGGTAAAAGCAGGACAGAGAACAAGGGAGATCCAGATTAAACTGCATTTATTTCATCCAACGGGCAAGGCAGGTGAACTCAGGGCATGGATGGGTACGTGGTACTGGGACATTATTGCAATAACTGAAACATGGCTAAGAGAGGGACAGGAGTGGCAGCTCAATGTTCCAGGGTACAGATGCTATAGGAAAGATGGAACAGGAGGTAAGAGAGGAGGGAGAGTTGCACTTTTGTTTACGGCAGTACTGAGAAGGGATTTATCTGAGGGTTCAGCTACTGAATCCAGATGGGTAGAACTGAGAAATAAGAAGGGGAAATCACTTTGATATGGTTGTACTATAGGATCCCAAACAGTCAGCGGGCAATTGAGGAGCCAATATGTCAGGCGATTACAGATAGCTCCAAGAAAAATAGGGTGGTAATAGTCAGAGATTTTAACTTTCCCAACATTGACTGGGACAGCCATGGGATTATAGGGTTGAATAGAGAGAAATTTGTTGGGTGTATTCAGGAGGAATTTCTCATTCAGTATATAGAGTAGAGGGGGGGGCAAAACTTGACCTCCTTTTGAGAACTAAAGAAGGGCAGGTGACAGAAGTGTTAGTGAGGGTTCTCATTGGGATAAGTGAACATAATTCCATTAGTTTTAAGATAGCCATGGAAAATGATAGGTCTGGACCAAAAGCTAACATTCTAAATTGGGCAAGGTCAATTTTGATGATATCAGACATGAACTTTCAAAAATTAATTGGGCGAGCCTGTGAGAAAGCAAAGAGACATTTGGTAAGTGGGAGGCTTTCAAAACTATACTAATCAAGGTTCAGTGTAAGCACATTCCTTAGTCTGAAGGGCAGGCTGGCAGAAGTAGGGAATCCTGGATGATTCAGGATTTTGAGCCCTGGTCAGAAGAAGAAGGAGGCATAATTCATGCTAGGCAGCTGGATCAAGTGAATCCTTTGAAGAGTTTGGTGTGTAGGAATGGAGTGAAGAGAGAAATCAGGAGGGCAAAAAGGGGACACAAGTTTTGGTAGGTAAGGCAAAGGAGAATCCAAGGAGCTTCGACAAATATATAAAGGGCAAAAGAGTAACTAGGAAGAGAATAAGGAAGGATCAACAAGATCATTTATATGCAAATCCACAAGAGCTGGGTGAGATCCTAATTAATTAGTTGTACAATAAATTGGTAAGGCCATACTCCATTCAGTTATAGAGTCATAAAGATTTACAGCTTACAGGAAACAGGCCCTTCGGCTCAACTTGTGCATGCCCCTTTTTTTTAAAACCCTTAAGATAATCCCAATTGCCTACATTTGGCCCACACCCTTCTATACCTATTGTACCCATGTAACGACCTAAATGCTGTTTAAAAGATAAAATTGTACCCACCTCTGGCAGCTTGTTCCAGACACTCAGCACTCTCTATGTGAAAAAACTGTCCCTCTGGACGCTTTTGTATTTCTCCCCTCTCATCTTAAACCTATACCTCTCGTTTTAGACTCCTCTATCTTTGGGAAAACATGTTGACTATGTAGCTGATTTGTGCTCCTCATTATTTTATAGACCTCTATAAGATCACCCCTTCAGCCTCCTACGCTCCAGAGAAAGATTTCCCAGTCTATCTAGTCTCTCCTTATAACTCAATCCATCAAATCCCTGTAGCATCCTAGTAAATCTTTTCTGCGCTCTTTCTAGTTTACTAATATCATTTCTATGATAGGGTGACCAGAATTCCACACAGTGTTCCAAGTGTGGCCTTACCAATGTCTTATACAACTTCAACAAGACCTCCCAACTCCTGTATTCAGTGTTCTGACCGATGAAACCAACCATGCTGAATGCCTTCTTCACCACTCTGTCCGCCTGTGACTCCACTTTCAAAGAGCTATGAACATGTACCCTAAATCTCTTTGTTCTGTAACTCTCCCCAACACCCTACCATTAACTGAGTAAGTCCTGCTCTGGTTCAATCTACCAAAATGCATCACCTCACGTTTGTCTGAATTAAACTCCACCTGGCCAACTCGTCAATCCACTGGCCCAATTGATCAAGATCCCATTGTAATTGGAGATGACTTTTTTCAATGTCCACTATGCACCAATCTTACTGAAATCTACAAACTTACAAACCAAACCTCCTATATTAATGATTTAGATGAGAATATCAGTGAAAAATAAATGTGTACCCAGCACAGATCCATGAGGCACACCACTAGTTACAGGACTTCAGTTTGAAAACCAACTCGCTACAACCAACCTCTGGCAGACAAACAAACTGGGGAAAAATGATTACATACAACATGGAGATAAGAATGCTTGTGAACTCTATGACTCCTGGTTTGGTGTTTGAGTGATGGTTTTAGAATAGTTCAACCAATTTAATGGGACCTGACAACCAACTGATGAGACATGGCCGTTGTCCTTTGGCCTCAAGGATGGCTATCTGGGCTAATGCTGGTGCTGCTGTGGCTCTGAATATCTTCAAATCTTTTCCAGTGTACCTGGCCATTCTGGCCATTGTGCTTTTTAGTTATAGGAGCTGGATCCCACCTTGCAAATATTAATACATCTGCATTCTTTGACGGTGATAGAGATGGCATAGTGACACAGTGGTTAGCACTGCTGTCTCACAGTGCCAGAGACCCGGTTCAATTTCTGGCTTGGGTCACTGTCTGTGGAATCTACACATTCTTCACCATGTTTCTGGTTTCTTCCCACAGTCTGAAAGACATGGTGTTAGGTGGACAGGCTGTGCTAAATTTTACCTTAGAGAACTCAAACAAGCGCCAGAGTGTGGAAACTAGACGATTTTCACAATAACTTCACTGCAGTGTTAATGTAAGCCTACTTAAACTTTAAACTTAATAAATTAAGAGCCCATCAGTTGGGGATAGTATTTTATCACAGATAGAGAATTGGCCAACAACAGAGGGAGAATTTGTTTTCAGGATAGCAATATGTAACTGCTGAAGTGTCATAGCAATCCGTGCTGGGTCCAAAACAATTCACAATACTGAATCATAGAACATAGAACATTACAGCGCAGAACAGGCCCTTCGGCCTTCGATGTTGCGCCGACCAATTAAGAAAAAGCAATGACCCTCTAACCTAAACCATTTCCTTTTCATCCATAAACTTATCTACGAACCTCTTAAACGCCACCAAACTTGGCGCATCTACAACTGCAACAGGCAGTGCATTCCATACCCTTACCACCCTCTAGGTAAAGAACCTACCTCTGACATCTGTCCTAAAACCACCACTAATTCCTACACTAATTTCTAAGTCATAGAGTTCCTACAGTGCAGAAGGACACCATTCCGCTCATTGAATCTGCACCAACAACAATCGTACCCAGGCCCTAATCCTGTAACTCCATATATCTATCCTGTTGACCCCTCCGACACTAAGGGGAAATTTACCATGGCCAATCAATCTAACCCGCACAACTTTGGAGCTGGGAATCAAATTTGAGTCCCTGGCACGGTGAGACAGAAGTGCTAAACACTGTGTCACTGTGCTGCCCCGGGTCCCTGGCACTGTGAGACAGCAGCCTAATCACTGTGTCACCGTGCTGCCCCGGGTCCCTGACATTGTGAGACAGCAGTGCTAATCACTGTGTCACCGTGCTGGCCCGGGTCCCTGACACTGTGAGACAGCAGTGCTAATCACTGTGTCAATGTGCTGGCCCGGGTCCCTGACATTGTGAGACAGCAGTGCTAATCACTGTGTCACCGTGCTGCCCCGGGCCCCTGGCACTGTGAGACAGCAGCCTAATCACTGTGTCACCGTGCTGCCCCGGGTCCCTGACATTGTGAGACAGCAGTGCTATCACTGTGTCACCGTGCTGGCCCGGGTCCCTGACACTGTGAGACAGCAGTGCTAATCCACTGTGTCAATGTGCTGCCCCGGGTCCCTGGCACTGGTGAGACAGCAGTGCTAATCACTGTGTCACTGTGCTGCCGCGGTCCCTGGCAATGTGAGACAGCAGTGCTAATCACTGTGTCACCGTGCTGCCGCGGGTCCCTGGCACTGTGAGACAGCAGTGCTAACCACTGTGTCACCGTGCTGCCCTGGGTCCCTGGTGCTGTGAGACAGCAGTGCTAATCACTGTGTCACCGTGCTGCCCTGGGTCCCTGGCCGCTGTGAGACAGCAGTGCTAATCACTGTGTCACTGTGCTGCCCCGGATCCCTGGTGCTGTAGACAGCAGTGCTAATCACTGTGTCACCATGCTGCCCCAGGTCGCTGGCACTGCGAGACAGCAGTGTTAATCACTGTGTCACCGTGCTGCCCTGGGTCCCTGGCACTGTGAGGGAGCAGTGCTAATCACTGTGTCACCGTGGTGCCCCAGGTCCCTGGCGCTGTGAGGGAGCAGTGCTAGTCATGGTGTCACACTGCTGCCCCGGGTTCCTGGCACTGTGAGGGAGCAGTGCTAACATTATTAAGTACCTTTAGCGCTGGACATATCCTTCAGTAGACAATCTGCATACTCACCATGTCCACTGTGTTAGCAACATCGAGCAAACGTTTCACTACAGCATTCCTGTTCCCCTCCAGATTCTGGTACTGAAAGAGAAGGAAATCATTGTAATGGTTCAACGTAACACACAGATCAAACTGGAATCCCCATCATACCACCTACCCTCAGCCTGACCTTTCACCCTCAGGCTGACACCCTTCACCCTCAGCCTGACCCTTCACCTTCATTTTGAGCGATAGGATTGACAGGTATTTAGAGATACAAAGACAGGTTAGGGACAGTCAGCATGCCTTTCTGAGTGGAAAATCATGTCTCACAAATTTAATTGAGTTTTTTGAAGGAGTAACCAAGAAGGGGATAGTTAGAACATAGAACAATACAGCACAAACAGGTCCTTCGGCCCACGAGTTGCACCGATCACATCTACCAATCCACAGACCTATCTATAACACCCTTTCCCATTTGTTTCCATATACTCATCCAGAAGTCTTTTAAAAGACCCCAGTGAGTTTGCCTCAACAACCTCCGATGGCAGCCGATTCCATTCACTCACCACCCTCTGAGTGAAAAATGTTCTCTACATGGACTTTGACAAGGTACCACATGGTAGGTTTTCGCACAAGGTTATATCTCACAGGATCCAGGTTGAGGTATCTAAATGGATACAAAATTACCTTCTTGACAAAGGTGATTTAAGAGGCTTGTTTTCAAACTGGAGGCCTGTGACCTCTGATTTGCCTCAGGGATCAGTGCTGGGTCCACTGTTATTTCTCATTTATATGAATGATTTGGATGAGAATATATAGAGGCATGGTTTGTAAGTTTGCAGATGACATTAACAGGGGTGGCATAGTGGACAGTCAAGAAAGTTATCTCCAATTGCAGTGGGACCTTGATCAATTGGGCCAGTGGGCTGATGAATGGCAGATGAAGGTTAATTTAGTCAAATGCAAATTAGATTGAACCAGGACTTACTCAGTTAATAGTAGGGAGTTGGGGAAAATTACTGAACAAAGACATCTATGGATAAATGTCCTCAAAGTGGATCACACGTGGACAGAATGGTGAAGAAGGCATTTGGCATGCTTGGTTTCATTGGTCAGGACATTGAATACAGGAGTTGGGACATCGAGTTGAAATTGTACAAGACATTGGCAAGGCCACACTTGGAAAACTGTGTGCTTGTTATTATAGTAAGGATATTAAACTAGAAAGAGTGCAGAAAAGATTTACTAGGAAACTATTGGGAATTGATGGATTGAGTTTCAACTGGAGGCTGGATCGCCTGAGACTTTTTTCTCTGGAGTGTAGGAGACTGGGAGGTGATCTTATAGAGGTCTGTAAAATAATGAGGGGCACAGATCAGCTAGATAGTCAATATCTTTTCCCAAATGTAGGGGAGTCTATAATTAGAGGGCATACATTTAAGGTGAGAGAGGAGAACTACAATAAAGTGTCCAGAAGGGCAATTTTTTCACACAGAAAGTGGTGAGCTTCTGGAACTGGCTGCGAGAGGTAGTAATAGAGGTGGGTACAATTTTATCATTTAAAAAGCATTTGGATAATTATAGGGTATGATGGGTATAGAGGGATATCGGCCAAATGCAGGTAATTGGGATGAGCTTACGGGTTTAAAAAGGCAGCATGGATATTCTGGGCCAAAGGGTCTGTTTCAATGCTGTAAACCTATATAACTCTATGACTCTATGATTATGACCTCCAACCTAACTCTTCGCCCTCTACCTGACCATTCACCCTCAACTGGGCGGCATAGTGTACTACTGTGTACTTCTTTGTTATAATGTATCTGTGTGTTATTATGTGATATACGGTACCAGTGTGTGGCATTGTGTGTTCTTGTGTACTAGTGTGTTTTACTGTGTTATAGTGTACTAGTGTGTGTTGAGACCAAAACGTTGTCTAATTTTCAAGAAATGAGATATAGCTCTTGGGGCTAACAGGATCAAGGGATATGAGGGGAGCGAGAGATCAGGATATTGAATTTGATGATCAGCCGTGATCAAAATGAATGGCGGAGCAGGCTGAATGGCCTATTTCTGCCTCTAATTTCTATGTTTCTGAGGATCCTGACACTAAGGCTGAGGTTTTACCTTTCAGCCCATCATTAGGATTGTCTATACCTGCCGACAGTCACTGGGTGATTTGATCTTTTGCTGCATCTACAGAGACAGGTGCCAGCATGAGGGGGTCGGAGGGGGTGGTGGGGAGGCTATGGAAACTCGGCCTAGGCTCCAGGCTCAGGCATCCTGTTCAATTTATCTGGAGAAGTTACTCACAAATACATTATCAGCAACAAGTACGAGCTCCAGGTATCTCATTTCTGTCAGCACATTTCTTTTCACCTGAAAAAGAAGAAATCTCAATCAGTTTGAGGTGAATTGATTTTGGGTTTTAATTGGAAAGGAGCCAATTCCACAGCAAGTGGAGACAGTGGCCCAGTGATAATATCAAATAATCAGAAGCCAGGATAATACTGTGGGAGCAAGAGTTCAAATCTCATTTCAATTTAATTCATCAAAATAGATGCAATATAAAAACATTGGCCGGAATGTTCCAGCTGTTGATGTCGATGAAATCTTCCAGTCCTGCCATTGGTCCATCCCAATCCTGCATTACTTGGCAGCAATGGGGTGGATTCAATAGGAAACCCATTGATAATGATAGGATTGGAAGATCCCAGTGCCAGCCAATGGCAGGCCACCCCTGCTGATCCCAGCGCCAGCCAGTGGCAGGTCACCTCCGCTGATCCCAACACCAGCCAATGGCAGGTCACCTACGCTGATCCCCGCGCCAGCCAATGGCAGGCCACCTCCGCTGATCCCAGCGCCAGCCAATGGCAGACCACCTCCGCTGATCCCAGCACCAGCCAATGGCAGACCACTTCCGCTGCCATGTGTTGGGCTGTGTGGAAAATCCCACAGGTCTCCAAAATCATAACCATAAAATATTACTGATTATCATAAAATAATATTTGGTTTAAATTAAGCATAAGATTAAGGTACACGGAGTTGGGGGTAAAGCGTTACTGTTGATTCAGGATTGGCTATCTAATAGAAAGCAGAGAGTTGGAATAAATTGATGCTTTTCTGGTTGGCAGTTGTTGACGAGTGGCGTGCCGGAGGGATTGGTGCTGGGGCCTCAACTGTTTCCCATTTACATCGATGATCTGGAGGAGGGGGCTGAGTGTCCAGTAACAAAATTTGCTGATGACACGAAGTTGAGTGGAAAAGCAAATTGCTTGGAGAGCGCAGAAAGTCTGCAGAGAGATCTGGATAGGCTGAGTGACTGGACGAGGACCTGGTAGATGGAGAAGAACATTAGCAAATGTGAGGTTATCCACTGGAAGGAATAATAGTAAAATGGATAATTATTTAAATGGTGAAAAATGACAACATGCTATTGTGTAGAGGGACCTGGGGGTCCTTGTCATGAATCGCAAAAACTCAAATTTGCAAGTGCAGCATGTGATTGAGAAGGCAAATGGAATGTTGGCCTTTATCGCGAGGGAGATGGAATATAAAAGTAGGGAGGTCTTGCTGCAATTGTGCAGGATACTGGCGAGGCTGCACCTAGAGCACTGTACAATTGTGTACAATTTTGGTCCCCTTATTTATAAAAAAAATATTGGCCTTCAAGGGAGTACAGAGAAGGTTCACCAGGTTGATTCCGGAGATGAGGGGGTTAGCTTATGAGAAAAGATTGAGTAGATTGAGCCTTTACTCATTGGAGTTTAGAAGGCTGAGGAGAGATCTTATAAAGAGATATAAGATAATGAAGGAGTAGAAGCAAAAAGATTATTTCCACTCATAAAGGAAACAAGAACTAGAGGGCACAGCCTCAAAATAAAGGGGAGTCAATTTAGAACAGAGTTGAAGAGGAACTTCTTCTCCCAGAGGGTAGTGGATCTTTGCAATTCTCCACCCATTGAAGCAGTGGAGACTACCGAGTTTTAAGTCACAGATAGATAGATTTTTAACCAATAAGGGAATTAAGGGTTATGGGCAGCAGGCGGGTAAGTGGAACTGAACCACTGTCAGATCAGCCATGATCTTATTGAATGGCGAGGCAGGCTCGAGGGGCTAGATGGCCTACTCCTGCTCCTATTTCTTATGTTCTTAAGTTTACAAGTCACTTCAGACTAACAGTATCATCATACAGGACTGTTCTTTCATCTCTTTTTTCAGTTCCTACCTCAGGATTAAGCAATGAATCATGTAAACATATTGAAAATACTCACCAGAATGCACTCACCAATCAGCTGCCTTGATTTGTCCCATGTCACTTTCTGTGTCCCATGTCACACTGTAAGAAGTCTGACAACACCAGGTTTAAATCCAACCAATTTCTTTGATAGTAATCTCGCAAGCTTTCGACTCTATGGTCTTCGTCAGGTGAATGAGGCTTGCGAGTTTACTATCAAAGAAATCGGTTGGATTTAAACCTGGTGTTGTCAGACTTCTTACTGTGTTTACCCCAGTCCAATGCCAGCATCTCTACACCATGTCACATTCCCAGAGACAGTCCCTCGCAGATCCCATTCTCCCCACAGGTAAGTGAGAATCTCGAGCTTCGCGCTCCCTTTACCCTCCACTCACAAGAGAGAGTCCCTTGCAGGTCCAATCTTCTCCCCGTTTCCCACAGGTAAGTGAGAACCTCAAGCTTCACGTTCCCTTTACCCTCGGCTTCCAGGAGAGAGAGTCCCTCGCAGGTCCCATTCTTCCCACAGGTAAATGAGAATCTCAAGCCTTGCGCTCCCTTTACCTTCTGCTCCCAGAAAAGAGTCCCTTGCAGGTCCCTTCCTCCCTAGTCTCCACAGGTAAGTGAGAATCCCGAGGCTCATGCTGTCTTTACCCTCCGCTCCCAGAGAGAGAGTCCCTTGCAGGTCCCGTTCTCCCCAGTCCCCACAAGTAAGTGAGAATCTCAAGCCTCGCGTTGTGTTTACCCTCTACTCCCAGACAGAGTCCCTTGCAGGTCCCATTCTCTGCACTCCCTGCAGGTAAGTAATTTCTTATCTCAACCCAATGTGTTTCCCCAACCTGGTTTCCTGAACTTAGGTCAGCCCATTCTCTGAAGTGCTAATACATCATTAGTTAACAGAGCTACCTCTCCTCCTGTTCTCAATTTCCTGCACCAAGGATAACTTTGCTGGGTGTATTCTATAGGCCGCCCAATAGTGACAGAGAACTTGAGGTGCAGATAGATCGTAGACAGATGTAGAAATAACAGAGTTGTCGTGATGGGAGATTTCAATTTCCCAAACATCGACTGGAATATCCCAAGGGTAAGGGGTTTGGATGGTGTGGAGTTTGTTAGGTGTGTTCAGGAAGGTTTCCTGACACAGTACGTGGAAAAGCCTACGAGAGGAGAGGCTGTACTTGACCTGGTGCTTGCTAATGAGCCAGGGCAGGTGTCGGATCTCACGGTAGGTGAGAATCTTGGGAATGGAGATCATAATTCTATCTCTTTCACGATAGCGATGGAAAGAGATAGGATCAGGCAGGATAGGAAGTTGTTTATCTGGAGTAGGGGCAAATATGAAAACATTAGGCAGGTAATTGGATGTATAAACTGGAAGGAGGCGTTCTTGGGGAAGAGTACAGAAGGAAAGTGGCGGATTTTCAAAGAATGTTTGTCTGGGGCTCTGCAAGACAACGTTCCGAGGAGTCAAGGAGGTTCTGGTAGGACGCGGGAACCGTGGTGCACAAAGGTAGTGGTGAACCTAGTTAGGAAGGGAAAAAGGGTATATAAAAGATTCAGAGAGCTAGCGGATGTTAGGGATCTAGAGGAGTATAAGGTGTGTAGAAGGGAACTTAAAAAGGAAATTAGGATAGCCAGAAGGGGTCATGAGAAGGTCTTGGCAGGTAAGATTAAGGAGAATCCCAAGGCTTTCTACAAATGTGTGAAAAGTAAAAGGATGAGAAGAGAAGGGATAGGGCCTATAAAAGGTGAAGGAGGAAAAGTCTGTGTGAATACGGAAGAAATGGCAGAGGTGCTTAACGAGTACTTTGCCTCGGTATTCACGGTGGAAAGTGATCTGGGAGATTGCACTGCAGGTTTGAGGCATACGGAAAAGATTGAGTATGTGGATGTTAGGAAAGAGGATGTGTTAGATCTGTTAAATTGTATCAAGATAGACAAGTCGCCAGGACCGGATGGGATGTACCCCAGGTTATTGTGGGAGGTGAAGGAAGTAGTTGCAGAGCCCCTGGCGATGATACTTGCGTCGTCCATGGAAACGGGAGAAGTTCCAGAGGATTGGAGGATTGCGGATGTAGTCCCTATCTTTAAGAAAGGGAACAGGGATAGTCCAGGAAATTACCGACTGGTGAGTCTGACTTCAGTGGTTGGTAAGCTGATGGAGAGACTTCTGAGGGATAAGATATATGAACATTTGGAGAAGTTTGGACTGATTAGAAATAGTCAGCATGGTTTTGTCAAGGGCAGGTCGTGCCTTACGAGCCTAGGTGAGTTCTTCGAAAATGTGACTGAACACATTGACGAAGGAAGGGCGGTGGATGTAGTGTACATAGACTTTAGTAAGGCGTTTGATAAGGTCCCCCATGCAAGGCTTCTGGAGAAGGTGAGTGGGCATGGGATCCAAGGGGCTTTGGTCTCGTGGATCCAGAACTAGCTTGCCGGCAGAAGGCAGAGAGTGGTTGTGGATGGGTCTTTTTCTGCATGGAAGTCGGTAACCATTGGAGTGCCCCAGGGATCTGTTCTGGGACTCCTGCTGTTTTTCATTTTCATAAATGACCTGGATGAGGAAGTGGAGGGATGGGTTAGTAAGTTTGCCGATGATACAAAGGTTGGTGGTGTTGCGGATGGTCTGGAGGGAAGCCAAATGTTGCAGCGGGACGTAGACAGGATGAAAGACTGGGCGGAGAAGTGGCAGATGGACTTCAACGCGGATAAATGTGTAGTGGTCCATTTTGGCAGGAATAATGGGATGAAGGAGTACAATATAAGTGGTAGGAGTCTTACCTGTGTTGTAGAGCAGAAGGATCTCGGGATCCGGGTCCATAGGACTCTGAAATCGGCCTCGTAGGTGTACTGGCCTTCATTAATCGAGGAATAGAGTTTAGGAGTCAGGAGGTAATGATGCAGCTTTATAAGACTCTTGTCAGACCCCACTTGGAGTATTGTGCGCGGTTCAGGTCGCCTCATTATAGGAAGGATGTAGAGGCTAGAGTTCAGAGGAAATTTACAAGGATGCTGCCTGGATTGGGAGGCAGGCCTTATGAAGATAGGTTGAGGCAGCTGGGACTCTTTTCACTGGAGGGACGTAGGTTGAGAGGCGACCTGATAGAGATTTATAAAATGTTGAGAGGAATAGATAGGGTGGACTCTCAGAGGCTATTTCCCCGAGCTGAAATGGTCACTATGAGAGGACACAGATTTAAGGTGCAGGGAAGCAAATACAAAGGAGATGTCAGGAGTAGGTTTTTCACTTAGAGGGTGGTGAGTGAATGGAACCGACTGCCATTGGAGGTTGTTGAGGCAAACTCACTGAGGTCTTTCAAAAGACTTCTGGATGAGTATATGGAAAAGAATAGGATAGGGGGTTATAGATAGGTCTGTGGATTGGTAGATATGATCGGCGCAACTCGTGGGCCGAAGTGCCTGTTTATGTTGTATTGTTCTATGTTTTAAGTGTCACACACACTTGAATATCCAGGTCCTAATCTTTATATGCCATTGACCATGTCTCTGTAATAGCTATCAGACTATACTTATCTATTAATCTTATCAGAAATTCCTGTACTACTCCGAAGCTTAAGACGAGAACAACCTGAACCATTTACCAGAATCTCACAAACAGCTCAGTCCTTCTGCTGTGTTTGAGTTAAAAAAAGCAAAAGAGTGCCTCCCTCTCCACCATCCCCTCCAACCTTCCCTCACCTCTCCAATTCCCTCAGCTCAGAAACTCACACATCTGTTTAACAACATCTGCAATTTTAAACATCTCAGGAACTGGGACCTTCCCAACTATCAACAATGCTAAATAAAATCTATCTGCTTCACTGTTGTCCTTCGGGGAAGGAAATCTTCCATCCTTATCTGGTCTGGCCTACAGGTGACTGCAGAGCCACAGCAATATGTCTGACTAGTTGAGAGGGAATTCCAGGATTTTGACTCAGTGACAGTGGAGGAACAATGATCTATTTCTGAGTCAGGATGGTGTGTTTGTGTGTTGTGATTTCTAAACCAGGTTGAATGGTTGTGTTCAGTCAGCTACTGTGCTCTTCACTCACCCTCTGATAACGTTGTAGGTGATCAGTCAGGGTGAGCTCAGGGGAGGTGTTTTTAACTCCACAGCTACTCGGTACTAGAGAGAGATCCTCTGGTCGGTATAATAAATGGCGGCCATGCTTATCCCCTGCAAGATGTTCAATGATGTAACTGCGATTGCTGAACACAATCAGAGCACTGCAGGAGAGGAAATGAAAGTACAAAGTTAACCCTTAATAAATATTCAGCAGGTACAGCCTGTTGTGGTGGGAGTGACAGTGAAAGAGAAAGAGAGAGAGAGAGAGAATGGACTGGGGCAGCGCCTGACCACAGTTGACTCAGAGGTGAGTAGCTTTGAGTGAGGTTATTTTCCAGCTGTTTCCTTACGCTGAGAATAATGGGATGTTCATTCACATTGTGACTATTCATCAGAGCTATCACCCAGAACACAGGCTGGAGGTGGCACACAGACTGTCCAATGTCAAGGACGTTTTCTTCCAAGGCTTACATTGGTTTTCTCAGCTTTGACCCATCTGGGTATTATGCCCAAGAACCATTGCCTATCACACCCACTTAGCAAACCCATGCCTCCACCCATCCACAGGGACCCATCATACATTCTATTATAACTGCCATTCACCCAGACAGACACTACTAAATCAGTTAATCTGGAAGAATACCATGTGTGTAAACACTTCAAAAACCCATTCATAATTCTCTTACAATGAGGACTGGGATGGGCACAATAAATACTCTCACAACACCAGGTTCAAGTTCAACAGGTTTATTTGGTATCATGAGGTTTGGAGCGCTGTTCATTCGTCAGTGAGTGGAGGAGAGGATTCACAAACAGGACTAATAGAGACACAGACCCAATTGCAAGACAACGGTTGGAATGTGAGTCTTAACAGTACATAGTAGCATCTGTTGTAGATGCGCCAAGTTTGGTGGCGTTTAAGAGGTTAGTTGATAAGTATATGGATGAGAAGGGAATGGTTTAGTTAGGAGGGGCATTGCTTTTTATTTTGGTCGGCACAACATCGAAGGCCGAAGGGCCTGTTCTGTGCTGTATTGTTCTATGTTCTATGTTCTATAGAACATAGAACATTACAGTGCAGAACAGGCACTTTGGCCTTCGATGTTGCGCCGACTAATTAGGAAAAAGCAATGACCCTCTAACCTAAACCATTCCCTTTTCATCCATAAACTTATCTACTAACCGCTTAAACGCCACCAAACTTGGCGCATCTACAACTGCAGCAGGCAGGGCATTCCATACCCTTACCACCCTCTGGGTAAAGAACCTACCTCTGACATCCGTCCTATAACTACCACCCCTTAATTTAAAGCTATGTCCCCTCGTGCTAGCTTTCTCCATCCTAGGAAAAAGGCTATCACTGTCCACCCTATCTAAACCTCTAATCATCTTATATGTTTCAATAAGGTCTCCTCTTAGCCGCCTTCTTTCTAACAAAAACAACCTCAAATCCCTCAGCCTCTCTTCATAAGACCTGCCTTCCATACCAGGCTACATCCTGGTAAACCTCCTCTGTACCCTCTCCAATGTCTCCACATCTTTCTTATAATGTGGGGACCAGAACTGCACACAATACTCCAAGTGTGGCCGCACGAGAGTTTTGTACAGTTGCAACATGACGTTGCGGCTCCGAAATTCAATCCCCCTACCAATAAAAGCTAAGACTCCATATGCCTTCTTAACAACCTTATCGGCTTGACTGCCTACTTTCAGGGATCTATGCACATATACACCAAGCCTCTGTTCATCAACACTATTAAGAGTCCTACCATTAGCCCTATACTCTACACATTTGTTATTCCTGCCAAAGTGCATTACCTCACACTTTTCCACATTAAACTCCATTTGCCACCTCTCGGCCCAACTTTGCAACTTGTCCAAGTCTCTCTGCAAACTATAACAAGCCTCTTCACTATCTACCACTCCTCCGACTTTGGGCACACTTCCTGCAGGTATAATCAGCAGGAACACTACTGGTGTCCCTCACCTCGTACATACTGCAGGAGGTGCAACGTACTGCCTGCACTGCCATCCTATGTAGTTGGCCTCTAGTTGGCCTATGTAGATAGGCCAACTAGAGGTGAGGCTACATTGGATTTGATGCTGGGCAATGAGCCAGACCAGGTGTTAGGCTTGGAAGTTGGTGAACATTTTGGTGATAGTGACCACAATTCGGTTACGTTCACCTTAGTGATGGATAGGGATAGGCTTGAAGATGGGGGCAGTAGTTATAGCTGGGGGAATGGTAATTATGAGGCCATAAGGAGAGGATTAGGGTGCATAGGGTGCATAGTAAACTACAGGAACTGGGAACATCTGAAATGTGGAGCTTATTCAAGGAGCAGCTGCTGCAAGTCGTTGATAAGTATGTCCCGATCAGGCAACGAGGAAATGGTCGAGTAAGGGAGCCATGGTGTACGAAAAAACTTAATTCGCTGGTTAAAAGGAAAAAAGAGGCTTATGTCAGGATGAGGCTTGAAGGCTCAGTTAGTGCAATGGATAGCTATAGATTAGCCAGGAGGGAGCTAAAGAGTGAGTTGAGAAGAGCTAAAAGAGGACACGAGAAGACTTTGGCTGATAGGATCAAGGAGAATCCTAAAGCTTTCTTTAGATATGTTAAGAATAGAAGATTGGTTAGGGCAAGATTAGGGCCAGTCATAGACGGCAGTGTGGCAGTGTGCGTGGAGCCTGAAGAGATCGGAAAGGCATTGAACAAATATTTCTCTTCGGTATTCACGCAGGGAGATGTAAATGTAGTTGTGGAGAACACTGAGGTACAGGGTTGCAAACTGGAAAGTATTGAAGTAGATAGAAAACTCTAGTGCGGCCGCACTTGGAGTATTGTGTGCAGTTCTGGTCGCCACATTATAAGAAAGATGTGGAGGCATTGGAGAGGGTACAGAGGAGGTTTACTAGGATGTTGCCTGGTATGGAGGGCAGGTCCTATGAAGAGAGGTTGAAGGATTTGAGGTTGTTTTCGTTAGAAAGGAGGCGGCTAAGGGGGGATCTTATTGAAGCATATAAGATAATTAGAGGTTTGGATAGGGTGGACAGTGATAGCCTTTTTCCTAGGATGGAGAAAGCTAGCACGAGGGGACACAACTTTAAATTAAGGGGTATGAGTTATAGGACGGATATCAGAGGTAGGTTCTTTACTCAAAGAGTGATTAGGGAGTGGAATGCCCTGCCTGCAGCTGTTGTAGATGCGCCAAGTTTGGTGGCGTTTAAGAGGTTAGTTGATAAGTATATGGATGAGAAGGGAATGGTTTAGTTAGGAGGGGCATTGCTTTTTATTTTGGTCGGCACAACATCGAAGGCCGAAGGGCCTGTTCTGTGCTGTATTGTTCTATGTTCTATGTTCTATAGGGAGAATGTGCTAAATATTCTTGAGGGTTTGAAGTTAGATAAGTCCCCTGGGCCAGACGGGATTTACCCTAGGATTCTTTGGGAGGCAAGAGAGGCGATTGCAGAGTCTCTGGCTCTGATCTTCAGCTCATCGCTGGTTACGGGTATAGTTCCGGAAGACTGGAGGTTAGCGAATGTGGTCCCATTGTTCAAGAAGGGGAAGAGAGACTTTCCGGGGAATTATAGGCCAGTGAGTCTTACTTCTGTTGTGGGCAAAGTATTGGAGAGAATAATTAGGGATAGGATTTATAGTTATTTAGGGAGAAATGAATTGATTGGGGATAGTCAGCATGGTTTTGTGAAGGGTAGGTCGTGCCTTACTAACCTCATTGAGTTTTTTGAAAAAGTGACTAAGGAGGTGGATGGGGGTAAGGCGGTTGATGTGGTATATATGGACTTTAGTAAGTCGTTTGATAAGGTGGCCCATGGAAGACTTCTGCAGAAAATGCAGATGTATGGGATAGAGGGTTATTTAGCTAATTGGATTAGGAATTGGCTAGCAGATAGAAGACAGAGGGTGGTGGTTGATGGGAGATATTCATCGTGGAGTTCGGTGACGAGTGGTGTGCCTCAGGGGTCTGTTTTGGGCCCCTGCTGTTTGTAATTTTTATAAATGATCTGGATGAGGGTATTGAGGGATGGATCAGTAAATTTGCAGATGACACTAAAGTCGGTGGAGTGGTAGATAGTGAAGAGGGGTGTTATAGTTGGCAGAGAGACTTGGACAAGTTGCAGAGCTGGGCCGAGAGGTGGCAAATGGAGTTTAATGTGGAAAAGTGTGAGGTAATTCACTTTGGCAGGAATAACAAATGTATAGGTATAGGGCTAATGGTAGGACTCTCAATAGTGTTGATGAACAGAGGGATCTTGGTGTATATGTGCATAGATCCCTGAAAGTAGGCAGTCAAGTCGATAAGGTTGTTAAGAAGGCGTATGGAGTCTTAGCTTTTATTGGTAGGGGGATTGAATTTCGGAGCCGCAACGTCATGTTGCAACTGTACAAAACTCTAGTGCAGCCGCACTTGGAGTATTATGTGCAGTTCTGGTCACCATATTATAAGAAAGATGTGGAGGCATTGGAGAGGGTACAGAGGAGGTTTACCAGGATGTTGCCTGGTATGGAGGGCATGTCTTATGAGGAGAGGCTGAGGGATTTGAGGATGTTTTCGTTAGAAAGGAGGCGGCTAAGAGGAGACCTTATTGAAACATATAAGATGATTAGAGGTTTAGATAGGGTGGACAGTGATAGCCTTTTTCCTAGGATGGAGAAAGCTAGCATGAGGGGACATAGCTTTAAATTAAGGGATGGTAGTTATAGGACGGATATCAGAGGTAGGTTCTTAAGGTGGCCAATGGAAGGCTTCTGCAGAAAATGCAGATGTATGGGATTGAGGGTGATTTAGCTAATTGGATTAGGAATTGGCTAGCAGATAGAAGACAGAGGGTGGTGGTTGATGGGAGGTATTCATCGTGGAGTTCGGTGACAAGTGGTGTACCTCAGGGGTCTGTTTTGGGGCCCCTGCCATTTGTAATTTTTATAAACGATCTGGATGAGGATATTGAAGGATGGATTAGTAAATTTGCGGATGACACCAAAGTCGGTGGAGCGGTAGATAGTGAAGAGGAGTGTTATAGTTTGCAGAGAGACTTGGACAAGTTGCAGAGCTGGGCCGAGAGGTGGCAAATGGAATTTAATGTGGAAAAGTGCACTTTTGCACTAAAGTAATGCACTTTGGCAGGAATAATAAATGTGTAGAGTATAGGGCTAATGGTAGGATTCTTAATAGTGTTGATGAACAGAGGGATCTTGGTGTATCTGTGCATAGATCCCTGAAAGTAGGCAGTCAAGTCGATAAGGTTGTTAAGAAGCTTTTATTGGTAGGGGGATTGAATTTTGGAGCCGCAACGTCATGTTGCAACTGTACAAAACTCTCGTGCGGCCACACTTGGAGTATTGTGTGCAGTTCTGGTCCCCACATTATAAGAAAGATGTGGAGGCATTGGAGAGGGTACAGAGGAGGTTTACCAGGATGTTGCCTGGTATGGAGGGCAGGTCTTATGAAGAGAGGCTGAGGGCTTTGAGGTTGTTTTCGTTAGAAAGGAGGCGGCTAAGAGGGGACCTAATCGAAACATATAAGATGATTAGAGGTTTAGATAGGGTGGACAGTGATAGCCTTTTTCCTAGGATGGAGAAAGCTAGCACGAGGGGACACTGCTTTAAATTAAGGGGTATGAGTTATAGGACGGATATCAGAGGTAGGTTCTTTACTCAAAGAGTGATTAGGGAGTGGAATGCCCTGCCTGCAGCTGTTGTAGATGCGCCAAGTTTGGTGGCGTTTAAAAGGTTAATTGATAAGTATATGGAAGAGAAAGGAATGGTTTAGTTTGGAGGGGCATTGCTTTTTATTTTGGTCGGCACAACATCGAAGGCCGAAGGGCCTGTTCTGTGCTGTATTGTTCTATGTTTTTTTTTAAAGCAACACAGCACGGGAAACAGGCCCTTCGGCCCAACGAGCCCGCGCCACCGTAATACCAAATCATTATCCTAT